>VXBR01008256.1:1460239-1544337 GCA_013400215.1 Cisticola juncidis
TTTTTTTTTTTTTTGGTCAAGTCATGGGTGCTCTTCAGGGCAGATTATCAGAGAATCACTGAACCACTGAGGTGGATAAGTACTTCTGGGATGGTAACAACCCCTCCACTGGGCAGCCTGCTCTCCAGCAGCTGCAGTTCTGCTCTCCAGCAGCTGCAGTTCCCAGCCAGTCTCAGCAATCCTTGAGGGCTTTCCAGCTCAGGAAACCTCCCCTTGGAAAGTGATCCACCGCTCCAGACTGGCGCTGGAGCAGTTCAGCTGGGTGAGTGAAGGTATTGGCAAAAGATCTTCCTGAGCCAGCCAATACTTAGGCATCCTCTAGTTTTTATTGCAAGATGTCATGATAATATACTAATGAACATACAATGGAATAGGATTTGCTTAAAGAATTTCAAAATAATTTTCAAACTCCAGTCATGGAGGCAACTTGAAAATAAAAAGGTCAGCTATTTGTGTTCCTCACTTTTGGAGGAAAGAATCCACCCAAAACTAGTCTCCAGATACTTGATTTCTATCAGTCATTAGAAGTAGAGTAGACGCTTTACTTGCTGGCAGAGAAAGTCTTTCAACTTTCATGGCAGAAACACAAAATACTGGACTATTGTCACTTTATGTTATTTCTTCCCAATGATTCAAGCTAGTTTATAAGCTGCTTAGATCAGGATTTGTAGCTTTAATACCAAATGTCATACAGAATTATAGTCTGACATACAAATGTTAATATAACAACAATTGACCCTGTAGGCATCTACAAATTCTGATCTATCAATCGATGGCTGTCAACATGAGTCAGTACTAACTGCACACTTGGCATCAGAAATATTTTACAAAATTTTCAGCAGGTTAAAAAATGTTGCTTTTCTCCTTTTTCTTCTTTTTTACGGCCCTAGGTTCCCTCATCCTATTTACACCTCATTTTAGAAAGTGTCTACAGTGATTCCTTCTAGAATTTCTAAGCCTTCTTATTCCCATGGGTAAGTTTCATCCAATTCTGCACTGAAGTCTGTCTGTATGAGTTGTTCTATTCTGAGGTCTTATGTAGCCACACATCTCTATGCCAATGCTCACAAACAGAAAGCAAATTCTTCTCAACAAATACAGGAGTCAGTTTAAGCAGATGACTACAATACTTGCCAAATTAAGTACCAGCCTTGCTGGATTAAAACCAGAAAGAATTAGAGTAATGAATTTGCCTGACAGTTTAAAAGATCTTGTTTATAAGCATGTAAGCTTTCTACAGGTCTATTCCAATTGTTTAAACTGTGTATTTTCCCCTCCATCCATAAAAACAGTAGGAACTCCTCATCAAGTTGAAAAATCAGCTTGAGGCTTTCCGTATGAAGAACAAAATAGTTCTGAAAATGACCAGAAAGCATTTCAATCAAAACAAATTCTTCAAAAGCCGGGCTAGCAGATATGGTTGATAAACCCCCTATATTTCAATAGCAGAAAACCTTTGCTGTGAGTATTTCAGGCCAAAAAATGCAATTATTCTTGGAGATAGTTTTGCATTAGATTTATATTTAAGGAAAAAAAAAATACTTTAGAGGACAGGTAGCATCAGAAAAATAAAGCTATTACAAGTGCAAAGTTTTTATAGGATAATATACTTCTACTGCACTTTTTCTATATTTCTTTTACTTTCTGGATTTGTAGAAAATATACTTTTTTCATTAAACACTTTCTTTCTCAGTGACAAGGCGTTAGGAACAAAGAATGATTTTTTCATGAGGAAACACTGTTGATGCTATGACAGGGTCAAACTCTTCCCCTTGAGCTCTGCCAATACGCCTTAAAATTTTCCTCACAGCTCTATCCCTTGGAGTCAAATTGTGCAGAAATATTCAAACTGTTCCTCAAATGTTTTCTCCTGATGGATGTTGAGAAAGTTCTACTCGCATGTGCAGGAGCAGAACCAAACATCTTTAAATGCTCTACAATAGTTATCAAACAATCTCTTGCTTTGTCGTTATTTCTTTTCTGATATGTTCTGAAAGCCTCAAAAAAGGTTCAACTATCCCAACAAGTACTTAATTTTCTTAAGAGCATCTGAAGGGAAAAAATCATAAACCTTTTATCTAAATCACTGGGGTTTTTCCAGTGCCAAAGATCCAGAGGAGATATTTAAATATGTCAGACACAAAAAGATAAACATATCTTGCTTCAGGCTTTTGGGCAGCTTACAATTTTTTTTCCCTCTAATATATATATTTTTAAACAGCTTTGAATTCAAGCCTGCCTTCTAGCAGGAGTTATTCAAGATTTATATTACTTATTAAAGACATTGCAATTACTAAAGACTATCTAAGGGGTGAACGATGGGGTTTAGACCATTTCATAAAATGCAAATACATTCCCCACTGGTGATTTCAGCAGTGAGCCCAAGGACTCCATTTACCACTGACCTGTGGTAAATTGAGTCCTTGTTCTTTTCCAGCCCAGTAGAAAATATCTCATTGTGGCATAGATAAAGGCATTTTTCCAGCTATGTTTCTGGACAATCTTTTCCTGCTCAAAGCTTAGAATGAGGTTTCCATGCTCATCATGCTTAATCTGCCAGCCTCTTAAAGATTTTTTTGTCCAAACTTTTGCATCCATCTTTTTTTAGCCCTATTGATTCAGAATTCCTGTGCTCCTTTTATGGTTTTCTATTCAATTCTTCAGCAAGTTGTCATTCACCTACACAATGTCCAGTAGGACTTTTGCAGACACTTTGTTCATAGGTAAAAACCTTTGTCTATCTCTGTTTCAAATTTGACTTCTCTCCAAAAGGAAATCTTGGACAGTCTGCATAATGTGTCAAACTATGACCAACAAATCATGATCAACGCACCTAAAGTGGTGTTTTTAGTTAATTTTCTTTCACCACCATTACCTGAAGTGTCTCCTCCCAGCCCTTCAGATTGCCAGACCTCTCTTCAAAGCTAGAACGGGTTATTATGAGGACTTGTTACGAGATATGAGGCCAGTGACTTGTCATTTAACCAGTAGCACATAGTGCCACATGCTACATGTTCATCATCTTTCCTGTTTCTGCCTCTGGTTTCACACACTACGAAGAGGCTGTCTCCCTGCTAGAGCTGACCAAATTTAGCACCTTTCTAATTGTGCCTATTGATCCTTTTTCACAAGTTATCCTTCTCCCTTTTGGAGAATATTCATCAGAAACATTCCCTACATCACTTCATTAGCAAAATTAACAAACCTCTTTTACAAAGTCAACTCTGATATCTAGTAATTAAAAAAAAAAATAAATAAAAAACAAGGCAAGCATTGTTAGTGTGGATGCCCCATCCCTGTCAGCGTTCCAGGCCAGGTTGGATGGAGCTCTGAGCAATCTGCTCTGGTGGAAGATGTTCCTGCCTATGGCAGGTGACTTGGAACTGAATGATCATTAAGATCATTTCCAAACCAGGCCATTCCATGATTCTATGATACCAGTATGATACCAGGCCACAGTGTGCTTATATATTATGGACAGAACAACCGCAATCAGTATTTTCTCTGTTTTTCATCACAGGCAATCACATTTGTAATATAAAATCTTCATGCTAAGGACAAACCAATTTTTAATGGGTTATTTTATAAAGGGGCTGTGAATCTGGCCCCTTTAGACATATATAGAAGACAGACTAGGTATCTCATAGAAGAATATATTTGAGATTTACATTTTAAATATAGTAGTAGTAGTAAAAGATTTACTGGACCTGATAAAAATAATTGTATGCCATTATTTTGTCTCTAATACAAGAGACTGGACTCTGCATAATCAAAATGTTCAATTTGTTTTTCTAAACTTTTTCAGGTTACATCATCCCTCAATTTATTCAATTAAGCATTGAGCTGTAAGAGGTGGCATTGTTAAATCATTTCTTTCTGCCTTTTTGCTGGCTTTCATGAATACATAGCCACGTAACTTGCACATGAAATGCAACTTCAGCTTTTGACCCCAATGGTCAGGTAGCTTAAACCCTGCCACAGCCTTTTCATTATGGTATTTCCTTCGATGTTAATTATGTTATAAGCTAGAGATTTGCTGATAAGCAGTACATCTATTAACAAGTTTGGAAATTGAAACTCTGATCCAAATCCCAAGAATATTTTTTGCTAAGGTACTTTTATAGGTAAAAAAAAAAAACGTAACTCAACATAAATTATGGTTTTTAGTCATTCCTCTGTTAAACACTCCAGTGTTGCATAATGAAGTTAGAAAGCAAATCAGATTGATCACGTCCCATTAAAACTCCCTGGATATAATGGGACTGGCTGAGGAGTTCATCCTTTGCATGTCAGCCCCCACAGTGCTCCTCCTGGGTAGCAGCAAAGATATTGGGAACTCCCCAGTGTTTTGGCTGCATCCTGGCAGCACTGGCTCAGCATCAGTGCTGTTTACTCCAACATTCTCTCCCACATTCACTCCCCCATCAGGAGTCTGGGGGTGGGCAAGGTTGTGGGAGGGGACACAACCAGGACAACTGAGCAAAATTGACCAGAAGGGGATTCCATACCATATGGCATCAGCTCAGATACAAAAGCTAAGAAAAGAGGGAAGAAGAAGAGGCATTTCTCAGTTACATTTGCCTTCCAGAGCAACAACTACATGTGGTGAAGATCTGCATCTCGGGAAGTAGATAGGCACCACTTGCTGATGGTAAATAGAGAATAAAATATTTAGGTCCTTTTTTCATTTTTGCTTTTCATGCACATAGTCTTTCACTTTTGCTTTAGTAAACTGACTTAACTCAACCTAAAATTTGTTTTCAATCTTATTTTCTTTCCCCTGTCCAGATGAAGAATGAGAGAGATACAGCAGCCTGGTGGGCACAATGACATCCAGTCAAGGTCTGCACACCACACTGGATCCCCCTATTTAAGCAGCTAAAAATTCAACAGTAACTGGTTTTATCAATTTATTAAATATCAAGAACATAATATGAAATCTGCATTTTCTGCCTCCTTCCCACAGCAGTTGTTTTGCACATCTTGATTGTGATTTACACGATAGGAAGCCCACACCAGAATTAAATGGGTGGCTTATCGTCCTTCCTATCTCAAAATATTACACTTGCCCCAATTTCTTGTGAAAATGAGCAAAATTCAAGGGTCACACCTATACTTTTACTTATGTTGATTGGTAGATTTTCCTCAAGTAGTTTTACTTATTAAACTAGAACAGCATTACTATCTGTTATACTTTCATCTTTTCAACTTTCTGGTGAAATTATTCAAGGAGAAGGCAAGAACACTACATAAATCACACGATTCTAGGTAAAGGTAAACAGCACAGCATGAACAAAGACTCAGGAAAGGCACTCATATAAGTCACTGTGTTTACAAGATAGCTTGGACCCCTTATAATCCTGCTCAGGTCTTGTGACACCTCGCTTTACCCTGAGTGAGGGCAGCCGTTCTGGCAAGAAGACCAGTTTGCCTGACTGCAGCCTCCAGTGCTGGTTTCATTGCCTTCCTAGCGCTCAAGGCAGATCCTAAAACTGTCCTGTGAACATCCACCCCCTGAGTACAACAACGATGAAAGAGTCAAGAACATAACTCTCAAAGCCATGTGTTACTTGATCATCGACAGTGCATCACAAGTGCACAGAAATGACCATTTTGTGGAGTTGTTGGGAAGTATTTAACTACGCTGGCTCAGCACCACTGATTCAGTAC
The DNA here is from genome assembly GCA_013400215.1 of Cisticola juncidis. NCBI lineage: Eukaryota > Metazoa > Chordata > Aves > Passeriformes > Cisticolidae > Cisticola > Cisticola juncidis. Next base: position 1,465,910 of record VXBR01008256.1, read on the forward strand.
CTACTTTCTTTCTTGCACTTCTTGTACTCTTTTGCTTTTGCCTTCAGCCCCAGAAAAAGCAAACTCATTTCAGACTCCCCAGAGCCAAGTGAAAGGCTTTCATAGCTGAACATCCTTCCAACCAGTAGAGCGAAGTGGTATTGTCTCATTTGCCATACATGCTTTCAAATTTTGGAGTTATTAGGTAATATGCAAACCTCAGAAAACACAGAGAAGGGAAAAGAAAGAAATAAAAAAAACCCTGGAAAATTAATAGCTTTCTTCCAGGTGCCAGAGCATTTCATGGTTCAATCAATTTCAGCAGAACTTTTGAAAATTCAGCACTTTAAAAAGGCAATAAAATATTTAATGGTAATTGAAAACTTGTCTACCTCTGTGTGGCCAGCATAGATGTATTCCTAACCAGTTTACTGAACTCAATCACTTTTAAGGGAAAGTGGAAAAACCTGTTTACACTTTTTATAAATTTATGTAAGGGAAGGAAGATTTGTAGAAAATATTGTAAGGACATATCACATACTTTTGATTATACTTGTGTCTGTGCTGTGGATCGAGTGCACAACCTTTATTAACGTGTATAAACAAATGTTTAAAGCTTTGGCATGAAGGTACACAGCAGCTCCACTTGTGCACCACAAAAGTTATGATGCTCAAGAACTGTGAATCCCAGACTCTTTTTTGTTCCTAATAAGAACTGACATAGTCTAGTGAGAAATGCCATAGGAAGGTCTGTATCTGCAAGAGGTGAAAAAGACAGACAATTTTAGGACTTTTAGAAGACAATTCTCTGAAATGTAAATTTAGCCTATGGGAACAAATTTAGTCTTGAGCAAAGATGAAGTAAAAAAGAGACATAGAAAAAAAAAGGGGAAAGGGGATGACTTTTGGAAGATTACTGTGGGACTTGAATACATTAAATTATGTCATTAATACACAAAAGGTGTATACAGAAAACTGAATTCCTTCTATTGGAGTGGGAGGGGTGTTAATGTGTAAATGAAATCTCTTAACCTGTACAGCACAAGCTGCAGCAATTCTGAACACCAGCTGTAAATAAATAAGAGTTTTCCTATTTGTTTAGTGACAATTATAGGTACTAGGTTGCAGCATTAAGAAATTGGATAATCCATGATAGGCTCAGCCTGGCTAATGGCAGGACAATCTGAAATGTCAGGAAACAATGTCCTACATACTCCAGCAATTTAAACCACTGTGAGGTATCACATTCACTGCTGTTAAAAGCAGTTTTCATAGATGTAATTCCTCTGTCTTCTACTTGATTTGTAAAGAAGTTCTGACATGAAAAATTGATTTTTTTTAAATTCTCTCCACAGCAGAGATTCCCTTCCTACACTCCTTTTTTTGCTTCTCATTATGACCTTGTATAACAAGATTTGCTGATAAGCAGCATAACTATTTTTAAAAGTCTTGGAGAAAAAAAAGGTAATCTGAATTCAATTTATAAGTATTCAATTCAAAACTCAATATTTTGAGATTAAAAAAGAACATTTCAATACTGATTAATGTCTTCTTTACAAAAGAAGACATTTCAGACATCATAATATTTTGCAATTTTTTTTAAAATTTTTAAATAATGTACTTCATTCAAAACATAGCTGTTTTGAAAATTACCCAATTTAACAGAAAAAAAGTAGTTAAAATGAGCAGTTTAAAATATTTTTAAAAATGAATTGACACAATATGTCTCAATTCAGGTGTGAGGGAAGAACTGTTTTGGCTGATCCTGAAACAATCTTTTCCTTTCTGCCTTCAAACTGAATGTATTATTTTCTTCCTCTTCCACTATATTGTGCTTATCTGTTTTTCCAAACTGCAGCAGGGGAGCTACACAGAGAATATTTATTTGAGCAAGTTATTAGGCAAAGAGAAGAAAATGGTAAAAAGCTGAAATAACACCAGACACAACAAAATTATGTTTTTATTCCTGCACAGGGATTTTTAAATTGCATATCAATACTTTCTTAAGTGTAGTAATTACCTCTCTCAGCTAACCATGGGAATGCTACCCCTAAATAAATTTTAAAATCTGCTTCTGTTGTATCGAAGCATGGTAGCAGATGTCCTTTATTTTAGACATCAGATTTCCTGGTCAGAAAGTGAGTGGTTCCACCACATTTCTCGTGCACATTTCCTGTACAGAAGAGTTTTAATGGGCTTGACATGACTTCAGTGCACTGAAATCACTGTGCACACATGGTAGAGTGGATTTGCATACATACAGAATTCTGAAATTGTTTTCAGAAAAAGTAGCAGACTACTGTATATGAAACCTGCAGACCTGATACTGTTGCTTTTGAGGAATCACATTTTTAGCAGGATTTAAGAGTCATCCAGAATGATTGTTAGACATGTTCTACAGCACAGTTCATTAGAACTAAGGTCATAGCCTTTGGTTGTTCTCATTACTGAACCACAATACCAAGAGCAAAGACTGCCTGAAAGAAGGACTGGAGGGGCTGGCAGTCCTGACAGGCAGTAAAGCTTCGCTTAAGAGTGGACAGCTGAAGAACAATTCACAGTGTTAAAGCCAGGCAAGAAGGACTGTGAAACCAGCTGTGAGTTGTGCACTTCATGTAAAAGGCAGGAAAGGGAATGTGAGAGAACAAAATAGATAGCAGCCTTTAAATTTTGTAAGAGTAAAATCAGTCTTACTATTTTCAAAAACTGAGATTAGCTTAACATACTAGACTGTAACTGCAATCTGAGAATAAAAATTCAGGAAGAAACTGTTGAAAAAGTACTGAATAAGCCATCAACAAACCAATAGCATTCAGCTAAGCAGAGAAAGTCACCCAGTTCCAACTGTAGCTTACACAGGATAGATTACAATCTGTCATGATAGAGAATTCAAAATGATGCTAGAAAAACACCCAGACAGAAAATCTGTGAAGCCCAGAAGTCAAAGTCCATACAAACAGCACATGGAACTACACATGCTATGACAATGCCAACAAAACCAATGCTTTTCTGTGCAAAAGCAGACAGCCAACCCACTCACCTTGTGCTTGATAAACATTATTCCCACCCCCATCACTTAGACATGAGAGCCCTAAACCAGCATGTGTCATCAAACCCCTTTTCATTGATCTTCCAAGAAATATCTTCCTCCTCCTCTAAATCTGTTTTCTCATCTCTCAGTCTTGCCAACAGTCACACAAAGAATTTTTTTTTTATCTACTCAATCATTTTACGGTAAATATACTGTTTTAATTTTCTCCTAAATTGCATATTTTCAGTAAATTCAACTCACACAATTTCCCACAAATGGAACATTTTTTTGTTTTATGGTTATCTTGGTAATTGTAACTGCACAAGGACCAATAGTCTGTCAGTCAAATACACAGAAAATTTTGTTGTGCTTATAGTTAAAACTATGCAATCAAGATCTATTTTGTAATAGGTCATTACCATGCCTATCACTTTTATAACTAAAGTGAGACTCAGCTCCAGTGTACGCTCAAAAACATTGAGTCAAGTCATGGAAACAAATCATTTTGACAGAGCAGGAAAAAAATCGTAATATGCAAAACACTGTGCTCCAGCTTGGAAACGTGGAAATGTCTACTTGAACAACTAATAATATTTTTAAGGAAAAAAATCCCAACCGTATTGTACAGACATCTGTCATAAAGGTAACATAAAACTTGGAGGGTGGGATACAGAGGGAAAGAACTCTCGCTCCAAGGGTACAACACATCACTGAATGCTTTCTGGACATGGAAAAAATCCTTTTCTGGAGTTCTCCACAAATACCTTATCCACTTGATCCCTCAAGAAAGGAAAATCTTAAAGTGAAATACTTTTTCTTATACACATTGTTTTAAAAAATTCTACCAGTCTGTGTTTTTTCATGGTATTTACCCTCATGATAAAACAACCTTGCAGTCTCAGGGGACAAAGCAAAATGTTCTAAAATACATATTTTTCTACACGGCAATCTACTGAATCTACTGAATATTTTTGTGATGTTTTCAGGCTCGTCTTTAACATTTCTTGTCCCCAACCCTAAATCAGCTTTAATTCCTAGCGATACTTAAGGTAATATGAATCATTCAATTTTTCTTTTATTTCTGTTTCTTCACTTAAAAAGAGGAAAAATAGAAATTTTTTAAAATAATTTGCTTCTTTTTCCATCAGGAACACATTCACCTTTTTAGGCTACTATCAAAGTATTAAAGCAAACAGAATCCTCCAAAAGAATTGAATGGTCATGAGGGAAAGAAGGGTAAGATTAGAGATGACCACCTCCCCTCAGTCCCCACTGCAATATCCTGGCAAAAGTATCATATTCTGTGTCACTTTAGTTTCTGTATCTACACACTAGGGAAAATTGCAATGATGGGCATAAATTTATATCAATCATTCTAGGCATATTACAAAAATAGAACTCCAAACACACAAAGCATATAGTAAGTTTATATAAATACAGTTCATGTAAAACATCCCAAAATCCACCTGTAATTAAAATTATTCAAGATAGTCTAATGTCTCCCCTAATACACTTACAGCCAAAAAAAGGGAACAACTTCTGTATGAGAATCTTTAAAATAGATTTCCTCTTTGAGAGTGGAAAACATAATTAAGCTGTATTTCCTACATGCCAGAATCAAAATCTGATTAACATTTTCTTTACCTGTATTTGGGTTTCATGCCTTATCATTCCCAGGTATACTAAATTTTAAGTTTCATAAATCACTATTTCCCCACTTTTCCTACCAATATTCCATTATTCTTGCCCTAGTCCTCATGCTCCTAGTCCTCTTGCTCATAAAAGCAACTGTCACTTCCCAGGCTGAGATTGCACTTCTGCTATTGCCTTTCTAAAGTTTATCAGAAAATTACAAATATACTAACTCTGCTCAAAAGGTTGGCTTTTAAACCAAAACTGAGGAAAGGTAGCAAATTTTCTAGTAGATACTAACACCTTAAGAAAGAATAACTTATTGCTGTTTCTCCAGACTTAGTGACCAATTCAGGCCATGACCGAAATCCCAATGGTGTCAGTGAGCACCACTGAGGCAAGTCCCTGGCCACAAAGGGCTCAGCAAGGAAAGCCCTGCTTCTAAACATGTCATACATGCAGTGTGACATACACATGACACCAGTGGTGTTTTGTACCTTATAGTACAAACAATATATTTATCATTCAACCCACTCCAGATCAGCAGAGAAGCAAACTCCTAATAACTGGCTTTACAGGCAATCGTCCTTAGATGTTTGCAGCCAATAGTCCACGATAAAACTCATTAATTCCATTTTGAAGCCATGCTCTGTGAAACAAGGACACACCAATGTCAAAAAATCCCCAAGAAAAAGACTGTTAAAATGCAGGTTCTAACACTCTTTTCTGAATAAACAGCTAGCAGAAGATAAGCCTCTGAAGAGATGAGCACTGTGACAAGACTCAGAGAAATGTGACATTTGAATGTCTTCTCAAAGTTCATTCGGACTATGCAAACTCCTTCTATTTAAACAGTTTGTTCCAAAGCCAACTTCACCACAGACAAGGTGTCTGGCAAACACGACCTTCCATTTTCTTTGCCTACAATTAATTAGATTTTTGTAGCAAATAAATTATAGTGAGCGCTTTCAAAATTCAGAGGACTTGCATTAATCATGGAATCCTAAATAAAAGATATGAAAGAAAAGGGAAAATTTCTCTTAAAAGATTTATGGGCTGGGTTTTTTTCCAACTGGAAATCTAGTTTAAGGTACATGTCTAAAAGCAGTTGCATTGCTCAGTTGAGCAAAACAACCTGTAGTCATTGGTAAAGAGAATTAAGACCTTGAGGCATGTCAGTATTATATATTAATATCTGTGACAAGCAATAGCTAAAAATAACTCTTCTAAATGAACACTGACTCTGATAGCAATAAATTCAATAGTCTTTCCAACTCATTTTTACCTGTACCTTGTAGGCACCCAAATCAGGACTGTGAAATAATCTATGTCATCGGGATTTTCGGTTTTTAATAAAGGACCATTCCTATCCTGGTTGCAACTGGGATAGAGACAATTTTCTTCCTAGTGGCAGGGAGAGTGCTGGAGGTTTGCACTTAGCATGACAATAATGCTGAAAACACACTGATGTTTTAGTTGTTGCTTAAGAGTGCTCACCCTAAGTAAAGGACTTTTCAGTTTCCTGATGCAGAAAACTGGGAGGGAGAATAGTGGGGCAGCTGACTCGAGTAGCCAAAGGGATAAGCCATAACAGAGAATATCATGCCCAGGATATCAGCTTGGAGGGGTTGGCTGGGACGTGCTGATTGGTGCTAAGGAACAAGCTGAGCACTGATCAGGGGATGGTGAGAAACCATATTGATCATCATTTGTTTTTCTTGGGTTTTATTTTCCTCTCTACCTCTTTTTGTTGTTTCTCTTTTCTTTACTAGTATTAATATAATTAAATTTTATGGTTTGACTATTAAACTACGGTTTGACTATTAAGAAGTTTCTCATCCTATAGGGTTTCCCTTTTTCCAGTTCCAGTAGGGGGCTAGGGTGTGAGCAAGGAATTGTATGGTGTGTAGTCACCAGCTGGGGTTCAACCAGGACTGTTAGTGAAGGTAAATTATTGGCAGAGGTTAGTAGCTAGCAAAGAGCTGGTAGAGAAAGCAGCAGCAAAAGAGGTTTGATTGACTGATGAAAGTCCATGTGAACATCATCCAATGTGGCTGAATAAAAGATTACAAGACACTCACACACACAGGGACTCAATTGAATACACTAGAATTTCTTTACTAGAAATACAATGCTTGTTTTTTGTACATTTTAGAAATTTTATGATGGAATCATAGATTGATTTGTGTTGGAAAGAAACTTCAATGATCATCTAGTCCGTTCCTCTGGAAGCCCAAGAGCAAGGCATGTTTGGTACTGCCTTTATTTAAAGAGAAAAGACCATGGTGAATATTATGCCTTTAATCAATATTATGGAAAACAAATCCATGAAAATATAAATTATTCATTATGATTTTCCATTTCCTGAGTTGTTTCTCTCTTACAAAAGACTGAAGCTGGATTTATATACTTCTTTTACCTCCTATAAAACTTGCTTTTAGTTTGTTAGGATAAATCACAAACAGACGGAATATGAGATAATAAGACCTCTTGAATGACCAACAGCTTAAAAATCAGTCAATAGAAAATTAGTTAAGTGAATCATTATTCAGTCTGTCTCTTCATTCTTCAAGCTAAGACAGAACAGGCTGATAAGCAGCTTTTCTTCTCTCTTATTAGTATGGATAGTGGTACAATATTTAACTTTTCATTAGTCCAGTACTGTATTTGTGTCATTGGATCTACATCATAAATCAGATTTGCCACGTTACACGTTTATGGTTTGGTTTGGAGTTTGGGTTTTTTTAAGTTAAATTCTATGGTGAAAAAATTCTACATGGGAGTTTTTAAAGCAGAAAAAAATTAACTTTAAAATGACCTCTGAAGTCCAAAACTAAGGTAACTAGAACACTTGAATTTTATAATTATGAGTAACATTAAGTCTCCTATAGCAGGATCTACTAAGTTTCAGATGCTGGGTCAAATACCTATCCAAAAAGTAATGTCAGGCACCTATTTCTAAATTCTTTGTCAAGCTGCAATACCATTAATTACCACTCACTTAAATAGGTATTCTTCATTAAACCAGAAAATACTTTAACTATACTTGCCCAACATTAGTTGTCTGTCCAAAGGAAGATGATTACAAATCCCACGTTACCATCTTACTGAAGAACCCAAACTGTATGGATTTATGGCTAACTGTCAATGCCCATCCTCACTAACAACATGAGAAAAAACAAATAACAGTTTAAGGCGTTATCAATCATACAATCCCATATATATACTCTTGGGGATAGGGAAAATAATTATTTTTCCCTTGAGTGAAATTTCGAAGATGGAGCAGTCCTTACCAATTACTAATCAGGCAATATAAAAATAGTCTAGGTGAAACAAACGTTATACACATCACCACATTAAATTTCAAATTTATTAATATCTAATAGATTTTTCTTTTTAATAAGAACTCTCCACAAGAGGTGAGATTGACAGAAATGGAAGCCCAGGCTGGCAGACACGTGGTGACTCAGAAAAGTGTCCAGTCACCAAACTACTCAAGGAGCTGTTCTTTTATCTAAGTATATTGACATATTGTTGGAACTAAAAATAGTCTTACATGGTGGTAATGGCAAATTTTTTGAGAATTCTATTTTCTTTATATGTCAGCTTTTCATATAGCCAGAATTAAAATGTAATGTATTCTTGGAGTCCATGTTTTCATGGATCCTCCACAGAGGAAATGTGAAGGGATTGAATTAAAACCTTTAGAAAAATTAGAATAGTAAAAGCCACACACATAAAGCAGAAATCTAAGCCTCAGTTTTAAGCTTCACATGCCCTAAATGCCTAGTTGTTAGTGTAGAAGTACAGAGCTTCAGGCCTAGTGACAGAGTTTAGACACAACAAAAATAGAGTAGAGTACTGTTTATAATTTTTGGTATGAATTTTGTGCAAATAAGATAAAGTTTTTTACATATGTTAAAATAGAGTTTTTCACAGAAAAAGATAAAATTTTTATGCACAATAAGATAGAACTTTTAAGTTAGTAAGATAGAGTTTTTGCACTAATAGCTATGCTATATGCATAGGTTTTTGATGCTGTTTTTTGTAGTTTTTCGTAGTTTTATGAACTTAGAAAATTGCACCTAGATTGGGTAGTGTGTAGATAAAGATAGGAATATGCATTTGTGCCTTATGGATAAAAAGCCTCTGGGTTGGAAGGGAAGGTATCAATTTATCAATCCGATCTATCGATCCAACCTCCACCTTCTGCAACTTGAGGAAGGAGCCCTGCCAGGGAGCCGAATGGGATTCTAAAGGTCCCATCTATTGCAGTCTTTGTTGCCTGGGATCAGGGCCCTGGGGTCCCACCCCTTCCCTTTCCCCCTGCGGCGTTTGCCCCGGAGCTCTGTTCGGGGCTGCCGGGGACTCTGCGAGGGTTCGGGACCCCGGGACCCCTTCTTGCCTCTGGGACCCCGAGACCTCCAACGGCTATCACGGTCCTACGGCCAGGAACTCTGCTGGGTTCAGAACACCTCACTGCCACCATGGCCCTGTGGCTGGGAACTCTGCTGGGTTCAGGAGCCCTCACTGCCATCACGACCCTGCAGCCGGGAACGCTGTGCGGGTTCTGATTCTCAGGACCTTTTCCGTCACTGTGATCCCCGCGGCCGGGACCCCTGTCTGGGATTTGTAATCTCATGATCCCTTTTTGTTATCGCGACCCCACGGCCAGAAACCCTGCTTGGGATCAGGAGGTTGGAAGCTGTTTTATCCTAAGGCTGGAATGTTATGTTTAATTCCATGTTAAGACTACAGTTTATTCTGGAATTTTATTTCTAAGACTTTATACTCATAGACTTAATACTTATAACCAGTTGTGTGACACTGTAAGACCACTCATTTAGGACTCTCGCACCTTCAGATGCATGCTTTCATGTAATAAACAACTTTGTATAAGACCTTAAACCATCCTTAGACCTTTAAGACCTATAACCCGTAGAAACGGCCTCAGCAGTGTATGACAACTCTTTCTGCAGGTACCTTCTTGTCCTATAGCAAGAAAGTATTGTGCAGATCTCAGTTTTAAATCATTAACTTTATTGGAATGTAAATATCTTAAAGCCTTAACCTCACCTCTATATTCCATCTAGGTCTAACCCTTCCTTCCTTATCTTGAAGACACAATTAATATGCTTTTCTATGAGTTCTTAATATTCCAAACACAGTCTTCTCCAAGTTGCCTGCATCTCTTCACTGTACTGCCAAACAAGGGGATTTTATGATGCTCCATTCCCATTACTGCCAGACAAAGCACAATCACCTCGTAATTCTTCCATAAACACCAAGAGATTTGATTATCCTACAACAGCAAAATATTTCTTGTTTTTCCATAGATTCTTGCTTCCTGCAACTCCCTATGTGCTTCTGAATGCTGCACTGCCTAACTTCTTATATATTTTTAACATATGTGTGTGTTTTCCTTTACTTGTAGCACTTTCAATTTACCGTCACACAATTTTGTATGTTTTCTTTTTAGTTCATTTCTCCCCAGGAGTCATGAAAATGTTACATTCTAACACCATCTCCCCAAGAGTCCGACAGTCCTCCCAAGGTGCTGTCATGTACAGATATATTCATTATTACTTCACACACATTCTTAATGAAAATACCAAATCAAAGGAATGAGAAATCCTTCTGCTTCTTTAATTGCCAGTGATAAACTTTTCACCACCATGTTGACTAGGCACAAAGAACACAAATTAGTGTCTCACTCTGCTAAACACTATGCAACAAACCAGCAGCCCTTGCAATAAAGCATTTGTTGACAGATATACACCAAGACAACAAATGGATACAGATCAACAGGCAAAAAAAAGATATTTGAAAGTATAACTAAAAAACAATTTTTGTATCTCAGCACCTCTGAGATAACAGAATTCGCACATACAGAACAGAAACCCAGGAGAACCCTTGTGTGAACTTGCAGCGTATGTGTCGCCACACTGCACTGGCCTATATATGCTATCCTTTTTTGTGGAAAAATTCTAAGGAAGTCTGCTCCATATTCATAAATGGAGAATTCAGGTGGGAGACTGAAACCCAGCAGTTATGTAGCAGAAATAAAACATTTTGTGAGACGGAGGGCACACCTCTCCTAACATGGATACACCAGAGTCTGTGAGGCACAAACATCACACTGATGGACAGATACTGCATAATGTGTTATCTTGTAAGTGGCTACACACCCTTTCGCCTCTGGTCAATTCAAGCTTTCCCTAGAAAGTTGCTCATGACACCAGAAATGTAAGAAGCAAGTTTGTGCACATGGAGATGTTTATATATGCACCCAAGTCTTACTTCAATTTCCAGCACAGAACTCCTGCTGGAGGGAGAAGTACCATAAATCAACTTCAGAACACTGAAAAATTCTTCCCAGTACCTGAGTGTACATATTTCAGCCATGAACAAGCTTGGAACAAAACAATGGTTTTAATAGATTCAAAAGATAGAATCCTTTTAACCTGTTAGACTTAGAGCATATGACATAAAGAAAGAGGGATTTTTTCCCTTTGTGGGAGAAAAACCACAAACCCTAAAAAACACTATTCACAGTTCTTTGCTATCTGACAAAGTCTATGATCACAACATTTAATATAATGCATTACAGTTTTATTTCTTATGGTTTTGTTTGATGGGTTTTTTTGTAGGTGTTTGCATTGTTTTGTTGGTGGGGTTCTTATACTCTTGTTTTGTGGGGTTGGATCTTTTTGCCTGTTTTTTAAGTATTCCCAGTGATGATTCAATAGGCAGTATGAAAACACCCAGAAGCACAGAATGATTGAGGCTGGAAGTCACCTCTGGATATCACCTAAATTCAACTGCCCTGCTCAAGGGGGATCACATGCAGGTGATTTTCCAGTATCTCTAAGGATACTGTACAATCTCTCTGAGCAACACCTTGGAGAATCAAACATTTCACAGAAGTTTTACTTTTTGAAAAAAAGGAAATCCAGTTTTTCAAGTTTGTGCCCATTTCCTCTTCTCCTTTCACTGGGAATCTGATTCATCTGTTTTCCCTCCCATCAAGTACACGCATTGGTACAATGCCAATGTTAAGGAACTGTTAAGAAATGTGACAATTTTGACTGAGTGAAGGAGTGAAGTACAGAAAAATACACAGCACGTCAGGCTTATTAAAAAACAACAAAATCAAACATTATCCCAATTATGATGTTCTATTCTCAATTACATATTATAAAACTAATTTCAGTAAATAAAAAGTTCAGTGTTTGACATTGTGTTCAGTGCTTATGAAACCAAAGTCTTCCTTCAAGGGCCCTTCTTTGTAAAAATCTGCATTATGTTCAGGTTGCTGGTTGTTTGGGTGTTCTTTTTTTTTTTTGGCTCATTTAAGCTTTATATGATAGAAACACTGGAGGAGGATTTAAGCAAGTCATATGTTTTTTCCCCCATATTACCAAGTACGCCCACATGAAGCTATTTTAACACACTTTCCTAAGCAGAGGTGTGTGATTTGAGGATCTATGAGAGTTCTGATCAGATGAAAGAGGAAATGTCCAGCACCTGTGTTGGCTTTAGGTTGTGTACCACTGACCCTTGTCACACCAGGTGTGAAGGTTCCAGATACACGGGGTAGGAACAGGGCTATTGCAGCCTGCAAAATCAGCCATTTTAGATACTGAAATACATACAGGAGGATCCCATTCCTTCAGCCAGTACCTCTGATAGTGTCATGCTTTGAGAGATGATCCCAGCATGACACCTAGTGGCAGCAGCATTTTTAATCCCATCAGTGCCTTTTCAGAAGGTTCCTTACTGCAGCCAAAAGATTCACATCTATTTTTAAGTTTGTTCTAATGTACCCAAAACATCTTGAATTCAAGAAAGAAGTAAAAGCCAGAGTATTCTCAAAATCATGAAACTGCTTTGTTTCCTCACCTCCAAGCCAGAGTTTACTGAGATATATCAGGACCCTTTGAAAACTACTGATAACAAGAGACAAACAAATACCCAGTCAGTACTTATTTCTTCATAACTTTTTTAAACTCTGCTTCTAATTAAACTCCCAGGAACAGGAACGGCTCAACTAATTGGTCTTAATGAGGCTGTAATACTCGTTTTATGCTGAGGTTTAATTGTACAAAGTTACTGCTTTGCTCCCATAACCAAACATGAGATCTATGAAAATATTTAAGCAACTGATTCTCCCTGCCTCACTAAATCCAGAGACCCTGACATGCAGCCTGAAATACATCACACTGTTGTATGTATATAAGCTATAATTTGTAGAGATGGGTGTTATAGATGTTATGTCTAGCATAATATGTGTTAGAGAGATTAATGATAATGGCCAGATTATACGCAGACTTTCAAGGTTGTAACCTTTCAAAAAACAGTAAAAAATATTGCCTCATATGGGCCAATATCTGCTCTGCTCTCCAACTGGTGTTTTGATATTAATTTTTAATCCTCTCATTGAAAAATATTTTATAGAACCAATATTAAGGTGCTTATCTCTAAAACTATTATAAATTTGGAATGATCACAAATGATAAGGAGGAAAATAAAGTTTTACCCAAAAATGGCAGGCTGTTACTGTTTGACATTAAGTAAGAGTTGTGCTGCTTGTGGTATTGGATTTACACAGCAGGGTTTGGGTAGGGAGGGCACTACAGGGATGGCTCCTGTGAGAAGCTGGCAGCAGCTTTCCCCATGCCTGGCAGAGCTGATTCAGCCAGATCCAACATGAAGCCACTGCTGGCCAAGGCCAAGCCCATCAGTGACTGTGGAAGCAGCACTGTGATAACACATTCAAAGAAGGAGGAATAAAAAAAACAGAGCAGAGTAAAAAGTGAACATGTGAGGTAAAGAGCTCCACAGATACCCAGGGCAGTGAATAAGAAGGCACAGGAAGTGCTCCAGGCAGTGGAGCAGAGACTCCCCTGCAGCCCATGGAGGTCCAAGGTGGAGCACCTGGATACCCAAAGGAGTCTGGGACCCCAGGGGAAGCCTGTGCTCAAGCAGGCTCCTGGCAGGACCTGTGACCTGCAGGAAACCCACACTGGAGCAGCAGGACTACAGGAAGGGATCCTTACTGGAGCAGTTCCTGAAGAGCTGCAGCCTGTTGGAAAGGCTCCTGTTGGAGAAGTTAATGGAGGACTGTCTCCTGTGGGAGGAACCCCGGGCTGGACCAGGGAAGTGTGAGGAATGCTCCCTTTGAGGAGAGATGAGAAGCAGAGACAACACGTGATGAACTGACCGCAGTGCCCATTCCCTGTATCCCTGCACTGCTCGAGGTGAGGAGACACAGCATTTGAGAATAGCCCAGGAACAAGGGATAGGTGGGGGAAAGGTATTTTAAGATTTCATTTCATTTCTCATTACTCCACTCTGAATTTGATGGGCAATAAATTCAATTCAAGTCCACAAGTCAAGTCTGTTCTGTGCATGACAGTAATTTGCGAGGGATCTCTCCCTGTCCTCAACTCAACTCATGAGCCTTTCACCGTTTTCTCTCCCCTGTGCAGCTGAAGAGGGAAGTGGCAGAGTGGCTTTGAGAGCACCCAATGCTCTCAGTCAATGTCAGTCAATGTCCACACCTATGATTGGAGAAATGTTGCTCTCCTCAGCTGTATGGACAAACAAGAGGCTATTGCAGACATAATTTTTTATCCTTCAAATAAAATTAAAAAAATAAAAATATAAAAAAAAATTAAAAGGACAACAATAACAAAACTCCCTCAAAAATCCACAGCAGCACTAAAGCAAGAGTCAATAATTTCATTAAATTTCCAGGTGAGAAGAGGATCTTTTAATATCACTCTCTCTACAGCAAACCAGGACTTAATATAGAAAAAAATTTCAAACAATACATTTTCAAATTTGAGGAAATGTATTTTAGGATTGCTGTTTTGTCCTTGAGGCTTAGTCTTCCTTATTAATATATGCAAATACGCTTACAGAGTAGAAAGAAAAAAGAAAACTAAAAATATTTCTCAAAAGAACAGCGCTTTAGTATTTCCTTTATTATACTTTACCAATCCCCCAAACACTAAATTACTAAATCCACAAAATAAACCAAGTGATCTTTTTGATTTTTTTTTTGTTGTTGTTGTTGTTAGTTTGTGGGGGGTTTTTTGTTTGTGTGGTGTTTGGTTGTGGTTTTTTGGGGGGTTTTTTTGTTAGGGTTTTTTTTGTTTGTCTGGGGTTTTTTGTTTTATTTTTATTGAGAGGGTGAAGGGGATGACCAAATGCATTTATGTGGAGGTGGTGGTATTTCTTCTTAAAACATTACAATTTCAAATCTCTTAAAAATACCTGCACACAATTGCATGTAACAGCCTTATTTATCCTAATTTGTGACATGCAGGAGTAAGAGGTTTAGATGAGCCCTGTGCCTCCTCAGACTGGTTGGATTCTGGAATTCTTGTGGCTGCAATGTCCAGGTAGCAAAGCAGAGTGTTACCTTCCAAGGCGTCTCATATATACATCTTTCCACAGTCTTTGAGAAAAGCTTAAGAAAAGCAGGAACACTGACAGTTTGCTAATGGTCATGTGATGCAC
Organism: Cisticola juncidis; assembly: GCA_013400215.1. Taxonomy (NCBI): domain Eukaryota; kingdom Metazoa; phylum Chordata; class Aves; order Passeriformes; family Cisticolidae; genus Cisticola; species Cisticola juncidis. The sequence goes on from VXBR01008256.1 coordinate 1,481,079, forward strand.
AAAACCAGAAAACACTTGGAATTATAAAGACTTTTCAAAGAAAATAAAGAAAGGCACAAAAAAACCTCTACAGCTGGAACTAGTAATCAGTAAAATTCTAACCATAAGAAAAAAGCAACAATGCAAATTGGTGGTAGTGGCAAGTGAAACTACACTGAGGCAGATGATGGGGGAAATAACAAATCCTTCCCAATGAACCTTTAAGGGGAGACTGGCTGTCTTTCTAAATAAGTTAGGCATACAACCTACAACCTACATATAAGGCATACAATAAGTTAGGCATACAACATACAAACTACAAATGTATGTACAACATACAACCACTAAACAATTCTAAAAATTGGAAAGGGAATGGGATATTAAAAAGGGAATTTAATAATGAGAGAAATTATATTCTAGAACAAACTTCCAGCAGGAAGACTAGTGCCTTACATTTTTGGGGTTTTTTTGATACAGATACAAAAATTATTTTCAAGACCTAGGCCTGGTCTTCCTGACTCAAAAGATTCCCTTCTTGTCCTATACTAATTATTTAAAATTTATTATTTTCCTTTTCTTGAGAAATTACAAAAAGAAGTATTATAAAGAAGGACTAATTTTGGTGTTATGAATATTGAAAAAATTCCATGAGGCTCGAACATGTATCAAAACCCCCAATGTGAAATGCTCTTCACAAGCAGCATCTCCTTTGAAAATACACAGACTACATTAAAAAAAATATAGTGGGAACAGAAAAAAAAAAACAACAAAATAGATGAATCAGGAATACAAAACAACAATACAAATCTTTAAGTCACATATTAAGAATATGAGAACAGGTATATTGTACTCTTTGTCCTATCTCTTAACAGTGACCAATAAACCATGTCTAAAGAAGAAAACCCAAAACCTGAATGATTGCTCCCCTGTATGTTCATTGCCTTCAACAGAGAAAAAAAGGAAAGAAATAGAACATTAAACTTTTCATTTTTGATCCAACATTATCAAGAACAAGATCTGTATAGTGCACAATGGATTTGGGCTTTTTTTTTTTTTTTTTAGAAATTTTCAAGTATGTATCTATAGGAAAAGTCATATATAGAATATTTTAAGTCTGATAAGACAAAAATGGCAAAATGGGATAAATAATGAAAAAATAATTTTCAAGAAATTGACTATTACCACCATTTAAGACTATTTAGTTTAATACACGAGTTGGTTAACTCTCTAATAAGCTCACTTAATTTCCTTAATTGTCTATTTTTAAATTATAATTTTAGCACACTACTGAGCTGGCAGAGAGATAGCTATTTAGATCAATTACTTCTACCACACGTTAATGCCAAGTCATTTTACCATTTGGACATTTACCTCTAATAAATGAGTCACCACCACCAAAATACTTAATTGGTGTCACATAAAGAATTGCTTGAAGAGCAAAATAAATGTCAGTTTTCCACAAGTCTCTAAGCAAGATATGAGCAATAGGTCCCATTTTCAGAAGGCACTGTTCATGTCATTTAATTGAAGCTTAAAAGCACAGGCACAAAGCTTAAGCGTGATAAGCTTAATGAACTACCACGTTTGAGCTGTGTCACAGTAACCAATAAAACTCATGTTCTTAAAACCAGTCAAGAGACTTCTCTCTAACCTATCTGGACTCAAAACAGACTTTCAGAAGGTCCCATTAATGTCCCTTACCATCAGCCAGCCATTTGGCAGAAATTACCTGCTTCACAACTCAGCCAGTTAAATACAACAGGACATTTTAACTGCTTCAGATACTTAACACACTGATCCATGTTACTTGATTATTTAAGCTAAAACAACTGACTTTCAGTTCAGTGGATAAGGAACCCTCCCCTAAGTGATGTCACTGTGATTTTGGGTGTAGCACCTAGAAAAATTTCAAAACAGAGAGTGTGGGGCTCTAATAGCACCTGCTCCACACATGGCAGAGTGAATCTACCTCAAAAGCCCACCAGCACTGACAAAACTTCTCAGTTAAGTACCATATTGAACAGTATTTTAGATGCCAAGGAATATAGCCCTTGATATCAAATCTAAGAACTGAGCAAAAAGAAAATTTGATTTTATTTACTTTCATATACTTTAGAGATACCATCTAGGGAAAGCGTAAAACAAAGTTAAAGACAATCAAATTAATCATTTCAGTATAATTAATACAGGCAGAATGCAGTTCAATTTTCATGCTTCACAGCAGAAATTAAACAAGGACTTCTGAAAGAAATTTTTCCAAGATCAATATCTTCCTATCTTGGAGTGGCCTGAACATCTTGAAAAAACACCAAATATTGTTTGGCCTGAAAAAAATTAGGTAGCTACATCACTAGTCTGAAAAAATAGGGCAATTCCTAGCAATGCTCGTAACTTAAATCTGGTTGAAGAACCATGAACAGGAGGGGTCTTGCCATTGTTTCTTTCTGCCACTTGCCAAGGGCAGCATGAAACAGGGGAAGGAGTTATTGATGAGGTTGTTTGAGGAAAGCTTGTTTCAATCACATTTCACTGTAACCACTGTTGTTACCTTTTAGAGCTCCAGTAGAGCTCTATCCTGAGCTCAGTTTTTTGTTGACCTCATTTACAAAAGTGCTGACTCATTTACAAGTGACTTTTCAGATCGTGGAGGAGGACGTTGTCAGCACAGTGACAAAGGAAGATTGAATTGTTATAGCCCTGCTAAAACTGGCTTCAAGACAAAAGGATCATCAAATCCCTCTGAGGTGACTCTGCATGTTGTGCACAGTACATGCAGGTCTGGGTCATTTGGATGTGACATTGTACAAGTCATCCATTAAAGTTCTACCATGCATGGCTGTTACCAGTAAGAGCCAAGCTTTGCAAGCACTGTTAAAAGCCAGGCTGGTATCTTCTACATTTATCGACAGCAACAATGAAATTACCTTTTTTTGAAAGTATTTTCATTGCTCAGGTAAGGCACTGAGGCAACATTAAAGATGAAAGCTTAGTAGAAGTAATTATTAATAATGAGATATAAACATTTTAAAGTCAGCCTTTTGATCCATGTAATATAGTAGTCATTAACAGATACGATTGAAATAATTAGCTTAATTTATTTGCATCTTTAATGATATTGTTTTTCTGACTTGAGATAGCAGATACACATTAAAGCACTTCAAAGGTGAATTGTTTCACTATAAGAATTTGCTCAGAGTAGGAGGTTTATTAAGTTTGAATAGTATATGCTGTGAAGATACAGTAGTGAACAACCTCTCTTGAAAAGTTCAGATACAACAATGACAAAGTAGAGAATTAGAGTGAGTGTGAAGATGAGCAACTTCAGCTAGTTGTGACATTTAATCTGAAATTTCAAGATTATCCTCCTCTTTGGCTTAATGTCTACTGAGACTAGAGAATATTTTGAATCTTAAACGCAGAACAGAGATAACCTCAGAGCTGTAAATAGAATAAAAACTCAGAGCTCATGAACAAGAGGGTGGAATCACTGGGATATCACATCCTCTCCACTCCCCATTAATGAGCTGAGGGGCCCAGATCTGAGCCCCCAGGCTCTGGGGAATCTCTCCATGCTTCCAGTCCTGCCAGATGACAGAACCATGAGCACCCAGACTCAGGACTGCCAGAGGACCTGCTGCAGAAGCAGGAGCCAGGATTCCTGCCCACAGCTGAATTCCTAGACCACCAGGGGCACCTGCCAGTGCAGCAGGCCTCAGGTCAGAAAAGGTTTGATAGTGAGAAATGAGAAAACACACAAAACCACATTAAAGGACCTACTTTATGGTTTTCTCACCACCAGTGTCCTAGATATCCTAGTGTCCACCTTAAAAGCCTTGAAAGATCAGACATGGGTTTCTAGGCTAAAGAGTCCTGACATCTCAACAAAATAATTTCTTTGTTTTAGTGCTTCAGGAATACTGAAGTCTGGCAAGTTTCATAGTTGGCATCAGTCCAGGCAGCAGAGCTGTCTGCACCTTCTGACCCTGCTCTTTACCAGGTGGGAAGCAAACCAAACAGATCTCATGGCATAATTTAAATCACACATTTAACAAACTGTATTTCTATGAAATAGAAGAACCTGTAACTTCTTTCTAAAAGTTTTAAAGTGGAAAATGTTTAAACTCAATTACAACCCTATTAAAAAAGAGCATTCACAAAAGATAACAGAACTACAGTGAAAATTGGAGTGAAATGTCTAATTCAACGGAATAGGAACAAAAAAATTGTGGACAGGATACCTTTGGAGGAGAAATTAAAGGAACATCCAGTTCCTATCACTGCCTCTGGGAGGACAAAACTGGGGGCAAGGTGCAGGAAACCTCACAGAGGGTTTGGAAACACCCCAGGCCTACAGACTGGGGACCTAGAAGCTACAGGGTTAAGTCTAGAAGCAAAAGCCAAACCAAGAACCTACAGAAGCTACAGAGAGTGACCTAATTTTACTAGCAGGAAAAGGAAGACAAAGATTTAAGTACATAGATGTCCAGAAATTTTGAAGACATAGAGAGTGCCTACTGTAAAAACAATTGTTAGACTCCCTACTTTTGGATAAAGGACATATAAGAGAAAAGTGTGAATACTGAATGTGTCACCTTTCCTGAGAATTTCAGCCAGGACTGTACTCTGAGTTTAATTTAGACTACCTGCACCATGCTCCACCTTTGTTTTCTATGCTTGCAGCCTGAAAGAACTACTTAACATCTGTGTCCAAAACAATAAGATCCAGATTAAAATTCAGGTACAGAATTTCATCCAAATAGAGTTTGTTCACACCACTGCTCAATGTTATGCTACTGAATTTGTTCTTTCTTGGTTTTCTTTTCTGACAAGTATCTGCATGTCTGGATTTCAGTCAGAACTGTGTGGGTTTTCATACAGGATTCATCACTATAGTAACCAAGAACAAATCACCAAGTGTGAGGGGTTTTCTGCTTCCCTCTTTTTTCTGTTTTTGTTTTATTTTTACATTTTAAACTGACAGTGAAGTGGGACATAGTGAAACAGTTGAGATTCTCAGAAGCTTCCACAGAATTCCAGTAACATTTGGGTTATAAGCCCTCTAGAATCCACCAGAAATCCCTGCATAAATAAAATTATATGGGAATCTTCTGCAGTGCTTTTATCCCATGACTACAATAGAAGTAAATGGTCTTAATAATTTTATTGATAGGGCGCACAGGTAGATGAAAGACTGTACTCACGAGTTTTCTAGCCTCATCTACCAGATGAAAACTTGGATGGTTTTTGAGATACGTCACAAAGCATATCAAGGACTTCACTGGTTAAACAGATGATAAAAAGCCTGAGCCAAACAATTGGAACAAAACCCTGGGATAAATATTGCCTGTCCTTTATAATCATTTTGAGAAAGTGTTTTAAGCAAAGCAAGACCTCTTTTTTCCATAGAAATATTCCTAAATGCAATGTTTCTCAAGTATTGCATAAACTAAGCCATTGAAAACAGTATTCAAGAAAAGGTATCAACTGAAAGATCAATTTGTATGTGTACATCTGTATGTCAGTCTATAAATAAATTTGTAATAAGATACTTTAAGATCTCAGGCTCCTCTGCAAATATCAGATGAAAGCAATTGCCTACGTTTGTCTCAGTGTTACCACAGCATTATGAAGCATTTCTATTTATCTGCCAGCAGCGTTCCTTATTTTGATTCTGTTGCTCTTAAAAAGAACTACAGACATGGACATCCTGTAAAATTATTGTAGAGTGTACAATATAATGAACAGAGCTCTTGTTTCACTTCCTTGCTGAGCTACTAATAAGATACACTGCACTCAAGTGCTGGAGCAGGTGTCAGGAGTGTGCTGCAACCAGACAGATTTCTAACTGTGAAATGCAACTCTAGGAACATGTGACATAATGTAGTCCAAGAACTGAATGACCAAACCGTGCTTAACAAACAAAGCCTGAATCACTGACATCAATTTCAAAAACTAAAAACATCATTGATGAAATGGGTGTCTGATGATCAAACTTCAGTCAACAACTATTATCAGCTAACACTGCATATATACAGGTGTAGGGAAACGACATTTGAACAAGTCATAATGACCAAGTTGCATGCTGAATGAAAGTTAAATTGAACCTACTCATATAGTCATTAAGCATACTGGTTTAAAATGCAAATGTCACAAACTGCTTAATCCCATTATAGGATTTCCACCCTTTACAAATTAGAATGTTTTCTTCCTGCAATCTTATCAGCACAGGAAAAATGTATCAGGGTAGGAGGGCTTGTACATTTACTTGTGCAGGCAAGTAAATCCAAAACAAGATGACTGGATTGGTAGAAACTAACATAGAGCCAGAGCATCTTAGGTTCAGTTAGCTCAGTCCAGTACTCTATCAAGCAACAAAATATTTTAGGAATTTCACTACTATTACCTCATTCATAATGAAATTACTTTGCCATATCTGGTTGCTTCAAGAAAACAGCTATATGCATTCTGAACAAAATCATCATACACAACAGCAGCTCATGCTTACAGGAGTGGGATCTGAAGTGGAATGACAGGATTCAGTAGAAGCGAGACACACGGGGGTCTAATGAAGTGACGGCATAACAGGAAAGCTACAGCGCCTTTTGTTCGTGGACTACAAGTTTGCTTTAAGTAGTTGCTATAGTATTGTGGAGACAGAGTCCTACATTCAGCCCCAGAACTTTTCTCTCAGTTGTCACAAATTTTTACACAAGCTAGCAATGAAAACTAGTATATTAAAATACTATTTATGGTCAGATTCATCTGGTGAATTATGTAACAAATAGAAGGGAAAAGAGGGAAACACTGTACTGTTATTGAGCTATCAAAGCTGAGGATTCTCTATAATCCCACTTTGCCCTTACACTGCATTGAATGCAATTTAATGCACTTCATGACAATTTAACCTGTATTTGGTTAAGGCAAGTTTTCTAAAAGTGACAGAAATGGCATCTAAAGATAAGAAAAAACACATTCCATGACAGTTTATTTTATCAGTTTTATCATGTTAAAAAGTACCCATTTCTAACTTAAATTTGGCCGGCCTAAACCTTCTAGGGTAGTTATCTCCTTTTATCTCCATATAAAATGAGAAAGCAGTTTTTCCCTTTTCCAGCTTGATTAGAAAGTCCCACAGTATTTTGTAACAAGACATTCCTAACCATAGGATAGTTCAGGATTTGTTCCTCCCCTCCCAGTGAAAATTTATGACTATCACCATACTGATTCTACTAACCTAAATAGAGATACAAAAGACTGAAATATAATGAAATGACAAATAGAATAAGAATGATGAAGGACTCAAAATATACCCAAATAGTACATAGAAAATACTTACTTGTCTAGTTGGCCAATATGATTAACTACTAGCCAAATAAACACTTCCCAGGATGAGCAGATGTAGGGGAAACTTAGCATCCAGAGGTTACATGAGATGGACTCTGTTCTAAAAATGTCCCTTAAAAGAGTGTTTGAAAAGTAAAAAAATAAGCCACATATGAATAACTTTCAGAGCACATGAGGACACAAACACAGAATAACCACTGCTTCCCTACAGAAGAAAATTGTGTATTTGTTGGAATGCCTTGCAAGGAACTGCTGAAAAAAGCAGCTTAAGAGTCTGCATTCAGTTCCCCAAAGGCAGCAATTGGCTAAGATGACACTGGCTGATTAAAATGGATTCTCTACTTCATGCATAGAACAGCTACAGAAAGACAAGATTAGGATATAAGACTAATGGGGAAAACCAGCTACAGCTATGAAGAAATTGTATGGCTGAATATTCACCCAAAGGACCAACCCACAAGGATGAAGAGTTTGGGCACACTAAAAAGTCTGCATTCTGTCATATGAGTTTACTAGCTTGTATTTCTGGAAAAGCCATCAGTATTTGTGGAATTAAAAACAAAAAAAAAACAAAACAACTTATTTTCCTTAGTAGTGGTTTGGTGGAAGAAAAAAAAAAAAAAAAAAAGCACCACAACTTTACCTAGCATTAGCATATATAACAAGAAGAAATTAATAAAAACATTGACTCCATTAACAGCAATCCTGTTCCAGTAAATAAGAATTGCATAAGAAAATCTCTCACATATGGAAAGTGTCAGATTAACAACCACCACCCCGTGAAAGAAAGCACCTAACTAATGAGGATAGGTCTAATTTATGTCCACATTGACAGCTGTCTTAGAAACAGATTCATGAATTCCTGATAACATTCTTTCAAACCAGTTTCCGTAGCAACTGCCGCCCCATACTCCTTTCCCTAGGCACAAAACATCTAATAAAATAATAATAATAGCAACAATAACAACAATACCATCTACTTCCACAATGTCTATCAGGAGAATACGTTAGATTTCTGCTAAGAAACAAAGTTGACTTTGTGGAGATGCAATCTATTGCAAACACATTATAATGTACTGTTTATTATTTATTTTGTTTTGTGAAATGGAAAACAGAAATATACAACTCTCTAGAATCAGAATGAACTGTCCTTTCATTCAAACCATTTGCTGCTGGTGTAATGGATTTCAGGAAGGAAAGTAGAGAAATATATGAAAGAGAAAAAGGAAATTCAGCAAGAACAATCTAATAAGCTATAATTTTAACTTGTTGGTGAGGTTCTGTCCATTATGAATTGATTTAGGCAGTCGTCCTGACAGGTGTTGAAAGAACTGGGAAAACCTGTTAACTTTTCAAGTAAGTGATGCCCACTATCAAGATCAGTGACATCTATTCTTTCTTTGGCAGCAGTGATAAAGGAGTGTAGTATTTTCTGGCTCTCAGAAAATTCCAGGAGAGCTGCAAAACCAGATTTTTTTGCTACAGCTACTCCAACAGAGGATGAGAATTTAACCAAACAGTACATCTGGTATAAAGCCTGGCAGAAAAAACAGTGTATGATACCATAATAGTACCTTATATATCCTCTCTCTAGTCCCTCATGGGTTGTGCATGACTCATATATGCTTCATGATGACTGTAAAACAGCTGAAACCTATGCAATTATTCTTTCACAGTAGATAAACTAAACAGATATACACAAGTCTTACTATATACCTATTAGTGGGCAGATATTCTTGAGTTATTCCAGAATCTGGTATTTTATTGTTGAACCTATGACAAAAAAATATTTGCAAGTGTGTTCTCAGGACAACAGGCAGACCAACAGAATAGCAGTAATGAGAATAGGTGCATTTACACAGAGATCTAAATATCAAAATTCAATTAACAACCTCCACACATACCCTCCATGCTTTTTAATACAACCTAGCATTAGAGAACAGGTTCCAGTTTCTGATGAGCAGCATAGTTTGACTTGAAGTTGTAGACTCAGACATTTAGGGTTACCACATCCTGAGTGTGTATAAGAAGACTAATAAGTGTGGAAATTATCTTAGTTTGGTGCTGGTTTGGTCAGCACTGCTTGTATTCAATCCTTTTGATCTGAAAGCAGGCTAAGAAGTAGTTTCAGATCTCTGCAGACAGATTTATACACAGAAAGCATACATATAGATCCAACTTCTCGACACCCTCCCTTCAGATACTGACAGGTGTTGATGAGGTCCCCTCTCAGTCTTTTGTTCTTTAGACTGAGTGGCACAGCTCTCTCAACTTTTCCTTCTAAAAAGATGCTCCAGTCCCCTATGCATCCTGTAGCCCTCCATAGAACCTGCTCCAGGAGCTCCAAGTCTCCTTGTCCTGAAACTCCAGATGTCCTCCATCAGTGCTGAGTAGAGGGGCAGGACCACCTGTCCCAACCTGCTGGCAGTGCTGTTCCTAACGCACTTCAGGACAGCATCTCCCTTCTTAATCAAATATTCTCATCCTAATCCCTTCCTACTTTAAACTAAACAACTTCTTTGAAATACCACACAGTTAAAGCACAATGCAAACCCTTAAGTAACTTTGCAAACAGGCAGCCCAGATAACACTATGGGTAAAAGATAACATTGTGAATTCTCTACTTAATCAGGTGCAGAGAACAAAATTTAAGAGAGCAGCGATAAAGAATGGTAAGGGAGATGGAGTGTGAGGGTATAAACCAGCAAACTTGGAACAGCTCCCCTCTCCTCCCTGCACACTGACCATTTAAAAATTCAGAGGATCAAATTTTAATGTACAGCCAAGGAAGCAACCATAAACAAGCATTACAGTGATGCTGTTCCTTGGGAAGGTGTGAGCATGTGTAAAGAGAAAGCTTCAGCTGGCAGACTGACTGCATCAGTGTGTTACTTGCTTTGAGGGTACAGTTATGTTTTGTTTCAGTGGGATGCAACTATGGGTTTCTGACACTCAGTGCCACTCCAGGAGGCTGTTTGGGCTAGACATCTCCAGCACAACTGCTTTCACAGATGATGATGTGCTGAGGTTCTGCACATCTGCTGAGGTTATTCCTTCTCCATCACTGACAAGAGCACATATGCATGGTTACACACAGACACACACAATAAACATGAGGTGCACTTTAACCTACACTATTCTTGATATTGGTGCTTCTCATGACGTTGCAGATTTTCTCCCTGAGACTGCACTGGTTCCTCATGTTACATCTATGCAAACTTAGCACTGGGATCTGTGCAGTCTAAGTTCTGAAGTTACAAATCCTCTTTTTTTCTCCCCAGCCTCCCTCCCCTGACTACTGTGCAAGAAAGAAAAGAGACTGAGATTACAAGAAACAGGTTCTTTAAGGGTTCACTTTCCAGACATTCTCCAGTCTCTCTATACAAAAGCACTAACAGTGCCTGGATGCTCGCCTGTTCTTTCTTTGCCACTGATTTATTATAAAACCTTGGGTAAGTAATTCACATCCCTGTGACTTCTACTGTCTCCAAAATGCAATACTAAAGCTTATATTAATGCTAATCCTTAATTCATACTAATACTAGTACTTATAGTAAAACTAACACACATGTTTCTAATAAAAAAAAATACTTCTTGGCTGTGAAGATACTTTAGTTAATAATGATTAAGACACAACAAAACTTTGCTCTAAAATAGACAATAAATTGCCAACAAGTGATAATAGATCCCTCTTTTGTTATCTTTCTTATGCTTGAACACCTCATTCCCTTAATAAGATAAACTTCACAGAGCCATTTTTTAATAGTTGAGATACAATAAGACAACAATAAAATTAACAACAGGTAGTCGTGCCATTTTACTCCATTTTAACACCGAAGCAGTAATCTGTTCCAAGATCATTGTCATTTCCTCCTTAATAGATTCATTATCTCAGTTGTCCCATCAGCTACGGCAGAAGTTTATTGCTGTTAAAGCCAGACAGGCAGAAATAATGTCCCCGTGCATTTCATGAGACACTCTGGGTTTCATTTGGAATGTCGTGCGGAAGGGGAGGGCACTGTGGCTGTTCTTGTGCCGTTTCAACCCGAGCAGAGCGCGGCGGCTCCGTGCAGCCCCAGCCCCGTGCGCTGCCTGCTCTCCTGCGGGAGGGCAGCATCTCCGCAGGCTCCCGTGGCGCGCTGCCCAGCCGGGCGGGAGGCTGGCTCCTGGCAGGGACAGAGCGCTCCCACTCCCGGCTCACCAGCCTGCGAGGGCACTGCTGCTGCCGGGCGAGCCGGGAAAGCGGGGGGAGCGCCGAGCAGAGCGGGAGGAAGAGCGAAATTCCAGCTGCACTCGCTCACATAAGAGCTCCCTGTTACACGGCCTTGGAAACAGCCACGGCACCAAGCGCAGAGGAAGCCTGCGCGGTGCCAAGTTGGCACCTGCTGGGGAGGAAAGGAAGCTGCCGGGGAAAAATAACTAGAAGGATAAAAGGGTGAGGAGTCACTAGAAAGATGTTACATGTTTAAAAGAAGTATGGATCCTGGGTACTAGGTGTTGCTTTTGCCCTAAAGCTACAGTTTGGTAGGAAATTCTACCTTAAATAAAAAAGCTGAGAAAAATACAGCCACTACTGTCTCAGGTATTTGTCTTGCTAAAGTAAGCAAGCTGGGCAAAGCACAGTTTGGTGGGCAGCAGCACATGCAAGGCAGATGGAAGGTTAAATTAAATTCCAGGAAGCCATGTGAAGATGAACATGGTGTTCTCTACTTCATAAAAGAAAGCAATTTCACTGGGATATTTATCTTTTGGTATAGGTATAAAACAGAATTAACACACTTTCTATTTATTAAAATGTTTAAGATTTCTTCCCTAGTGCCCTAAACCAATTTAAGCACTGCAACTGCAATTTGCCTACCGAAAATTCACCAGGGATTATATGAGTGTAGAGTACTTCTGGTCCTGCAGTCTCAGAGGTGACTCACATTAAAATTCTATCACAATGGATTTTACTCTGCTACCCAAAACTTTTGTATTTATAATCATTAAAATTAAAAACTCACATGCCACCACACACAAAAAAAGTGTTTTAAGAAGGGTTTTTCAACATTTGAGCTAAGTAAATACTACCTACTTTTTAAATAATGTAAAACACACACCACAATTTTCAGAACTTACCACCTTTAACAAACCCACTGTAGGACAGAACAGTAGAAAAAGGTTACACTAATGGGGTCAGCAGGAAATTCTGGTGCCAAGCTATGCCTCCAAACTTTAGCAACCCCTAATAGAGCAAGTTTAAGAACATTTCAGCCTATATTCTAAGTATTGTACAATCACTATAATTTAGCCAGTGTAATTATTTGGACATTTTGTTAATTTGGCCTGGAGGTTTTTTTAACCAACCTTGAAGAAGAGAAAACTTCTGATCTTTGATGAATACAGACACAAAATTCTCATTTTAAGCAGAAAGTAGATGTGTTCCATTTGGTCATTTTATTCTGCCCCACAGGGTACATCTTCAGTTATTTTCCTGGAGTTTCCTAAATATTCTCCCTGCTTGGAGTCTTCTATCTGCTTGTTACCACTATGAACAAAATCACTAATACAGTTTTATGTAAAAAAAGTATGAACCTAGGGTAATAGGAAATTTCTCTGGGGAAGTATTTAAAAATGATGTTACTGTGGATCCAAAACAAGCAATTTTGCTTGCATAAAAAGACAATAAAGAATAGAGAAAAGGAGGGACTGGGATTTATCAAAGGAACCATGAATGCAGACATAGATATCAAGTAAGTTTCAGGTAATTGCTGTCTGAATAAACAGCAATCAATAAACCAAGTACTGGCTACTTTCAGAATTCAATCTCATTTTCTCTTCACTTGAGAGCTGTTATAACACTGTTAAAACAGGTACACTAGGAAAAATCACCAAATGAATCATAAGCTTAATTGAGTTAGGAAAACTTTTGCCCAATTCAAAAAAAAATCTACGCAACTTTTCATGAAAAAAATGGCTATATCACAGCAGAAATTTAGGAAATATAAATAGAGTGGTGAAATAGTGCTGCTGAGCTAGAGGAACTGGGAGAGGAGAAAGCACAAGGACAATTTGGTATTGCTCTCATCGCCCAAACTATCCAGTAATTTCATAGCAACAACAAAAACCACTAGCTTGAAAGGGTGGGAGGAATGGTCCCTTAGTTTTATAGAAGGAAAGGAGGTTGGAAGAAAGGGACACTCCCTTCATTCAGGATCTCAGAATTGTTTTGTACTAAATGAACAATTCAAATTACTTGCATGTGAAGGTCAAACTTGGTGCCATGCATAAGTACAGTGTTCATGAAAACCTTTCATTGCTTTCAACAATGAGAAAATGAAAAATTAATATATCTACTGAATTAAACCTGATGTGGTTTAAAAATGGAATCCATTCTGTTGTCAATTTTCTTCATTCGTCACTCCTACTTTATTACACCAAAAGACAGAAGCTTAAAATGCATTAACTTAGTTAAACAAAGCCTGATTTTAAGATGCAAATGTCAGTCTTCACAGTTCAGTAAGTTCTTTTACATGTTACATGACTTGTCTACATTACCTCAGCTGACAGGGTTTTTTTATAGCTCCTTTTTTCGTTAGGTACCAGGGTCCCTGATTCCACCACCCACAGCCATGCTGATCCAAACATTATCTGCAGTTAAGCACGGTTGCTTCACAAGCAGCTCCTGCTCTGCAGGGTGACACATGGTAACCTTCACGTTGGGAGCAGCTGACAGGAGAAATCCTGCCCAGCCCTCATGGAGAGCACATTTTATTCCACATACACCACACTTAGCAGGTACAGCCAAGCACCTACATTCTGAGCTTTTATATGTCAACAGCTCCATGTATTTGTTTCCTGTTTGGAAACTAAGGCACTGTGAATTACATCACCTCTTCCTTCTCTCTACTAGCTGAGGTTAAAAAAAAAAAGCTTCGTACGTCAATTAACTTGCCTGGTTTTTCACTGGCTCAAAAAAAGCAAGCTAATGAATTAATGGAAGTCAGGAAAAAAATCTTTTTAAATTACTGGGAGAATATATGTAAACAATGAAGAAATGAATTATTCAAAGATAGTGAGTCATATGAACCAAATACTGTATTTTAGAGACACTGTGACAGGAACTAAGAGTCACAAAAACTTCAAGCAGATATACTAATCCAGGTATTGAGAAGGGAACTGAAAAAACTGCCCCATTGAAATGCTGATAATCCCTGTGAGAGCATATTTAAAGTAGCTCCTAATTAAGAGAATTCCTCCACTTTCAGCCACACCAGAGCAGTTTAACCCTTTAACATAGAGACATCTTATTCAGTAACACAAGAATTCAAATAATTTTTCTTTTACTGCAAAAACAGCAGAGGGATTTAATTTTGCTATAACACAAGTAATAAAAGAGGAGACTATACTAAATAATGTCATCATGAAGCAAGACTCAATGCCTTAGCAATGCCACAGTCCAGTATAGGCAACCAGCAAACAGATTGCTTTAAATTACAAAACACAAATAAACAACTTATTTAAAAAGGCAGTTTATGAAGACTAGGAATGTCCCATGTCCATCTTGTGTGTCAGTCACAAAGAACAATTAATTACTGGTCACGTGAAGCAAAAAGTAGCATCTTGTGTCCAAGCTGTGCATGGAAGTGTAAGGTACTGGCCAATATTGATATGTACAGTTGTGAAATGGAAAAACAAGACGGGCATAAGCAATAGGAAAGGAAAGAAACTCCCTGGATTGTGCTTCCGGAGAAGGATTTCCTTTTTCCTCTTCCACACTAGGTGGTCATAGGTCTACTTGCTCTTGCTTAAGTCCCCTCAGAAAGGCTGTGATAAGTAATAGAGTAATAATAATAGTACAAACAGAATTAGGATACAATACACATTAAACTAAGCTGTACACAAATGCCATTTGTGCATAGCTTTTTCACCAGAAACTGAAGAAAATCATGTAAGGAATTGTTTTGCTAGCATTCAGAGTAGTTTGAAGATAAAACTTTCAGACTGCAGCTTATTCCTGGCCTATTTATTCATTCTGAGTTTGCAGTTTTGGAAAACTGCCTGTAACAATTACCTCCATCAATACTCTGTGGAGTGGAACTATCTGTCACTACATACAACTGAAGATGGAGTACAGATGGGCAATAACTTTATTATGATGCAGAATAAATATTAAGTAAATTTCATAATCACATCATTAAATAAACTTACAAGCATTTTAAACCTGAGCACAGAGGGAAAATTATGACTTCCAAGAAAGCACAAACTTGCATTACCACTTCCCATTTGAGTGGCCTTCTCCTCAATGCAGAGAGCACAGGTAGCATCAACATTTCTCATGAGGCAAATCACTACAAAACCATGACTAACCAGGGATGCTTGATACCAGAGAGACAGGAAGGTCTCCTTCCACTCTAACTTCTATGCCTTCAGCCTTTGCTGCATTTCCCTCCTGCACTGAGCATGGACAATGCAGACCCCAGCAGCGGGCAGGGCCCCACACAGCGGCAGAGGAGGAGGCGCAGCGGGAGCTGGACATGCGCTGCATCTGTGGGGCAGCCCTGGCATGGGGAGCCCCCCAGCAGCGCTGCAGGGCAGCTGACACTGCCAGCTATGTCTGCTTCCCACACGGGAAAGGTCTTCTCCTGGGAAAAACTAATCCTGGGCCTGCCAAGCCTTTACATTTTAAATGATGTGGCCACATCTCCTCAACAATCGCTCCAATCCCATTCATTCTTTTTCTGACGAACACCCATCCCATCATAAAAAGAAATTAATCTAAGTGTTACATTTAATCTGAAAATTTCTCATCAGCTAAGATTTTCAAATAGCTATAATACACAATTATCACTTTTGAAAGTACAAAAGTATGTGAATATCTTGTATAATTAACATGGTGCCAGGATTTACTTGTTCTCAGTTCTGACTTTCTTGAGATAGTAATGCCCTAAAGTATCTAGAAAGTCTAACAACTGACAAGAAACCATCCCACCCCCCTTCACCCAAAAAAACCCCCCAAAACCAAAACAAACAAAAACAAACAAACAAACAAAAAACACCACACAAATTCCTCCCCCCCCAAACCTCAAAGAATTCAAAGCAGATTAAAATTTAAAATAAGGTTTTTGGATCAAAGTGAAGATTTTCCCGTTACCAAGTGGCACCACCTGATTGTGGCCTGCATGGAGTCTACCTGAGTCTCTGTAGGGCTCCACGATTTGTTCCCCTCTGCTTGTCATCTCACCTTTGAGCTGTTTGTGCTGAAATATGACAACGCGGTTCATCCAAAGGTTTAACTGGCACATGTAATTCTGGGTGTCAGTCAGAAAGTCTAGTCCATGTATATATTTATATATTCCTTTAAGGAGTCATAGCAGTTTAGAGGAAACAAATCAACAAAATCAGCAAAACCAAGCCAGTTGATTCAAATTCAATTAAAATGTGATTCAGGTCTACTATATCCATCATTGCTTTCACTGTTTCTCAGTGGAGGGGAGGGGGAAAGGAAGTTTACAAAGTTATTTCCAGCATATATGAAAATAACACATCAAACCACCTACTAAAGCTTTCAGCTAGAAAAGCTATGCAGCAATTCAACAGCTTAGTATTTTTATTCAATACTTGTGGAGCTAGATATATTATAATAGGAATCTGCAGCATCTGACACTCAAGTATTCTGTAATCAAATCTGTATCCTTCCTGAAATACATATTTTTATCAAAACATGAATTTTGGTCAAAATATGTGTGCTCAGACTTACAGAAGCAAGAAGGTAAACTGAATAAAGTAGACCTTTACATTAGGTGAAGCACTGCATAGGTTTTTGCACATTGTATTTTTTACTCCTAGAGAATATAATAATTTTTGTGTTCCTTAAGTAGATCTTTTATCTAATGCATACAATGAAACTTTTTTTGAAAGCAAAGTGGATGCAAGCTGTAACTCTTCACCTCAACAGTGTCATTGGAAAGCATTCCCATCTTCAACATGGAAAAGCTCAACAATTAGATTTAAACAGCAAACAATTATGTGTATTATTCTCATCAACTCTGATGTTTTGAGGTCATGTTTTTTTAATATTTCCAAATCACTTTAAACAAATAAAGCAGCCTGAATATCTTATCATGAAAGAAACAGATGAAAAAGTACATACAAAAATGTTATTCTAATATATATCTAGTAGCTAAAAATTTCCTCAAAGTGCAAAAAGTTACATCAGTGATACCTTACTAAAAAGGCATTAAGGTGAATAATACTATGAATGTTGGATTGAAGCAAAAAGCACAGACTGTTTTTTTTTTTTTAGTTAAATGTAAAAAAAGCAGCCTGGCGTTTTTACAGTATTCTTGCTTCTTCTGTGGCTAACTGAAATGATCAGTCTTCTTACACTGGTAAATAATAAATACAACATTGTAGCAGGAGAATATAGTGTGGAAGCCAAAAGTGATCTGTATTTCTGTAGAAGAGTAGCAATTCATTTCAACGTGGAGCTCTAAAAATTAAGCAAAGTAGTAATACAAATACAAGGCTTGCAGTATATGACTTTTTTAACACTTCCTGTGTTTCCCTTAAAAGATTTTACTCTAGATGTTCACCACTCAGGCCTAACAGAAAGAAATGTCAGACATTTGCACTGTAAAAACACAGTGATTCTGAAGAACCTCAAACATCCCTTCTGGGATGTGCCCACCACACGTAGTCCATCACCAGGTTTCTGCTTTGACTGCTTTATATCCCTTTATCTTAGCATAAAGATACTACTACTCTTTAGGGCCCTTTTCAAACTCTCTGCTGCACATAGCAGAGGTAGTGGAGACACTGGGGTCAGACAGTTCTTTCTATGCTGTCTTTTAATGTGTACTAAACAGTTGGAGTGGAACTGAAAATTCCTAATCACTGTCATTTAGTTTGTAAACATCTTCGTTGCAGACAAAATGAGCTCTTGTGACTTAGGGGCCAGTAAAAAGGGAGCTCATATGAGCTCATTTGCTGTATATTCTGAGTTCCTCTGATATACTGCTTCTTTCCTTAAGTGGCATCTTGCATAAATAAAATTGCCATATTCATATTTATGCCACAGAACTAGAGGTCAGCTGAAGCATAGTTCCATCACCAATATCTGAAGCATAGGCTAGAGAAGTCCATGCGGTGATTTTTCACTGTATTATCTCATAGCAAACACAAAAGGGACAAAAGATATATTTCTTTTAGAAAATTTTATCTCTCAAGAAAGCTCATGCCCAAATAGTGAAAAATAAGAGTTGGAAAAAGCAATCTGACAGCCACTGACTCTGCATAATAAATATGCCAGTGCACTTGAGACACTACTGTGAAAATCTTTATGACATTTATAAGGAAGGTTTCTAAATACACAGTGAAAAACAGCAAGCTGCTGTTTATCTGCCAATTTATTAGATGTGCTCATTAGTAGCAAGCTTTCATAACTTAAACCATCCAAAATAGCTCAGTTGCAAATATTTCCCACAATCCACCAAATATTCTGCATTACTGTCTACCCGTGAAGGTAACATTACAGACAAAACATCTGTTCTGTCAAAAGGATGGTTTATAGTTTGTAAAGACTACTGTAAGAGCTCTCTACCTAAAGATTACCAAGATCACCAATTTTCACAGACATTACAGATAGAATGATATAAATATTGAATTATGGTTCAACTGTGTCTGAAAATGTTGACAAAGGAAGAAGGAAGAGACTCGGGAGCCTGTGAAAACACAGAAAATAAAATGAGGCATGGAAGGACAAAAATATTCATTTGCAGAAGGCAGAAACATCTTAAAATAGCTTAAATGCTTTGGGCATAAAACCCGAGCTGAACTTGTTTGGCCAGGCTAAAGAGAAGATGAGCAGAAATTTAACACCAGACTACAACTATTGGAATGGCAGTTGAAATTTGTGTCACACATGCCTCTCTCCATACTGCCTAATGCTACAACTATAACCTGTTGGCACTTCTCTCAGCTGGGAAGGTTCTGATTAGAGAAAAGTTAATCAGGAGAGTGGGGCATCTAAGGAACAGCTGATGACACCTCCCTCTCAGATTTTCAGCAGGGCAGCTGCACTGATATGGATGACATTAAGAAAGATCTCTTTTAAACCAAGTTTTTTACAATCTACAAAACACAGGAAGAATACAAATGGTAGAAAGCAAATACAGCTGATGTTTATATGTGCAATGGTGCTAAGACATTAATTTAAAATGATGAAAATGACACCAGGAAAAAAAAGGTTTAAAGAAACAAAAACCTTTTTTGGACTCTGCTTTATCACATATATGAAACTAGGTAACTCTCCCATCCCATGTCCATAACTGTCTTCTTTCCCCTTTAACACTAAAATGCCAATCTAAAGAACTTAAAAAAAAAAAAAAATCTAAAGTATAAACTGAAGAAAGATGTGAAATAATATGACAAACATGTTCTTTCTCATTAATAAAGAAATGGAGGCAGGAAAATAACAGTGAAAGTGTTCTGATTTTAAAGGACACCATGAAATATTTGCTGTTACATATGATATGAATGGCATAATATCAGTATTGACCTAAGACAGTTGATTTCATTGGGGTTAATGACCCATTACACACAGCAGCTCAGAGCTTTGGTCTGTGCAATCAGGTCTAATAGACAGAAGCATTTTATCCATCATTTAGTGTTCAGAACCTGTTTTCTGTTGACTTTGTTAGTTTTTGTGTTTTTTTAATTCAGCTTTACATACTCAGTATCCTTCATGACACATCCCTAATCCCAGAACACACATCAGCTGAACAGGGAGGTTGGTTCAAGAGCACATTGTCTCACTGGCACCCCAGTGCACTGCTAAGGAGTGACCTTGGTTGGTTCTTGCTGAAAATGTTATTTCAAGGTGCCAGGAAGAGCATGAGCCAAGACCATGAAAGACTTGAAAAAGTCAAAGCAAAGATAATAGAAGATTGGCCTGTTTCAAGGAAAAATAAAGGTTTGCTTCCTCATATCCCTGAGGGCTGCTGACCAGAAAAGGCTTATCAGCTGTCGCATCAGAGTCAGTAAATCCAATAATGTTGCCTATTGATTGTTCCTGATAAGCAATACATATTTGCTGATGTTTTATACATCCCATCCCTTTGCCAGGGATAAAAAGGATATTACCAAGACTGACATGATCAGGAAGGGGGTTAAATCAGAATACATTGACATTCCAAAGGCCACATGGATGTGCCCATATGAGTTGCAGTTGCTTGTTGCCCTCCAGAGGACACACATGAGGGCCAGTCTCAGTACAAAGCAGCTTCACAATTATTCTATTAGGGATCCAAATGAAAGACTCTTGTGAGATAATAGGAAAAAAATATTAAAAAATGAATGGTGGGAAAATTATTTAAGCTGATTTAGACTATTCAACAGTTAAGTGACAAAGTGCTTGAGTTCAAAGCATGGCATTTCTCATTGTGTATTTTCCCACTTAAAGTGTGATTAACAAGATTTGAGCATTTCACTTCTGAGAGACAAATGACATACCCTCACTCTCAGTATTCATGCAAAGAATAAAGGCTGCAATACATGAGTGCACGTACACAAAATCAGACAACCTATCACATTTAGAGTGAAATTCAAATACAATTAAGGCACAAAAAGCAAGAAAGGTCTTAGTATGAGTAGCTTTATACTTAGAATCATTTATATCTAATTCTAGATATATCTGATAAGTTGCATTTCAGGCAGCAGTATTTGGAAGGATTTGGTACCAAGAGAAGAGAACAGTGCCTAAGTAAGGAGGCCAGAGGTCTGCCTCAGTGCTCCAGGTCTTTGGACACTTGCAGGAAACAATCAGGAACATCTTTTTCAGAAGGGTTTCAGAAGCTACCAGTACCTAAAGCTTTTCTCAAGCACACCTTTCAAGGCCACATCTTGACACCATCTGGGAACTAGGCCACTCAGAAAGCCAGTTTCCAATAAATCAGAGATAATTAAATCATGTTTCAAGTATTTGTTCCACAAAATGGTCACATTGTCCATTTTGCAGTCTTTCCACCAAAACCTAGATTCCAATTCACAGGTGTCCCACACCAGTCTTTAATGATGATTGTTTGTAACTATTGTCCCCTTTTTGTCAAGCCTACACAGACAATATCAGTTTGATGTTCTTGAAAACTCCCAAAGAGGCAGAGTGCGGGCTCTCTCTACATGGAGTTGAGCTGAGACACAAAGTGCTGCAATCACAATCTGTTTTAAATTGACATGCCACAATTGCATTGACAGTCTCATTTACTTCTGGCACTTCAGTAGTTCTTTGGTTTAATAAAAATTCTTTACTATACACTGTCTAATTCAAAAATTTAAGAGTAACATAGGAATATCAATCCTTAAAACCTGAATAAAGTGTAAATACTCCAAGTCATTATGCCTTCCACAGGTCAGCTCGTGATGCAAGAAATATGACTTTATCAGAAGTAAGCAAGCACTTTATAAGCATACCACAAAGTCGACATTCACTGAGTACTTATAGCTTTTTGAGAGCATACTGAGGGCAGTTTAGTTCTTTAAATTCATACAGCAAGTCAGTACAGCTGCTGCTTCTCAGCTGCAGTAATCACAGGCAACTGCTTTTGTAGGGTTTTCAAACTCAAAAACTTTCTTGAACATTATGCCAGAATTCTCAACTTACAGATGTTAATTTGGTCTTTGACTTCTCTCAGCAAAAGTATGACCAAGGAGGGAGAAAAATAGTGTCTGGCTCCTGGTAATGGAATAGTTTTGCATGTAAGCTGACTTGCACCTTAGACAGCCTTGGACTGATTAAGTAATCATTAAGCAACAGTTCTGGTACTCCTGAAATATCCTTGAAATTATATGTAGTGAACCACTCATCTTTGGAAATTAAAGGTTAGGGATAATGGTTATATTCAGGGAGAACCATTATATCTAGAAAAAGGGAAAAGCTAAATTCTCCAAAAGTACTTCTTACTGTACCAGAAGTACATTTGCTGAATAGAGCTAGAGAGAGAAAAGAAAGAAATCTTCCATATTCTGCTGTTAGAAACAGGCAATTATTTGCCTACAAAATATGAAACCTTCTGTACCCTAACATGAACATTATATTCAGTATCATTCATTGGATTAATCATCTATAAATCTAAGCATGTATTTAGCCCAGATTATTATAACAGTAAAAACAACCATGGGACACCAAAGATAATAGGCTGAAAAAGAGGAATGGACATTTTGAAAGGACAGGATTAAACTGATTAAATGGACATTCTGAAAAGGCAGGGCATTTTGAATGGTCTTTGCAGTCTTGTAGTTCTGCTATCAGGCCTCTCAACTTCAGACTCACTTTAGTTTTCATACCTGTTCTTCTTCTACAGACACTTTACTTATTTATAAATTCATAGATTCAGCCCATACTGCTCTTCTGTGCAAAAGTAGTTATACGTTCCAAAATGCTATGTAAAGAGAAAAGTTGTACTGGTATATCCCTTTAACAATATTAATATCCAAAATCAGAGCCTACTTTTAAAATTCAAAAATAACATTAAGATCATATTTAAACACACATACAAAGTACAAAAAAGCCTGTACCTATCACAGCAGGAATATACTAATGTTCTTTATCGACTTATGAAAATTCAGCCTATTTTTGAAAACAGGGATATTTTCCTTTCTCATTGAAATTGAAAATTTACATGTGGCTGACATCAGGGAGCCTTTTTTCCTCACAACACAAGCAATACATTGTCTAAGAACAAATTTCATAGTCTGCTCATTCAAGCCAATCACTTTTGTCAGCAGCAGTGGTGATGTGTACTAAACTACCTGGCAGACAGAGCAAAGAATCAGCACTGAACATTCAATTGCAGACATCACTGACAATGGGAATTTGAAAGGGTAAAATGAGCATTTATTTCTGTGAAATGGAAGAGACAGAAAACAGTAATTTCTGTGTCTGCAGGACCAAGGTGTGCAGTGACACCAACTGTTACATTCAAACTCCACAGGGAAAACCGGCAGAAGCTGCTGATGTCCCACTCCACCCCCCTGGCCGTGCCCAGCCATCCTGAAGCAGTGTCTGACTCTGGTTCACCTCACTAAGCCTGACCCTAAACCTCACCCAAGGGCCAGCATCCTGCTCCAACCTTTGCTTGTCCCGTGGAGCTGGGGCTGCCCAGCCTGTGCCCCAGTCCTGCTCCCTGGGCAGGGATGCCCCACAGACTGCAGCAACTGCCTCAGAAGAGGAGCTCACGTGATCTGACTGATACTCAGATACAATAGAAATCTCAAAACTTATTCTTGCATTAGGAATATTAAACAAGTTCTTCCAACATTTAACTCTAATATAGGCTTTTTGGAGAAGTTTTCCTCAATTAGAAAAGAAGTTTTGATGAAAGTTATTCTCAGCTTTTTCTCACCAAGTACTCTCAAAACATTGGGTGCTTTCATTGGCTATTAGTCTGCTGAAAAAAATCAAAGAAAAAACAATCAACAAAAAGACTAGAAGTCCATTAGCTTTAAGTAACTTATGAGGATGCTTCTCTTTTACATTAATAAATTTAATTAGTGCTGTGGGTGGCAGAGTTCCATTACTCTCTACCTTCTTCCTATTTTAAATGTTGCCCAACTCTAACACAAACTGTACCCTTTAATCAGTGCTCTATTCTTCAGAAAAGACAGACATATGGTCCAAGGCAGTCATTAGAAAAATGGGTACATCCGCAGACAATATAAGTAACCAATGTAATTGTAATGTACAAAAAGTCTGGAATCAGCTGTGGTACGGATCAGATATCTTGGGAATGTTATGCTCCTTCTTCCTGCTTTAAAGTTAAAAGAGTTAGTGAAAGTTGAAAATATTATTAGTGAGGTAAAAAAGACCCTCTTTTGGCACAGCCCTTTTCATTTTATATCAGCAGGAAAAGACATTGTCTTCTCTATTTGCTTTTCTCTATGCAGCTGCATTCACTGTAGAAGCATCAACCAAGCCTATTCTAGACAAAAAGACAAAAAAATTAAACTGTCTACAGTGGGACTGCTTACACTTGTATCGACACTGTGTGGCACCTTTTATTCCTCCTGTGAAAGCACTTCACACAGAACCTCCCTAGATGATTTATACTGTTAATGATTCTAATTATAGATAAAAAAGGTTAGTTCTTTACTTATAGCTCACAACTAAAATAGCTGGTTTTTTCTCTGGCATTTTAGCCAGAATGCATCTGGAGACTTCTCAAGTCAGATGCAGCATGGGCCTCAACTTGATCTCAACACTGCACATGCCTTGTGCCAGTCTGTAGGTAAAAGTCAGTCTAGAGGTAGTCATCCTCCTCTCAGATTATGCCACATGAACATGCAATTTAAGCATTCTTTTGAAAGCTGCAGTATCTTTTAAGGGAAAAGATAAGTCTACAAATTTGAGCAATAGTGCATTCGTGTGCATCTTTACACTATATAAAAAAATAAACTAAGTAGGAAGTGGACCTACCATTCCCAATCCTGACAAATCCTTGGCCAGTCAAAGAAATGAAATTCTAAGTTTCAATTAGAGGGTGAAAAACACTACAAGATTTCAGGCAGAAAAGGCTTTAATAGGAATGATCAAATAACTATTGCAAAGAACATGAAGAACAAATCTTCATAAGACATCCCTCTGGTGAGATAAACAGCTTGATTTATATTTTATCATCTTTGGAATAAACAGCAGAATTGTTTGGGGTTTTGTTTGTATACATCTATATATATGTGTGTGTATGTGTGTTTATAAAGTTAGTGTAAAACATTAGACCAAAGACCAAAACCATTGAAGACTCCCACAAAAGCCACAAATTCAGTTCTGATTTCAGTCTTCAACTTGTGTGTCTGAAGCACACACTTCTTGACTGCTACATGAAAACCAAAGTTGGGCTTCCTAAATTTACGATGCTTGGATTGCCTACCTTTGATCAGAATTGATTTTGCCATTAAGTTTTCCTTTCTCCTTTTCTTACTGACATGAACATAAGAACATAAAAATAAATTATGAAAAGCCTTAAGCAAGACAAAAGGCTCTGCAACATCAGTCATTAGTGAATTGATTCCTCTAAAGTTATTCCCTGACTGGGGTGGGTAAAGTCCCTTCCAACCCAATCCATTCTATGATCCTAGGAAAATGATAAATATTTTCTCTAACAGTTGATATTACAGGCAGTTCCAATAATGTCTCACAATCTGAGCAGGGCTGCAGCTAGTTTACAGATTATGCCATTTTTAAATAATTAACAGATTGATCAGCCCAGGAGTTTCAATTGCAAGACACCCAAAAATATTGGCTCTGAATGCCATTTTGTTTGTAGATCTTAGTCACACCTTAAGCCTAACATGGACAGTGAAAGTTTATGAAGACAGTAGCAATTAGGATCTCATTAGATTTATTCACTCAATCTTAACAGCCATGACCTCACAGATTCAACAATTCATAATTTCAGAGCTTTTTGTTTACTTGACTATCTTGAGAAACATCTCTCTAATATCCTGGAAAATTGACCATCCTGAGAGCCTACTGAGCCAACAGGGTTTTGCTCTACTGGATGCAAGGATCTCCAGCAGTGGCTGCACACCTGCCTGGGGAAAAAACAAAGTTCAATGAATGTATGTAACGTATTTTCAGTCAATATGCTCCCAACTTTGCACTAATTTCACCTCAGACAGCTCCTGAAATTATTATGCTGCCAATATATTAAGCATTTAACTATCATCCATGAACTCATGTAATCTGCGACTGAATTTCCTCATATTATTGTAAGATCAAAAACCAGACTGGCCCCAAAGCAGACCAATTGGCCAATCTTACAGCAACCATGCAGAGTGTTTGCCTTGGAATGAAAATGCAGATGTTGGAAACTCATCAAAACATCATCATTTTTCAGATTTTACAGATGTCTCTTTTCATAGAAGTGAGGATTTTTAATTGGTCTTGGGGTCTCTGTCTTCCAGACAGAAAATATCTGCAATATTGGTTCCCCCTTAGTGATCATAAGTTCTGTGATAGTAGAAAACACACAAGTATCCACTGATTAACAAAATCTGATTCAACTCTCCACAGATTTGGGTAGTAAGAGTTACCATAGCTTATTGGCCAGATAAGCTATTAAAATTTCAAAGACTTTTCTTCTGCTTACTAATAAAGGTGCCTTGCTAAATCCAAAATATTTGAAGGCTACAAATGAAGGCAGTACAAAACAAGGAGAAAAGTTACAACTTTTAATAACACTTGAATGTAGTTTGAAAATTTTTTGAGACAGATCTTAAATAATCACCTCCTTCTCAAAAATAAGGACTCCACCAAGAGATAGCACATAAATCTTCTCTTCCACGGAAAGTAAAAAGCGTATTCTGTAACTGTAGACTATACTCCTGGTTTGCCATGATTCTGCAGTCCTTCCCTCTGCCTTCCAAGCCCACTGCACTCTACAAAGAAGATTGGCAGGTTATATAAGCTTAAAATACTCTACCTCATATGAGGGATTGAATGAGAAGGGAAGCACTACTGACCAACTACAGCATCCACCAATCCAACTAGATATGAAGACGCTGGTGGCAATCAAGTAATTGCACTGCAAGAAGCCTGTGCCTTCCCAAATTGATTCAGTTGGTCTTCAAGTGAATTCAGAAAAGGTACTAAAAATCTGTGAATAAGTTAAACAAACCAACAAACAAACAAACAAAAAAAAACCCAACAATTAAAAGATTCAATGTGATACAGTGGTTTGAAAATGACAGAGGGCTTTTGCAGTCTGTGCAAATAACAAAGGGTTACATCAAGACCAAAGACATGCAAATCCACTGCTCTTCAGTATATTACCATATATTGCATATATTGCTCAATAAAATAATACCTATGATAAATATAATGCTCTAGCTGAGCAAATTAAGCAGCTAAAGAATTGAGTCAGAGATGGAGAAGAAATCTATTCAATGCTCTTGGTTCTGATCTGTTAATGGTTAGGTCATGGTTGACTTTGCTTCTAAAATGCAATTTTTCATTCACAAGATCAATATAAAAGAGAATATAAAACATTTTCTCATGCAGTTGTGTATCTCCATCTGTCATTTCACATCATGTGGATGTGAATGCTGACTTTTTTTTACATGTAACATTACCTTTAAAACATTTTCTTTGTTATATATTAAAGTAAGTATGAACATTATCAGAGTAGGTTTCCTATAGCTATGGGTTCTCCATACATTTCTAATGTAAGTGAATCATCAGCACTTTTATACTTAAAAAAAAAAGCTCCAGGAAGCTAATAAGAGCAAAATTACATTCACATATCTGGATTTGACATTTCTTAATGATGTTCTGTTGTGTAAAGAGAAGGAAAAAAAAAAGGGCGGGGAGAGAGATCAAAGTGACCATACCAAGATGATTCTTAAAGAGCAGAGGTCACACAAAACTGTTCTCATTTGTTAATGTTTTTCCTTTAGCTTTCCTTCTGTTGACTAACCAGCAGAACCAAGTTTTTAGAAATGCATGACTGTGATAAATCAACTTGGCATCAAGTTTTAAGCTTCAGGGTGCAATAGGGAGAACACAATGAGTCACTGAAGTAAAGCAAAAACAGAGGAAAAAAACTGTAAAATGGAATCCAAGCTCAGACAGGGAAGAGAAAATAAGAATAAGGTAAGAGTCTGAGTTCATTATAATGGCATAATTTCTAAGCTAGATCCGTAATTTGGTCTTTACTGCACTACAGTCTAGACATTTCTGTACAAAGCTGAACAGTTCCAGACATATCTGAAAGACAACACAACTTCTGGAAATAGTGCAGTTTATTGGAACAAACAAGTGAAAGATTGAAATTTAAGTGGTGTACTTATAAGTATTCTCACAGATTTTATACGCTGGTCTGGGAATAAGCCAAAAGGCCCCCACAAAAAGTGGTAAAAACATAAACCTCTAGTGTTACTGTGGTGTAGATCTGACTGAAGTGAACGTGGACTGTGTCCTTTAACTCATCATGTCTTAAGAAGAAATTGAATATTTAATTTCTGTTAGTATCACACACGCTGTTCTCCCTGACTCACTACTTTCATTCATCTCACTGTTTTCAAACTTCTAAAGATGCAGAAAAGGTATAAATATTCATGTCATATATGAAAACAAACCATGCAGCTTTCCTTCTTAGTTAGGAAAGTATCAAATGTGAAATAGTGCTACAGATGAGTTCTTAAGATGATACACTTGACATGTCAGTGAAAGCTAAAATAACAAATGGTGCATTTAAATTCTGAAAATGAACTGCATGACTTGTACATAAACAAAACAGGATAAAACCACTTCAGTAAATACCCTGAAAACTCTTACACTCGAGAGAGGTAAATAACATTACTAATTTTAACAGCAGCTAAACACTTCACTGGATCAGATCCTAGGAAGCCGCAAATTCACATGTCATAAGGCAGTTGAAGATATATATAATTTTCTGTAAAATAACAAACAATGTCAAGAACTCTGGCTATGTTTCTTAACAACTACCATTAAGCTGTGATAAATTAGATAGCTGATAAAAATATGACTTTTGAAAACTCCTTTAAAAGGCCTGTAATACTAGGGAGAAATGTATCATAAAAACCTAAAGATGCATCTTGAGCTTGTCAACAGAGGTGTCATTTAGGCAGATCCTTGAAATGAAAGTATAGCAGAAACATAGTGATGAAAATTCAGTGTTTACATGATAATCTGGACTTGATAGTACTCAAAACCACTCAGAAATTTCAAACACAAAGTCTTAATCCTAGTTTGGCCTAAGAATTGGAAGAGAGGAAGACAGTCATAACTACAGTTAGTGTCCTCTCTAAATAAAATTAGATTGTCTTGCCTAAAGTTAACTTTTCTTGAAAATTCTCTTTATCTGAACTCTAGAACCTCAGACTTTAAGGGTTTTCTTCAGCTCTCTATCTCATACTAATGACTTGAGTGCTGGTCCATTTCACTGACAAATTTTTAAAAATACTTTCTTTGGAGTTTCTTTGATTGGTTAGTTGTGGAGTTGGGTTGGGAAATTTCTGATGTTTTGTTGAGGTTTTTTTTGGTTGGTTTTGATTTTTTTTTAATATAGCAAGAAAAAAGATATTTAAAACTGCCTAAATAAAAAATTCTAGATTTCATTCTGTAGTTTAAACATTGCTAAAAAAGTGCATATAACAAATAGCAGGATTGGTTTTGCTGATGCTTTACTTTTTTTCTTCATTACACAAAAATTTTTCTCCCTTTCCTTTCACATCTACTTAGACATTTATCATGTCTGTTCCCCTCCACTCAGTTTCATTGCTCAACAGATCATTCTTCATTTCCTCTCTCATTCCATTTACATGATTTTCAGACTGCTTCCTTTTTGCACTTACTGTTCCAAGCCTTAGCTGGTGGCTTAAGAGTTCAACTATCTTGTAATTGAAACAATTCTGTAGTAAGAAATATTTTTAGAATTAAAACCAAAAGCACAACAGCCTGAAAATTTAGTAAAGGCAAGGTCTCTCATACCAGCGTATCTTATTCTGCATCACAAAAACATATTTGAGATCCTGTAGGGTCTTTCCATTAGGCTTTTTAGAGCTAAGTGTCTACAAGTGTGAGTTCTTTCACTCAGTGATATATAGATATAGATATATATCTATGATCAGCATTTGATGAGATAGTCCCCTCTTCAAAACTGATTTTCTGATCAGGTTTGTTTTTTTCTGATCTGGTTTGTATCAAAATTTTCTGCCTTTCTTTTAGAAAGATAGACATGTGTCTGCAGGCATATAAATATATATGCACATAACACATGCCTATTTAGGAAGGGAGCAGATTTTGACTTCCTTTGCTCTGTCACAGACTCACTGTCTGTTTTTGAGCTATGAGCACACACTGCTGTTAGCAGAGACAACTAAGTTCAATTGATTACATTACTGGGACTCAGTAGCATTTCTACCTGCATGCTCTGTTACTCCTCAATTATATTATTTCCCTTCTGCATGATTTACACACCAGGTATTTATAAGCCTTCTATTTTACTTTCTCCAGATAAAATATACACAGAACTTTTTTCCCCCACTGTATGATAGCAATTCAATTCATTTTTCAGGACCTGCAAAGTGTTTTACTAAAGATCCCCAGGAAGGAAACACAAATCATCCCTGTCCCTTCTGGTGTTGGTTACCATCTTTACAGGCAACCCAAGGGATGAGATCTACCTGTACCCTAAGATGAGAAGGACACGGAAGATGGGCCAAGGGAGTGTCAGTGCCCTGATCTGGAGGACCATGACTATGAAACTAATTAACCCTCAGTTGACCCTGAACTTGTGTAGGATCTGCTTCTCCAGATGGATCCCTACAAATCTATGGGGCCTAATGGGATTAATCTGAGAATCCTCAAGTTGCTAGTTAATATCATCACAAAGTCTCTCAATAATTTTGAGCCATCTTGGGAATCCACAGAAGTCCAAGCTAAGTGGAAGGTGGCCAACATTGTCCTGGTTCTTGAAAAGGGCAAGAAGGACAACGCCAGAAAATACAGGCCTGCCAGTCTCACTACAGTGCCTGGTAAAAGTATGGAAATTATTTTTCTGGGAGGTATTGAAAAACCCCTTGAGGACAACACAGTCCTCAAGACACAGCCTTGAGGGCACAGCCCTCAACTGGGCACAGCCAGCACAGCTAATGAGAGGAAAGTCTTACTTGTTGAACCCAATTTTCTTCTAGGACAGGATAACCCACTCAGCTAATCTGGGAAAGCCAGCAGATATCATCTTCTTGGACTTCAGGAAAGCTTTTGGTATTGTCTCTTATAGTGTCCTTCTGGACAAAACATCCAGCACACAGATGGATAAACATATCCTATACTGGGTGAGCAATTGGTTCTCACAGGTCAGGCACAAAGATTTGTAGGGAATGGGATGACATCAGACCGGCCTTTGGTCACTGGTGGGGTTCCACAGGGCTCCATCCCTGGCCCAGTTATCCTCAGTATCTTCATTAACAACTTAAACACAGGACTTGAAGGAATACAAAGTAAATCTACCAACAACATTAAATTGAGAGGAGCTGTCAACTCCCTTGAAGACAGAGAGGCCTTGTAGAGAGACCCAACAGGTTGGAGAGATGGGCATTCACCAACCACATGAAGTTTAACAAGCGCAGGTGCCAGATTCTGCAGCTGGGATGGGGCAAACCTGAATGTGTGGACAGACTGGGAACAAAAGGCTGGATGGCAGTGCCACAGGAAAGGGACATGGGGGTCCTGGTTGACAGAAAGTGGATTATGAGTCAGCAGTGCCCTGGCAGCCAGGAGGGCCAACCCTGTCCTGGGATGCACCAGGCACAGGTCACAGCCAGGAAGGGAGGGGATTGTCCCCTCTGCTCTGAGCTGGGGCAGCCTCACCTCCAGTACTGGGGGCAGTTTGGGCACCACAATATAAAAATAACATTAAGCTATTAGAGAGTGTCCAAAGGAGGGCCAAGAGGATGGAGCAGGGTTTGGAGGGGAAGCTGTATGGGGAGGGGTTGAGGTAATTCGGTCTGTTCAGCCTGGAGGAGAAGAGACAGAGATTGCTCTGTGGTCCTCAACACCCTCAGAAGGGGAAGGAGAGGGGCAGATACTGATCTTTTCACTCTCATGCCCAGTGACAGGACTCAAGGAAATACCATGAAGTTTAGGCTGGATATCAGGAAAAGGTTCTTCACCCAGAGGGTGGTTGGGCACTGGAACAGCCTCCCCAGGGAAGTCACACCACCAAGTCAGAGTTCAAGAAGCATTTGAAGAATGCTTTCAGATATATGATGGTACTCTTGAGAATTTCCTGGGCAGACCCAGGAGTTGGACTCAATCACCCCAGTGGGTTCCTTTCAGTACAGTATATTCTATGATCCTAGGATTTTAAGAACGGAAAACACAGGCTGTCACAGAAGAATGGAACATCTGAGAAACAGGTAAGGATGAGTAACAAGTTTACTTGTGGTCCAGTCTGAAGTCCAGCTTTTGGATACCCTTTGTTGTAAGGAAATATAAACTCAGTGAGTTTATATTTCTGAGATATGTATCATAGCATCCTCTCACTAAAGCAAGAACAACTCAAAATGCAAAGTGCGTCAGAACTATTATTAGATTCCAATATATTTTTCAATTAAAATCAATTTATAATAGACAGATTAGATGACAAGTTCTTTAAATCTTTGAGTCATCTTCCTCTTCCTGGGGAGTTTAAAGACTCCCATAGTCCATCTTTTAGCCTTGTCACCATTTTATTTAGATTAATAGCTGCATTTGTTTTGGTTTTAGTACCAGGTATTATTCAGAAAACAACAGAAAAAAATGAGGACAGGGACACTTACCACAGGGATTTTTCATTTGTGCCGAACAAGAACAAATTCGCAGCACTCTTGCTCAGTTTTCATTGTAACACATACTCCCTCTCACAAATGCAGATACCTACAGGCACGTACTCTTGGACAAACTGCCAGGTGCCCAATTCAAATCTGCCTTGCCTTAGAGCCAGCACAGAGGAAGCAGCAGAAGGACAATAGTTATATATGCTCTGGTAGCAGCCTGCTGCCCATCCAGATCACACAGGGTGTGCTTTAGGGAAGGTCAAACAGACTTGAGGTATTCAGATCCATTGCATTTCACATCAGCAATAGCTCAGTCACAGGGGTCATTCCTTCCTTTACACTAAAGCAATCTCAGTGGTGTGTACTGCAAAAGAGATTGAATTCCAACACAAAGTTAAAGTTATAAGCCTAAAAGTCACTATTTAAGGTCCTATCACTGTAGCCTGCTTTCTCACTTTGGACAAGTCAGGACAAATTTATCTGTTCAGTCAATGAACCATTTGAGTCAGCTATTTCTCCTTCCACACATGGTAGTATAATTTTGTGCTGCAAAAAGACATGGATTTTTCTATATCATCCAAGATAGTTTAATAACACAAATTAGACTAGATCAATACCTCATCAGATCACTTGTTAATGAAAGTCCCATGAGCCCACCTTCAGCCCAGCGGAAAAACAATGAAACACTGCATGGTGTAAAAAGAACATACAAACAAAACAAATGCACAAACCCCCCCCCCCCAAACATCCCATCCCCTCACAAAGAATATATGTTCATATTGTAATGATTAAGTTTAGCACATACTCTGTAACTTTTAATATCAATACTTTTATTCTCTTGTATGTAATACATTTTGTCAAATGCTTCTGCTGTTAATTATATGAATGCTATTTCCTAACACACCTCTCCTCCACCTTCTTAATGGTGGAGGCTACAGTGCTGCATTTTTCATTTGTGACTGTGTGTGTGTCAAGGGCAACCAAACAACACACAAAAGCACAGCCTGATCCATGGGTATTTACTGTGGTACACGCTCTGTTATTCATCCTAATATAATTACTACAGCACAGAATAGAACCAGTGAGGTTCAAGGTAATTGAGCTGATACGTCATTGTGTACTAATTTTAAAAGGGTATTTGTAGTGGTGAATAGTTCATTCAGGAGGCTCATATTTGAATCTTCTACAAATCACACGTAACTGAAGATCTTCAGGAGGGTTGCTTTTGAAGTTATTGAGCTTGGAATAGATGGGGGCGTGTCTCTCACCAATTTTTCAAGACAGGCTGACTCACAAAACAGATTTAGGTTTCTGGCCACAGAAGCACAAACTGCTACTTCTTCCAAAACCAGCTCTCTCAAGATTTAGACTAATAGCTTAACATTTGACTCAGTCTAACTCTCAGTAAAATAGAGAAAACTGATCACCTGGTTGTGAAGAATTAGTTACCAGCACATATGACTAAGCACTATGAATATAAAGAACGTAATTACCTAATCACCAGTCATGATTTAACACCAGCCAGCAGTCAAGTACATTCACTCACTCCCCCACTCCCATTGACATCATGGAAAGAATAGGAAGGATAAAAGCTGGAAAACTCTTGGATTGCGAAAAAGACAGTTTAATAGGGAAAACGAAAGCTAGGCCTACAAGCAAAGCAAAGCAAACCAAATTAATTCACTGCTTCCCATGGACAAGCAGGGGTCCAGCCAGGAGAG
This sequence comes from Cisticola juncidis, assembly GCA_013400215.1. Taxonomy (NCBI): domain Eukaryota; kingdom Metazoa; phylum Chordata; class Aves; order Passeriformes; family Cisticolidae; genus Cisticola; species Cisticola juncidis. The sequence continues at coordinate 1,515,437 of VXBR01008256.1, forward strand.
CTGGGCCCCAGCACACGTAACCATTGTTTGTAACAAAACATGTAACCATTGTTTGTAACAAAACACCATCATTCCAAACGTCCCCTACTTCCTCTTTCCCCCCCCCACTACATATATATCGAGCATGATGCCATATGGTCTGGAATGTCCCTTTGGGTCACCTGTCCTGGCAGTGTCTCCTCCCAGCCTCCCATGCCCCCCCAGCTTCCTCACCACCATGGAAAGCAGAAAAGGCCTTGGCTCTTTGTGAGCCCTGCTCAGCAGTGACAAAAACACCTCTGTATTATCAACCCTGTGCTCAGCACAAATCCAAAACACAGCCCCATACCAGTCACTGTGAAACATATTAACTCCATCCCAGCTGAAACCAGCACATTATCATGTATTATAATACTAACAAACATTCCCAGTGAAATGACAGCTAAAATGTTGTGCCTTTTTTTGATTTTAAGAACAAATTAATAAGGAATGAGTTGTCAAAGATTTATAGGAAACTTGATAACAATAGAGTTGCTTTTTTTTCTTCCCTCTTCTCCTGCTTTCTAGACTATTCAGTCCTAAAATTCCACTTTTCCAATCTGATTTTTATGCACTTAGAGGAGCTACTGCCAAAATGAGTGGCCTGTGTCTAATATTGATCATCAGCAACAAGAAAATACTAAGTCTGGCACTCATGTGGCATATTCCATTACTGATTTGACAGTATCCACTAGATCCAAAACATTAGTTAAATATCTCTTTCAAAAATCATATTAAAACAGACTAGTATTTAAAATATTTTAATACCATTTGTGGAAAGTTAATGTGCAAGTGGAGGAACCAATTGAAATTAATATTATATAGGAATTGCCTTTGCAACACTAAGAACAGTAGTCAAACTTGAAATGAGAAATTTATGCTCTTGCTTCATAGAAGTCTATCACAGGAAAGACTTCCCACTGCTGTATTCATAATCTTGGTCAAGCAAAATCTACAGGAAAAGCAGTTCCTCTCCTAATTTCTGTCAAGATAATTTTAATAAATTATCGCAGTGTGTGTAAGCCCCATTCACTCTATCCCTGGTCAGTTCCTCAATGCTTTCCAATAACTAATATGGGGGTTTTAAACTTAAACAGAAAACAAAGTCAGTAATTTGTTTTACAACATAAGTGCTGCAACCACTGTCTTCAAATTCTGTTCCAAATACACACATGCTGCCTAGAGAGACCCAATATTTAATTATTGCAACTTTGGTCTCCTCTCTCTGTGAGCAAATCCAGTAAGCAAATGATTTAGAAATGTGAATTAATTTAAGAAGAAAACGTGCCCCAAGACCAAGCCACAATGCAGACTTATGAAACAGACTAAATGTGTTTGTTCTTTGGCTTTAACAGGAGCAGCTACACTTGTAATTTCCCAATAATTTTATATTTAAACATGTTCAGAAAGATCCAATGGTTCCTCCTCAAGGAGAAATGCTGCTCTGCCAAGGAAATGAAGCAAATCAAACCTTTCAAAGGCAGGTGCATTACAGAGAATGCAGTGCAAGGGCAGCTGGAACCCTCACATGGCATGCAGAGGTGTGGAAGGGTGACAATGCAGAAAAATCCTGAGATTTTATTTAACCAAAAACTAAAGCCATCAGACTCTGTTTGCAAACTGAAAGCATCTTGTTAAAAAACATGACACGTCCAAGGCTTTATGAAAACATTTTCTTGTATTTGCAGTGAGGACAAGTCAAGTTATCTCAGATTACCCTCTGCTGAATGAACCAAGTCATTAAACTGGCATTTGCATTGAAAAGCTTTTCACAGGGTTTTCTGTCAGGCCTTTCAAACAGGGATGAAATGAATGAGGGCCAGCTTACAAATGATGCATTGTTGAATGTATGTGGGAGCAAACAGCCACCATTGTGAGTGCAGGTGGGAAAGAAAAATGAATAGACAAGGAAGTGCATGGAGACGAAGACTCTCGTTATTGATGGGCTATGTGCATGTCTTTAATGAAGCTCCCCCAATAAAAGATAGATTTTCCCCTTATCCTTCTGTTTAAAAATTATTTATTCTGAAAAATATACTGTGGTGAAACATCTCAGATTATGCATGCTTTTCTTTCATCATTACACTACTAATTTAGCTCTATAAATATCTTCCTAAAACTATCTCACAGAATTTAAGTCAATCTCAGCTCAAACTCTTACAGAAACACCTTGGCCATTTTATTCGGATGAGGAAACTGAGGCATGTTACCAACAGGATGAAAGAATGACAGCTTAAAATATAGCACTTTTTAACTCCAATACTTTAGCCAAGGACTTTAACATTAACTTTCATTTTATCCTTTCTCAAGTAGGATGAAGCCACATGCCCTAATGCCAAATGTTTGTACAAACAAGAACAAAACCAGAAACACAGATGCTTCAATATACTGCATACAAAATATTATCTTCCTGTCACAACCTTTTTCTCTGTAAATAGTCTCAAATAGTCTTCTGCCATATTTTTCACAGCTGCTTCATTAGTTTCCTCTCCTGTTGCCTAGTGGCAGCTTTCACCATGTTTTCCTAACTGAAAAGACACTTCAAGTCTTATTTGAAAAGATTTCTTTCCTATTCTGTTGTCTTCCCCCAGCTTTTATTTTACAATAGAACATGCTTAGGCAGTATTTTTGCACTATCATTTCTGGATCATCTACTATTACAGTCTCTAAATGTTTAATTTTGCAAGTTGTTTGTATTTACAGGGAAAATGCATAACTCTACTAGTTTTTAACTCGTAAGTTGTATCTTGGCTTCCTAAGAATATCATTACCTTCATCTGATTCTTGAAAATTGCTTATTTTATTCCATGTCACCAGAGATCTTAACCACTGTATAGTTTTTCTCCAGGTTAATAACATTAAAGAGTGTGGGGCCACGAACAGATTCCTGAGGGATTTCAGCAAAAGCACTTCTGTAATACCAAGATACCTGAGCAACTGCCATCAGAAACCAAAAGTACCATCTTTACTACATCAACATGTGTATACAATACATCCTGCAAGGAGTAATAAACACTTTAATGAACTTTTACTTGCAGCAGAAGAACCTACTGATCCTTGAACTTGAAGGTCTAACCCACAACTGAAGTCAAGAAGAGAGCACAGAGTCTGAATCCTAATCTCACTTCCCTAAGGTCTCTAAAATGCCAGGAATTCAGGCATAGCTCTGCATACCTTGCACAACTCTTAATTTTGTGTTAATTACGAATCTCATTTGCTGCAGATCATGATGCATTCCAGAGAGATTATGCAAGTCTCATCTGGGACTAATGAGTGAGTATGAGATTTTGAACTGAAAAGGTTCTAACTTAAAGTAATATCAGATACACTTGGAATTTAATTAAAAATAAAAAGCTACCCTGATTATGCTTTTAAAAAATTATTTTGCTGATTAGAAATAGTTGTATTACTTTTTACACTTCAAATGCAGGTCTTAGGTTGAACATTCATCTATTCTTCATTCTTTTTAATCACTGATTCAACACTATCAAACTTCTGGAATTTCCCTAATGCTCCAAGATTCAGACTATACCAATGTTACAGACGACTTGTCCAGATAAGTTTTAAAAATCTGCCATAAATTCAATCCAAATATCTTGATGGAAATCAAAGATTAAAAGTATTCCACTTCAACAAAGACTATTCAAAATGGAAAAGAATTATCAGTTAGCTATATAAGCTATATAGTACTTTTCCAAAACAAAAATAAGGCATTTTATCCTTCCTGAATTATTGCTAGTACCACTGGTTCTATGTTGTTAGATTTATATGTTCTTATATTTCCTTTCTTCCCCAAGACATACATGCTTGTTTATAAAAATATGAAATATATTCTATCAATATAATACACATATTTTAAACACAAATTCTATACATCATCCTTTTGTCTATTACCCTGAGGAATCTCACGGTGTCATTTTATGTTTCCATTTGTAGTTACTAAAAAAAAAGTATGAGCTGTTTATCACAAATTTTATATTTTTCAAGTTTCATTTTTCTCTACAAACTTTGTTTTGACCCATGAATCACGCTTTTGAAGATCATAAGCAAAAAAAAATCTGAAAACACTTCCCAAGCATCAGTTAATTTTCCCTCCAAACCCCCTCACCTAGTTTGGGAATCTCATATGTTTCCAGCTGTACCTAGCTGCACTGAGAATCTGGAATTATTTCTGTGGGTTTGGAGCTTTCTTTTTGCACATAAGTCAAAATCCTATTACAACATACACTTTTTAGTTCTGTCATGTTTTATTCCATCTGATTTACGTGCACCATAAAACCCTTTACATTGTATGTAAGGGCTTTGAACATGGAATTTGAAGTCCATACAAGTGCTGAAGTTGTTGGAGCTGGGAGGGCAGGGACACCATGCATCACTGGCAATGTTACACCTTTAACATATGACATGGAAGTTGAAACCATCGATGCTAAAGCATTTTCTGCTCCTAATTTATAGATAACAAAGAACTGAATAGTCCATTTTTTTTGTGTGATTCAGCAACTAATAGGAAATAGTAACTGTGTTTACATTTTATATTGTGAACATGCAAGTATTCCAGAACAGTTGCTCCTGCTTCTCAGGAATTTGGAGAAAAGTAACACCATTTTACATGACTGCAACTTCTTTTCTTTTTCACTTACTTAGTCTTGCTTAATGAGGTCATAAATATTTTTTTTCACATTTCAAATCTAGGAACTGAAATAACCATATTTTAGTCAAGATTAAATTTAGAAATGAGCAATTCCAATAATCTTAAAAATAGGAAGAAGAATAATTGGGTTCCTAACACCGAGTTTAGCAGTTACATGATTTCTTTTCATATTCTGGCAGGATGATGATAGCCTTTCTTTCTTTTGACTCTGTGCTCTAGCCTAGTCCATACATCCTCAGCACTGAAGTCATGATTTTAGAGAGGTTCTGATCTAGCTAGAAGACTCATTTTTTGAGCACAATTTCCCTTTGTGCTTGGCAGAAATCACAAGTTGTACAGCACCATTCTTCCACAAAAGAGGAACCAAAATACATGAGCACCCTGTGTGCACCTGCTTTGTCAATGATTCACATCAAGTGTCATCCTGTATTCATTGAGTAGAAATGAGATCCAGAACATTTGGGACAATTTTCATGTTTCTTCTGCAGTCTCTTGAGTGATCCGTTTATCTGTAAATGTTGGGGGCAGGGGGATGTTGAGTTTTTTGGAGTTATTTAGCTCTTTAAAACTGTTCATTAAATCTCACCTACAAGTCACAGGCAATCTGTTCCCTGAGAAAGCTGTGCTTCACATCCATCAGAACAATTTCTTGTATCACCACTCTCTTGGAAAAGACTTCTTGTGTGTACTCAAGTATAAAAATTCAAGTGAGGATTATGTGTTTTCTGGGCATATACCCTGGCATGAAAGGTCTGAAAGTGCAAGCCTGTATACAACACCACTATACAGTACATCCATTATTAGAATAGCCCATATTCCTGGGTGAAAAAAAAAGAAAAAACCAAAACCTGCCATCACTTCCCACTTTCCTCCCAAAACAAGAATTTGTACAAATTGCAAACAGAAGCCATGCCCTAGATTTATGCTACCACTGTATTGGGCACAAGCCTGCATCCAAAAAACCTCTCAGACTTTCCAAACATCCTTCAGCCCTATTCCCTGCAAATCCTGTTGGCTAGCTACATTCACCCAGAAGCTGCACTCACAACCAGCCACTTCAGCACACCTGGTTTCAGCCAAAACTGTTGGTACCACGATGTAAACACCACTGTTTGTCTGTACTCTTCAAAGTCACTAGGTCTTCAGCAAGGTCCAACTTCAAAGGGAGAATGTTTAACAATTTGTAAATCAGATGCAATATTTTAATAACTAAATCAGTATCTGATAAAAATTAGCTGGGAAAAAAATAATGAGGTTCATTTTCATGAAAACATATCAGAATTTCTAAGCTCTTCAGTTCCAAGCTCATAAACAGCCCTGTTTTGCTTGCTGTTGAAATACTCTGCATTTCAGATAGACATGACTCACAGATTTTATTATGCTCCTTCAGATCATGTACACACACATCCCCTTTATCTGTAACCTCTGTGGTCAGGAATTCACTATGAATTATTTGTTTAATACTACAGCTTAAATGAAAAGTGTTCTTTCATTACTATGCACAGTCCAGATTGTTTAAAAAAATCCTAAAATCTTTAATATGCATCTCATAAGATCTCTAATGTATGCCTCCCACCTCAGAATCACTGGGAGCAGCTCAGAAAAATAGAGACTGAATTACTAAATGAAATGTTGAACACTCTTAGCAAATTAACAAGCAGCTAAACTAAACTGTGAAGATCCAACAGCACAAGAGTGTGGAGCTCCTCTTCAACACAAGTTAACATGAAATATATGGAAGTGACACTCAGAAACCCACAAACTTGACAGTAGGTGACAAAAAATAGAAAGGATTTTGTTACCAAGTCTGCCATCTGTTTTTATAGCTTCCTATGTCATTTATATAAGAAGCAGATAAGACATTTAAATCAGAACTTCATTGGATTGCATGTTAGTGGCACATCAGGCACTCATCATACTGGTGATACCAGTGACTCACTGGAATGAAGATGAGGGTAGTAAGGCAGCAGTCAAACATCAACAGCTCTTTGTCAGTCCTAGGACCAAAAGTTATTACCTCATCCTAGGTGTAACCATCTCTTACAAAGCCTCCACCTCAAAATTAAAACAGAAATTAGATGCAAGGTGTCTTTAAAAATGGGTTAATCATTACCTTAGATCAACAAATCATATATTTAGTAGGTTAGTACTTAGCTGCAAGCTAAACATTAACAATGCAGAGACATGCAAGTTCAGTTTTGCTAGAAATTAATCCACTACAGGTTTAGCAAATATTTGGTTATTTTGTGCAGCTACATAAACTAAAAACCAATCACCACCCTATACACATGAATATACACAAAAAAGCAACGCTATAAACAGGTAGAAGCAAGGAAAAAGCAGGGCTGCCCTTCAGCTGCGTGTCAGTCTTAGCTCAACAGTGCAAACACTATAGCTCATTGCTTTAAGCTGACATAAAACCTGTCAAATAGCAATCAACCCATTGCTTATACCCTACCAATTCCTGTGCATCTTTCAGATGCTGGAACAAATCCATCTGAGAGTTAACCAAGCAAAACAAAATGTTTTACATGCCATGTCTGCTCCCTAATCTTATTCAACTAGTGGACACACAGCTCCCCTCACCTGTGGGCTGAATGGCTCACAAGGATACATTAATTTTCCACTCACTTATTCTCCTTCCATTTCTTTCACCATATGAACACAAAAAGAACCTCAGACAGCAGTGAGGAACTCTAGCATCAAGCCATGGTGGTGTTTCTTGTGAGGAGACACTACACTGAGTTTGCCATAAATACAGCACAATAGTTTGAAAAGAAAACTAGACAAAACCATAAAAACCCCCATCATAATATTAACAAAAAGAAGAGCACTTCTTTTTTAACCTTCCTTCCTGAACATTATGAATATATTTGTCTTTTGAATGAGATGTTTTCAGTGTTATAAACACTATGGTTCATTATCATTTCCATGATCCTCACCCCATAATTAACATCCCTTACATTTGCACTGTACAGGATTGATCATTGTTTTTATTAAAGAAGCCTGTTGTTATTCAGGATAATATGAGGCCACCTTAGTAACTGGAAAACAGTAATGCCTCTGTATAAAATTTTTCCATCACATTTGTGTCATTTGTTTCAAGCATTGTTTCATGATTTGTCCTTGTCAGTATACAAAATGAGATAGGGATCATTCCAGCTAATGTAACAAGGCACTTCAGAAGATGAAAACAGACAGACACCAGTAAGTGCACATGGAAGTTCAAAGTAAGCTGAATTCTTCTAAACATTTTTTTTATCACTATCATTGTTTACTTAGACTTTAGAAAAAAGGATCTAGCCCTTTGTTTTGTATTTTTTTCTATTCTGAACCAAAGAAACACATTTATAAGAACATACAACATATTTATTTACAACTGAAAAAATTCAAAACAGTTTAATAGCAAAGGTAATAATGAAAAAAGGTTTAAAATACAAAGTATTTGCTCTGAACTTTGCTTAGGATTCCTATTTTCCAAGGATTCAATGCAGCTGATTCTGTAAGTTCTTCAACTTAAATTCACTACCACAAGTACACCACTTGATATCACTGGGACCAATCAATGGCAAATTCAGTCACAGCAATTTTGTGGAGAATGGAGTTATCTGCAACATTACACAGTTATGCTACAAGTGGTAAGTTTCTTGTTGATGGAAATGGCCACTTCACTTGCACTTACATAGAACAGTAGTGCTGAGGCTTATTTGCATGAACTAAAAGATGGCAAACTCATTGTTTTTTTGACCTGCTTAGGTTAGTAAGCTTGGGTTCTTTACATTTAAACATATAGCTTAAGCTGAGAAATTTGTCACAAATTTGAAATACCAAAACAGCAGCATTATGCTCCAACTCCTCTTTTTCTGCCTAAATTACTATATTTAAAAGACCAGTTCCCTGTGCTAAGAAATATGTAGATTAGAATAAGTTAACAGTTTTCTAAGATTCTTTGCATAATTTACCCTTGAATAAACAGAAGAGGCAATGTACAGAAGGACCTGGAAATGTCTACATTACACCACTTTCACGGAGTAGAAGAGAAAGTAAATTCATCACATGGGGTCATCTGCCTCATTAACACTACAGTTTTTCTGGGTTAACTCTGTCTGGAGCACAGCAATTCCTGCTCCTTTCCTATTCTGCAGCATATTACCAATGTCTATATTATGTTGTCAGACATTTGCAGGTGGCTGTCATTGGCATCAGTAGACACAAGCCTTCATCCAAGGGAAACACTGATTTTGATGAACAGCAAATAAGCTGCATTCTCTGTTCTTAATTTAGCAGACAGGTGTGGCTTTCATCAGCATTCAGTAAGATCTACCTTGCAAAATATAAGCAGAGTAATTTCATAAAAAAAAACACATACAAGCTTGTGCTTCATTTGTGTGCTGGAACAAGCAGAAAAGCAAAGCAATCACCAGAACTGGTGCTTCCAGATACAGTGAGATTCTCAATTGATGCAAACTGCAGTAAGTCCAGCTAAGTCAAAGCAATTACTTGCTCAATGCAGCAACAGAAGCTTACTGCAGCTGTTAATATGACCATTTATAATGTCCTCTGAAACTGGTTTACAGTACCTTCAAAAATTATCAAAGTATAATTAATGGAATGTGTTTGTTTTTTGTTTTTTTGGGTGGGTTTTTTTTTTGTTTGTTTGGTTTGTTTGTTTGTTTTTGTATGTTAAACTGGCACTGGCAAAAATTCAGATCCACCAGCATGGCTGAGAAAGAAAGAGGAATCAAAATGAAAACATAGTATTATCAGAACTTGCAGATCTGTAAGTGCACAGTTGTGGGGTAGACAGGTGAGTTAGGGTAAATGACCTAGTAGAGCCTGAAGTTACTGCTGCCTTTTAGAAATCGATCTTTGATCTGAAAGCACTTTTACATTAACTTTTTGAATCTCCCAAAGTATATACCAAAAAAAAGTTTCCTGTATCTCTCCAATTACTGTGTCACTGAGACAGCCTGACACACAAAAAAATCCCATAAAAGCTCTCAACACTAGACCAGAATATGACTTGCCTGTCTATTGCAGCTGGATAGAACAAGCACTGGACTACAGAAGAACACTGCCCTCTGGGCAGGAGAGATTAAGCAGGTTGTCAAGGTGGGAGGTACATTACAGCAAAGACCTTGTAAAAGAGTATTAATCTAGGTTTGGAACGTTTACCATTGTTAAGTGTTTGAGAGGAACTCAATCTGCCAATATGAATTTTGCCCTGTAAAATCTAATTTGTAAAAAGCACACAAATTCCATCTCGTCTTCACTTCCGAGAGTGAAGGACTGCATTTCTTAACAGCAGAAGACCAGACCTCAGTGTCCCTTCTGCATTACAACTGCAACTGCACAAAGATTTGTAAATATGGGGTTTAAATACAGCTTAAAAAACAAAAGTAGAAACAAGAACTTGCCCTTTTATGTGCTGTTCAAGTTATTTACTAAATCTTGCTTAAGCTCTCATAGAGATAACACTCAAGACTTGCAAAGTGTAAACTGAAAATCTGACTAGTCTGCTTATATTTTGCATATCAAAAGTCAGTAGTCTCACTCAAATTTCAGACCTATCTACACACATACAGTATGGCATCACAACATGCTCAGATTATAGCAAGGGCATGAAATCCATTGCATGCAGCAACCTTGTCAGTGCGCAGACCCCAAGGATTATTTATGACTGCAGAGGCCAACAGCAGAAGGAGATAAAGCAGACTATCCAACCAGGTCAAAAGCAACAGATCTCATTCAATTACACAGATACATACAACCATCTTTTCCTCTCCCAATGCCTTGCTTATATTTTTTTCATGAAATCATATCCTGGGAAAATACAGTATGTTCACTTCATGATATATGCACCAATCGTATTTTATTTCTTTGAAATTTGGCTAAACTTTATGAGTTTTCCAATAATTCAGCAGCTGCATTACAGGAGATGCCTGTATGCAGCATGCCTCAAAACAAAACAGAACCCCACCAAACCACACCCTACACCCAACATTCCCATCCAACTCTTGCTGGCACCAGACATGCTCAGAAGTCATGGGCAGATGCACTTCATTGCTAGATCATGGATTACAGAAGATAATCTATTGCTAATTCCTTCACTAGGCCATGATGACAACAACAACAGGATCCATCTAGAATTCTACATTGAAATTCAGGGAATTACTTGTCTTCACAACTGGAATATCAGCACTTTGGTTTTTGTTGGGGTTTTTTTGGGTTTTTTTTTTTCAGTTTTTCCCTTCTCCTTCAGGCAAATTTTGTGGTCAAAAAATGGTGATAGTAAAATAGATTCAGCTAAGAATGGACCATAATAAAGGTAAAGACCACAGAATGTAACCTTAAGCTCTTCACAGTTCTTTTAACATATCCAAAAAACACAATCTGGTATACCAGCCTTGGCATTTTATTGACACAGTGTAGTCCCAGCATGAAGTGCATCCATGTACATTTCCCCCTTCCTCATACTTCCACTATCCTTATTTTTTGATACTCCCTAGTAGTAGACCCAGCAAGTTCTGCCCATCCCAACTCTGATATACAAAGATTTTAAATGCAAAATGCAGCATGTACCTGATACCTGCTTTATTATCTGCACTCCATTCTTAATATCAGTTGCAAGTAAATGTTGATATGAATCCAGATGAAGAGTGATGCATACCATTTCCCTTACCCATATCCCTAAATTATTTCCCAAGGAAAACAAGGGAAGGCTACAATAACAGTCTACCAAATTAAAACACAGTTTATACATTGCTCTTGGTGCCACCAGCACAAACAAGCAGACTTCTCACTGGTTTGTAAAAAGAGTGAGGAAGATGATAAATTTACAGCAAATTTGGCATTGCAGGAACAAGGAACACACTCCTTTTTTGTCAAGACAGAAAATTTTATTTCTGGACTGGAGGTTTTCTGCCTTCTTTTGAATTATCTTTTTTTTGGTTTTCCTCACCGTTGTTGCCCATACCACTAAAAAATACAAAAGAAATCCATTCTGCAATGCTTCCCCAACAAAAATTCTTCACAGGGAAGTCCCTTGCTCTCCTCTCCCTCTCCTAAACACTCGCGTCATTGATTTGGCCTCTTTATTTTAAAGTCTCTAGTAGACACCAACACAGTAGTAGATTTCTAATTTGCATTAACCATCTAGAAGAAAGAAAGAAAAAAAAAAGTAAGATTTTTAAAATTATTTATTCCAAATATTTAACACTACCTTTTCTAGAACCACCACAGTAGAGTCAGGCTCACAGCTAGGCTGGCAAAATGAAAAAAATAAAAAAAAGGAAAACAAGATAAGAAAAGAAAAAAAATCTTTGATACAACTGAACACTCAGTAAAAATAACTACTGTGTAGTATGAAGTGGGGCTAAAACACCAAGATGTACCTTTAGAGGCTGGCCTAAACATACAGAACAGAAGAGGAAATACCAAAATCCTTTCCTGTTTTGACTGTCATGTACAGGAGAGATCCTTCTAATCAAACTTCCATTTGTCATCTTTTTTATACTTAATGCAAAATAGGGAAATCAGACCTTGAATCCTATTCATCCAGCTGCTGAGATAATTGAGCAAAGACAGTCAAGTGATGAACAGGAAGCTCTGTCAACAGTTACATTTTGTCCCGTGCTATTTATGCAAGGAATAGATATTAGCAAAATGAGCATTTTTCTGTCCTCACTGGTGGAACAAAAGTGATGTGATGAGGAGTCAATGAGCAACTCATTAGGGTTCATAATATGTTTTTAACAGCACTGCATCAAGCATTATGATCCATTCTTCACATTAATTCAAAGTCCAAGAGAAGGTTTTAATATAAAAATAATAAAATTATTAAAAAATGGTTGTTCTTAGCAAGCACAGTCTCCACTAATGAATTTGTTGACAAAAGCTTCTACTGCTTTCATTGCTGTTAGTTCTATAGTCAAGTGAGCCAGCTGGACTCTGTTCTGACTCATGCAGCTTCATATCTAATTAAGTTTCATTTACGGAATCAAACTCCAGTGGTTATAACCTTGCTGGAGACAGAGGGTCATTAACTTGAAAAGAAACTTTTTATGTGTATGTGTGATAAACAAAAATACCTACGTTTACTGTCACTTTTCAAAGTAAATATGCAGTATTAGGGCATTCAACATAGTCATTCTGGAATCTGAATTATTCCTTAATAATTATACAGATCTATACAGCTCTTTCCCAGATATTTATTTTAGCACCATAGTTGGCCCTTGCTCTATATATTCAGCAGCTGTTATTCTGATAATTGAAGAGTTAATGGAAGACATTAATGAAAGACGTAAAGGTGCATTCATTTTCTGAAATCCTGTGAAAAGGTCCTAGTTCTCAATTCATCAGAAATAAAAAGGTAAAAAATTATATATGTTTGTATTATAATCTGTACAAATTAGCTTTCACTTATATTTCTGTAGTCAGTATTGGAAAAATAGCTTTAAATTCTAACTGGAAACTTCTGTTGTCCGTTTGTGATCACAAGCAAACTAATATACTCCTAATGAAAAAAGTCCTTTTTTTTCCCTCAAATAAGTGGGTAATAATCACAATAATAATCATACATTTACTAACTTTTTGATTGTAATTCCTGAATTTCTTAGCCAGGAAACAGTAGAAAAATAATTGATGGCTAAACGTGCACAATTTTCTGAAAAAAAAAATTAATTCTGGTATCTCTCAGAGAAAGAAAAGAAACAGCTAATAAGGAATGGTGAAAAGACAATCAGATCCCCTTTTTAAATAAATTTTATCAAGTTATCCACAGTCTCCAGTGTGCTGCCATTTTCAATTTTGCATTGGGAAAATTAAATGATGGACAACTACAGAGTTCTCAAGTTTCTAGAATTATCAATTAAGGAAGACAGAGAAAAAAGAAAAAAAAAAAAAAACAGGAAAAACAAGTTCACTATGGATGTAACTTAAAGCCTGTTCTAAAGTCTTGTCCACAAAATCATTAACTAGGTCAACTATCAAAGATTTTGATTTTTAATAAATTTCAACAGTACTTTAAAAACCATTTTAAGTATAACAGTACTTAAACCACAAAACTGCTAAATTTTGATCTTTCCAATGCCCTTTCTGCTGAAGTTTTTCACAAATAAGGAATTTCCCTTAATTTCATCTTCAAAATTATGATGCCTACATTAAAGCACAACTGTTACGAAGACAAATCAATCTACCATGAACTTCAGAGACCTGGTGTTCCAGATTACTCTTGAAACTTCTTGCTAGGTTATTTTACCATCCTTTCCTAACTATGTGTTAAATTAAAAAAAAAAATAAAACACAACAACAACAAAAGAAAACCTACAGCAATTGGAAGGAATTTTCATAAAGTATAGGCTTCTTTACTATTATTTTTTAATTCCTTCCAGAGTATTAGCTGAAGATCAAATATAATTTGTAGCAATAAGAGGACTTAATCGCAAAACCATATACTTTACATTTTATCAGCATAATCCTTTTATATCCCAGGCTATACATAGACATTAAAGTCATCTACTAATTAATCACAGATTAATGACAACACACATTACTGAGCTGAAAGATCAGCCAATATAGGAACATATTCTTTATCACCTTTTCACAGTCAGTTCCAAGGAGCACAGACTCTTGCTAAGATATGGAAAAGTTTAATATAAAAGCTGCATCCTATGACTGACAAGTGAAACACTACATCCAAATGTATTAATTTTTTTTATAAGCTTTGGATGAGTCATGGCATGATATGCCTTCATGCAAGAAGTATGAACTGAATCTAGAATCTGGAGTACACATGGCTTTTATGAATTTTATTTTAATATTATTATCGCCATTTCACATAATTTCCTCTGAAGGTACTCTGTCCCTCTTTGGTCTTCATAAATTCCTACAGCTTGATGCAGACTAATTAGAGCAAGTACCCACTTTAATACTTCAAATAAGCAGCTACATCTTATGGTTTGGTGATAAGAAATATCCAGAGGCACTAAAAATGTTCTTACAATTGCAACAGAGCTATTTGTACAAGTGCCAATTTACCTGGCTTCTCTTATGTCTCTGAACAAGTCTCCTTTTTGTTTCATGATTTTTCTCTCTTATTGCAGGATCTACCTTCTCAACAAGGCAGAACATTAGGAAAGTACTTTGTTAATGTATAATTAGACTATTGGTACTGTTAGCAGCTTACTTTTTTTAAATGCAATGTTGAACAAACCTTGCCTTAAATCATGTCCTATGACAGAAAAAATCACAAAGCATACCACAGTAAAGGTATTAGGGTGAGAAATACATATACTGGGAAATGTTAGCAATAGATTAGCTACAGAAAGGAATGATCTAACTAGAGATAGGGACTACAAAGATCTGTCTTTAATGGCAGAGCTGCTTTGAAGATAATTTAACCATGAACTGACAGTTTGAACTTTGAGAAATTGCTTTAAAGATAGAATCACTGACACCAAGAATAGTCCAGAAATACTCTTGGTACACAGGGCTCTCAGGAGAGGGCTGTGTTCAGCCCAGACTGCTAGGAGAGCTGCGTGGGCTCCTTCTAAGCATTGAGGGACCAAGTGGCTGAGGATTCCAATGTCTGCAGCTTGGGAATTTGGCTTAGCTAGATGAGAAGCTAGAAGTACAGAGGTTTCTGCATTTGGGAAGGGACCTGGGCATAATCACCAGCAGAACACATAGGGCTCTGACATGTATGTGCTTCAAGAGACCTGTGGGCTGGGAAGGAGGGAAGCATTGCTCAAGGCACTGCCAGAACACAGTTCATCAAAACCACCAGCCATGAGGACTGCTGGATGAGGGCAGATTCTTCACTAGCTCATTACATTACAATTGTCAGAAAGCTCTGGCACTCAGTTTTAATCTTCAGTCCATTATAAAAAGTTTATTAACCAAGTGAATAAAGTAGCTGACAAGGTGAGACTGAAGCAGTTCTTCCAAATTTATTATAGGCCAATGCACAGTATTACCTGTAGTGAGCATATTTCAAGAAGGGACCAGCTGACAAAGTTGCAATCCTGTAGTGTTGCAGGTTTTTCCCAGGCATTCTGCATTAAAACTGCTGTTTTAATGGGATTCTGGAACTGGGATTCTGCACTCCAGAAACTGTAGAATGATATCATTTCTGTTTCCCATCACTTGGATGGTAACCAGTCAGTTACCCATATGACAGCAGCAGTGACCATTTAGATAACCTAGTCTGAGGTTACTGGTGAGAGAAGGGATGGCGAGTTACTAAGTCATCATACACTAAAAATCATTGGATAAGCTTTCTTTAGGAAGGTAGTAATATTTCCCTAATTAAGGCATGTTAAATTTCTGATAGTCAGAGTCAGCATTCGAAATGAGCAATCCCACAATACTCTGAGCTGTTTACACCACCAAGTGAGACAGACGAATAAATAAGCAACATTGACATCTGTGTGACAAATGTAAGCACCTCTAAAGACTCTTTTTGCTAGCACCAGCAGAGAAACCTGTTGCACTCAAAGTAAAATCAAGCTCAGCAAGACATAATTAATATTCAAATGCCTTGAGCACAGGCATAAGGAAACAAAAACAGCATAACCAGCAAGAACTGATAAGTACTGTGTGACATTGTTACACCACTAATTACATAACTAGCAGCCAGCATTTCTAACCAAGCTAAACATAAATAGAATTAACTGCAAAGGGGCAAACAGATACTTACTATGGAGTTACAAAATAAGATGGAGTAAGACATGTGAAAGTACCAAAATCTGAAAAGTAACAAAAGACATTAGACAGGAAAGACATTCTGCAGAACTATTTTGGATTTCCAATACACGTGGGCAAGAAATTTAGTGAAGCTAGCCAATGAAACCATATTCTCATTTTGGGAAGATCTATTTGGTTTTCTAGACATCCCCACTGCAGCACTATGACATGAACATTCTCAACACCAGGACTGTTTTAATGCAGAAATTCCTGATAAAGTGTGAACTTCTTAGTGAAGAAGCACAGAATCAAAAAGCACCAAACTGAATGGAAAAGAAGCAAGTAAAGAGAGATAAGAAATCACTTATTCTGGACTGAAAAACATTCATCTTTATTTGGGCTTCCAATTGATCCAGCGTAAAGGAAAAATACACACTCTATTGCCTGACAGATAATAAAGTCCATGATCAGGCTGTGACAGATCCAGATTCAAAGTGCTGCTTTGTCTCAATCAGACCAGACATTGCCTGGATTCTCTCAGATATCCCAAGCCAATAAATTACCCAATGGACTATGAAAACACAGACAAAAACAGACTTTGTATTCCTCTCAAGCTGTTGATAAAGAAGCAAAAAAACCAACTCTATCAAAACTTTTTACTTAACCAGAAAGTTTTATAAAAAGTTTGTGGTTCATGCAATCTCTAAATGAAAACACTAAAAAAAGGTAACTGATTCATAGTGATTATTCAGTGTAAATGGATAGAACAAAAAGCTTCAGACCACTCACAGCATGAGTTTTCCTAAACTGAAGCTTCTCTCCTCCAAAGCCTACGCAGTATATCTGGTGTGCTTGATAATTAGAGATATTCAATAAATAGTTATATACTGAAAGATAATTAAGTAGACAGTTTACTCTGATTTTTTTTTAATTTAGATATAGTTAGAATTTAACCATCTCTCATGACAACTGCACAAATTAAATTAAACATGACAAGCTTCTTTCTCATCCTTTACATATACAGTAAATTTCCAATTCGTCTGAAAGAGAATCAGTATTGAAAAAGACTAAAGTGAGAATTACTACCAACAGTGAAAATGTTTTCTTATAAAGGATGAAACTGTACTGAAATGAGGAAATTTTTTTTCTTCTTTGCTATGATCTAAATTTTATGACCTAGTCTAAACCTGCAGAACAATAGGACCTGACAAAACACATCAAGCAGATTGTCAAACCATCTCTCACTCCAGTGAGAGAAACTGGCCTGAGTCCCAACACAAGGATAACTAAGACAGTGATGCTGCACACATCTACAAGGCTAACTCATGACTTTAAACTCATTAACTCACATTAAACAGACTGGAACATCACGGGGTTGGTTATTTTCTCCCATGAATTCTGCAAGGACAAGACATTTTGTGGACCATTTTTAAATTATATTTTTCTAAGGCAAAAACATCACACAGTGAACATATCAAGCCACTGGGGCTGCCAACATCCATCCTCCTCTCTCATCTATATAGTTTGGAGGGAAACCGATAAGCAGACATGGTGAAGAAAATCCTTGTGCGCTTCAATGAATATTCATTACATCCTCCAATTTATTATCATGTTTACAAGCCAAAACTGCAGAGCAAATTACATTCTACATAAGGTCCCGAGGGGGTTTTCATTTCCACAGCTTGGACTGGTACCAAAATAAAGCACATTAGAGAGAAATTGCAAAGAGAGCCATTAATATTTAATGGACTACTAATAGCAGTGCTCCTCATGACAAAGTCACAGGGCAGAGGAAGGAAGGATCATTCAGAAGTTTTCTCCACAAAATTCTTCTCATTAAGCAAACTGAATTCAAACAAGCAGGTGGCTTTCTAAACAAAAACAAACAAGCAAACCACAAGAAACTCCCTCCAACAATAACAAAAAAACTAAAACCCCCAACACAATAAATGAAAGAACAACCACTCAGCATTAGGTAGAAATAAACAGAAAAAATGCGACCCAAAACATAACAGACAGTGCAAAGGAGAAATTAGTTTATTACAGGAGCAGATCAAAATTTGAAATGCACAGAGAGGAAGCATCATATGGAAAAAAAAACAAAATAATCAGTGGCTGGCAAATGTAAACAAGTCATAAACATGACAACTGAAATTTCCATTTCCTAGCACAGAAAAAGCTTCAATCTGCCCATCCAAGAGAATGGAATGAAAGTACAGGGACAAATAAGTGCCAGCAGCCAGAAGAACTTTTACAGCATTAGCACAGATAATAAACCAGTAGCATCTCTCTAGGGATTCAAGCAGGATGGCTGCAGCAGCACATGCACTGCAGATGGCATGGCAGATAAGGATGCTCGCACTGCTCTAGATTCGTTTTCAAAACTGAAAGCAGATACAGTAAGGTCACTTAATCCGGTCATCCGTTCTCTTACTGCTCCTCGGAGTCAATAAGGAAATCCCAATTACTGTTCCTCTAACACCTGGTATAGTAATAGTCATGCAGATACAGTTTCACTTTCTGATTCCAGCTACAGATCCAGCGTGGCCTCAGAACACTGAACAATGACTACGGGTCATCACCTGCTGGACAACCTCCCTTTCCATAGAAAAAATTTTCTTGTCTTTGTCCCTAATCCATTAATCCTGCACTGGGTATTTTAAAAACCTTGATCCTTCTGACTGGCTGACCCTGCAAAAAAAACCAGACTCAAGCATGCTTTTTTCATACCTGTTTAATTCTCTCTTCCAATTATTCTATTCAAATTACTTTTGAGATATCATTAACAATTTTCATCAACAGTTCCTTATCTCTTTCCATCTATTTTTTACTTTTCTGTGGAAAGAATGATTCTGGGAACAGCACAAAACATCCTCAATTGAGTCAGTCTGAATAGCAATTAAGTGAAAATATCTTCTAGGCACAGATCAGAATTCACACCACGTTTCTGTCATAGATGTTTAATATTTTCTCTAGGATGCAGTTTTCCAGACTATATTTGGTGTAGGTACCAACTGCTACAGCTTCCAGGAGAACTAAAAAAGACAACTACAAAATAAAGACAGAGCTCAACACCAATTACGCAATGTTGGTCCCTGTCTTTTTTGTCATAGCTTTTTCTGACCGTACAATAGAACCATAACTTGTATGAAAGAGCATTAACCATGAGGGCATTTGTTACATTAACCTTTTCACTGAAGGTTCCAAAGCACCACGCTATTTTGTGCTTGAAGTGTTCTTCAAGAAGGAATTTAACCTCATAAATGTTTTAAAATTCTGATCTGTGTTGGGTTAAAATAACAAAATACATCCCAAAAAGATGTTGAAGTTTTTTAGTCCCATTACAGAAGTGTTTTTTATTCTTGAAAATAATTGCTCTGATAACAAAACAACATAAATAGTGAAATAAAGGTTACAAAATCACTCGAAGTCGTTCAGTTTTAGATTTACAAGAGCCTCCAGGTGGAGTCAGGAGTAAAAGTCCTATCAACTTTCATCACTGAGGTACTAACAGAGACAACTTTATCAGGTCTCCAAAACTCTGGCTTTCAATTTTTATATTATATGGCCTTGCATTGAACCGTAACCTTTATTATCAACTTCGGGGCCGTAAGGGCCTTTTACTGAGGCTACGTTTATAGCAATTTCTCAGTTGAACCCGTCCTTTTTCACCCAAGCTTCAGAAGTCAAAGTGTTTCTCTGGCCAGAGGAACTAATACAGACCAGACTCTGAAAAGCTGCTAACTCGAGCAGCAAGGAAAAAAAAAACCATTTTAAAATACTAAGCAAAATGTTTTTCTTCAGAAGAGCTGGGGATAAATGAGTAATTTTGCCAAGCAGGAATGCTTTAGATTAACAGACAAGAGGTTAAAGACAAAAGTAGTTCATCCCTAGGCACAGGAGATTAAACTCCCCAAATTCCCTGGGGTTTACAGGCACCAGGCAGTAGAGCTGTCTGTGTGCATTCCAAGTAGAAAACTTCTTTCCTCCATACACTTTAAAAGCACATGGTATGGAGCCAATTAAAAGACACAAGAGACTCAAACCTGCAACTCCCCTAAATCATGAGCTGGAGAACAGGTGCACACCTGAGATATTCTCCTGGAAAGAAACAGGTGGCAGTGAACAGGCAGCAGCCAGCATGGGAATCAGCATTCAGCCTGTGCTTCCCACACCCAGTCGAAAAATATGAATAATGCAGGAAAATGAGAAAATTCAAGACAGCAGATTAGACCATTCATCTTCAGCCTTGTAATTATCTGTCCTTCTGAATAATAACTTTTTGGAAGGGGAAAGAACTAGTGAACATGTACACCCAGCTCCTCAGACAGTCTCACATAAGTGATATGCAAGTAACCGACTTAAATGTTGGGGAATCATCTTTATGTAAATGCAAAGTTGTGGTGAAGACAAAGTGGTCTCAGTAGAAAAGATATCAGATGTTATTGGATGTGATTAGATGATTGTTTGAGCAAGTTACAAGGAACATGACTTCTGGAAATAAACTGGTTTCCCAATAAAATACTAGCATGTCAAATTCTCAGATAACACATCTGCAGTAAGTTAATATATAGAAATATAACCCTTCAGAGTAAGAATCTCATTTGCTGTTCACTTTAGGTACAGCATACATGAGGAACGTTCGTATACAAGGCATCGCTCTTGGACAAACAACAAATTCTTGTGAGAGCAACACAAGTCTGGGTGAAGGTAAGAGTTGGAAAAGTGTTTGGAGACAAAGACTAGAGGTCTTTTCTAGCTCCACATTTCACTGTGATTGAAAACAGTCTGATGTAGCCGGACTCCTGATACTCTGAGTAGAATTTGATATTGAATCACAGATAGCTGTGCAGGGTAGGCTCACGGTGTCCAACCCCAGCTGAGTATGTGTGGAGGACAAACCGTGATTAATGCCCAAAGTCAAAGCTGACAGCAGCTATTACAGAGTGGATTACACAGCAACCTAACGTAATATTGCCAGACATCACCCTCAATCAAGCCTCTCTCCTGAACAAAGTGATCAACACTAATCCCATTGCCATGCTATTATATTAGTAGACTCATAAGCTTTCCATTCCAACGTACAAAGGATGATGGCTCTGGGCCATTTGGAACACCAAAAGTTCAGACTTGCCTAAACATTGCTAAAGGTTCTAAAGATTCATTCTCTTGGAAAAATCTTAGCTAACAATATATCCCTCAACACCTACAGCTGAGAAACCATGCAGATGTCAGCAGTGGACGCTAGCACATCCTTGAGCATCAATGTGACAGCTGCATTATAAACACTATTTTTTATATCACACATGCTTAAGCAAGCAAAATGATTACAGATCACATCCACATCACTCAATTGGCTAAATCTAAAGGAGAATTAATGCAAACAAGCTTGCACAAAGATTTTATTCTGAATTCACAAATGGAATTTTTATTATTTTGTCTGGTCATGTGCCAAAACACGTCACAAAATATATGTAAAACACATGGAAAATGTTCTGTAGCTAATATTGCCTAATAAGACCTTGAATCAAATGTACCCAGTTTCCAAATGCAAAGTATCTATAGCTCACAGACATTTTTTTGCTGATTTTTGTTCTCTTTTGATTTGTTTTTAACCAAAAGATTACCATTTCAATTACATTTAAGTACACTACAGAAGCAGCATTTACTAAGATCAAAATCTTTCCCTTGTTTTTCTTCAGTTGTTTAGGCCACAATTAGGAGTAAATAGACAGAGTGTGGAAATTTTTTTCCAACTTTTCAGATTATTTTTTTTTAATATTTTTGAAGTCATCCATTGAAATTTAGAAAATTAAATTTAGAATGATTTTTGTGATATATTTTAGAAAGAAAAAGGGGAGGTTAATACCAGTTAATAGATGTCATACTAGACCTTTGTGCTCACATCTTTACAAAACCAACTGCAAGACACCAGTTGGCCTGCATATAAAGATCAAATTAGAATCATTTAACTTTATTAGGTTAGACAACTAAATTTTCCATCATACTTTACCTAATCAATTTAAGGAAATATCCACTGCCATAAATATGATTCACTATACTCTAAAATCAGATGTGTAAAAGATCTAAATAGTATAAATTATTTGAGAGAAAACCTTTTCTCTTGTGTGACTCTATAGGAATAGGAGAAGGGATAGCACTACAGTTTAGACCAGATGCTAAATGTTGAACAAGACATATTACATGGCACAAATCACACCCTGTACAGTACTGACTGTCAGCTTCAGTCTTCAGACCTTCTGCATCACAACCACCATGTCATATGTGTGTAATATTATCCACAGGATTCAAGTGGTTCAGTCACATAAACAAGGTACAGTAAGTTTGAAATGAACCTAACAAGTAAACAGCTTAAGTAACTGGCACTTATTTCAAAGATTTATCCCTAACTGCATTAAGGGAAACAATGAGAGGCATTAACATTTTCTTCCATAAGTATGTTAGAAAAACCCTTGTGATGCAGTACCAGCTGTGCTGAACATGCACTTAAATCAGTCCTTTACAGTGTAGTTGCTCCATAGCATCGTCACCAGGCACAAGAACCTCTTTGTCACAGCAATTTACCAGCTTCCAGCAGACCCCTCCTTCCCAAGACAGCAAAGCCCAAAGCCCAAACTGCTGCCAAGTGCACAAGCACCTGCCTCAGCTGGGCTCTCCAAGGCAGGCTCAGCCCTCGCTCAGGCTGAGCGTCAGTTTGCCAAATGGATCCTGACATCTTGCCAGAGGGGAGGGCTCCTACATGCTCGCTTACATGCCATCTCTTCTCCCACATCTGCACAACCTGCAGCTAGCCTAATGTCTCCAGCTGCTCCTACCTTTACTCCTTTCACCAGCACTCGAGCACCCAGAGGGCACCAACAACGTCTGAACACATTTAATCAGAGCAAACTCAGTTCAACTTGCTGCAAACAAAAAGGCATTCAAAACTCATTGACTTCAACAGATATTAGATCATCATTATGAAATGGGAAAAGAGCTAGGAGATACAGGAGTCTGCTACCCCTATTGCCACACTAACTCCTCTCCTCAGAGTAAAAGTCCTTGGGACTTTTATACTACCTCTACCACTACACTTTTAGAGCCTACAAAACCTGGGTAACTTTAAAACCCTAATAAAGGCTAGATATCCTTCTAACACAATCCTGCCAGTATGCTGTAAGATGTCCAAAATTAAGTTTCTCTTGTTAGTTTCGCTTAATTTATTACAAAGCAGCTTTACCGGTTTGAGACCCTTACAGTTCAGGGTTTCCTAGCCATTCACTATGTTTCCCAGAACAGTTTCCATAAGCCCTCCCATATTCACACCAACAGTATGACATGAGAAAAAAGTAGAAGATACTGTTCCACAAATGAAGAGGAATAAGTATGGTGAATATCTGTTATTCCAATTCATGATACTGATAATATTTAGAGTTTTAAATCCTTAAAGTTTTAACAATGATTGGCAGGACACAGTAGTTTTCAATACTGCCAGCATTTAGTTTATTCAGACCATGATGAATGTTGGCCCACTCTCACTTCCCATGTCACAAGACAGCGAGTTTGTGACATGGCTGCTGATGTGGGGCTAGGATGGAGACCACCACAGCAGCACTCCAGTTGCTTTCTCTGCCTTCAGCACTCCAGAAAGGAATTACTATAAATTTGCATTGATTAGCCCAAAAGACTTGCTTGGACAGACTTTCCTCAGCTATCAAGCATGGATGGGTATAAATATTTATGAGGGTAGAAAAGCATATCAAAACCTAGTGGAGCTGTGAGACAAGCTTAGACAATGCCATTTACAACCCATTAACATAGGTTGTGATGTCTTTCTCAGCTCAGTAGGTACAAAAAACCTACCAGAACTGATATAATTTCACTGTGGTGCAAGAAAAGCATCAGAGAAGGTTAATATTAGTTACATAAGCATGCACATCCTTACTGGAAGGTTTAAAATACATGTAAGTAAAGACATTGCCCCAAGGCATTTCATTTTGTTTCAGTAGAGTTGAAAATGGTGCTGCAACTGCACTTGTGTTCTTTATATAAAGATCCACCAGCTGGTGCTTGAAAATTATGCAAAGGTTGCAGGTAACAAGAACTGTGTACGAGGGGGATTATGTTATTTTATGGTGTCCTGAATACCTTTCTAAAGAATACACGGTTAGCATTCTGGATTTCCTCCAGAAATTTCCCAGACTTGGCAAAATATTTAAACAGGAACACAAACGGGTTTCAGCCAAGCTCTAAATATGATCAATTTCAAAAAGAAAACCTGAATATGTTTAAGATACACAAGTATTAAAAATTACAAGTACATTTTTTAAAATGTTATACATAGGTACTATATAAGAAAATTTAAGGTGAAAAGACCAAGTCATTCAGGATTCTAATTGGACTAATGGCTATCTAAATTGAAAGGGAATATCAGAGATGACAAAGAGCCCTTTCTAGTAATTGCAAGAATCAAGCAAACAATTTCAGATTAAATTAATATTTTCTCAATATGATATGAAACCTAGTTAACCCATTAAAAACATTACAGTTTTCCTGTGTTTCTGAGAAGGGTTAAAAAATCCCAAGATGTTTCATATAAAGAAAAGGAACACTCATGTATGTTCGAGACCACTGGACCAACATCATCAAAACAGCCTTAATGTGTTGGTTTGCTTTCCACTTTAGAAAGTAGAGCAAACATGATAAAATAATGTGCTGCTGTTGAACATCCCTTTTAATATGTAGAAGTTTGGGCTGATTTTGTAAATAGTTACTTTACAAAACATTTCACATCATCTAATTTCAGTGTTCCCTCACCCCCATCAATATAATAAATTTTAGTGTCACAGTAGCAGCACATTGTTCAATGCTGAGGAATTTTGGGACACAGGCCTTGCATGAAAAATACTTTACACAGTATGTTACACCAACTTCACCAGCTCCTGCTTAGCTTGCAAAAACTTATGGAAAATAGCACAGAGTATTGTGGCTGCTGAAGTCAAAGTGCTCTTTCAAAAAAAAAAAAAAAGATTATTCCATTTGATTCCCTCACCCTAAATGTTTTTGATTCTCCAGCAGTCTCAGTTCTATGGGATTACTACAGGGATGCAGAGTAGCTGCTTCCTTAACCTTCCTAGCTCAGCCGGTTTCATGACTTTTTTTGGATGCTGATACCCTAATATAATACAGCAACCATCAGAGATTATCTCCCTGCAAATTACAAGTAAACCCAACTCTTATTTTCACTCAAATATTAGAAGCAGATGGGCTTGGGGGATTATTCTCCCCATTGACCAAAGCATTAGAGAGTATACCAGAAAAAAAATACTATCTTAAAATCACCTAAGTAAGCTAGGCTGATATTAAGGTTCTCTGCTATGGTCTAACAGCATTTTATCAAGATTAAAAATATTCATAACACATATTTGGAGTGGGAAAACAATTGCCAGGATTTTTCCCTCAAAGTTGCAGCCACATATCTAATTAAGAGGGAAGTAGTCAATTAAAATTGCACAAAAGAAATATTGAAGAATAACAGAGGAAGTGTGAGACAAAAGGAAACATGAATGGCAAGTCAGCAATCAGGAATTAACAGCAAAAATAAAATGGAAGTGAAAATCAGATCTTTGCCATTTAAAAGAAAAGGAAACCCAAAGTACAACACAGCTTGGAGAAAAACACCTTCCATGCACACATTACAAAACAGATGTGAAGTGATCATTAGGTCAAGCACTCGAGTCAGACAGAGACACTATTAGGATTGTCTGTTCAGATGTAACTCACCCCTAGTGACCATCGTATTTTTTGGCTACAGGTGTCAGTAACCTACAGCTTTTGTGCCAAAAGCTACGGCTGTGCTAGCAAATAGTTCTGCCAAGTAGGAGCTACAGCCCAGCAGGAGCAACTCAGCATTCAAACAGCACTTGTGCCAAGGGTGTACTTCTGCCTGTGCCCAGTCTGAGCCCAGGAACCGAGCACTAACTCGGTGCTGGAGATGACCTTGCCTCGAACAGGCTCATCTAAAAGTCAGGTTTGTGCTCCATGACCAACTTGTGAGACAAGCCAAAGCAAGACAAGCAGGAACACTGGGGCAACAATCCCAAAATCACAGGTCTGATGCAAATCAGCTCACTAGTGTAAACCCATCCCTTGCAGAAGGGATGTGAGAGCAGCTTCTGACTGACATCCGGTCAGTTAGGATGTCAGGGCTAGAAGACAGAGCTTCACAAAATGGATGCTTTCCAGAGCAAATGGCTTGCACATGCAAGTTACTGGCAGTATCTCAGATTCCTCATCCACTGCAATATCAAATTATCCAGGTACAGGTTGCTTCAGGATTAAATGATGAAATAAATCTGACTTAGCATTGCAAATACGTGTAGTGACCACCTCCACTGTGCAATTCCCTTTAAAATGTTAGTTTTTCAGTTTTCCATGGATTTTCCCCCACTTCTCCCCCCAAAAAAAGTCTCATCAAGTCAATAATATGACCAGGAAACATTTTTTGTTAAAAAAGTATTTCTTTCTATAAAGCTGCATCCAAATTTTCTATTCTGGACCTAATTACAACCTTAAACTCCATTATTCTATTCTCCAGAAGATACCTACACTACTCAGTGCACACAGTTCTAAGGTTTATCAGTGGATGTCACAGATCACACTTTTTTTATTTTTTTCGTTCATCACATCTCACAGAACACAGAATTTTATATTTATACAGTGCTGACCTTCAGAGTTACTGCAGCCACCAACACCACCTCTGATTTTATAACCACAAAGCCTCTTCCTCTCCCCCTACTCATACTTCCTCCACTGCTTCTTATTTTTCACCTTTCAGAAGGCAGTATCTATCAATATGCCACAAGGCTGTTGAAATTCAAAATATAATGGAAGAGGATCAATGCAAGGGTACTCTGTCCAAAAAGGGAGAATATTCTCAACATTTCTGTTACTGTGTTCAATGAGTCAAATAAAAAGTTATCTAGGTGCAAGAAAAATGTTATATTGAAGAGGCAATAGAAAAGCTGGAAAAGTATGTGAGCAATAACTTAGGTAACTGAATTTGAATTTGTTTTCTCTGCCTAGAACCTGATGTTATTTACGGAAAGCAGGAACGAAGCAGTTGAGATGAAATGACTACAATAATGCCTGGCAATAACGATATTAAATCCATGTTGTTCTAATTATTCGCAGTGTGTAATTTGGTTCTCTCCTCAGTCTTGCTGTCTGAAAGCAGCTGGGCTTCCTTCATTCCAGCAGAGCAGAGCGTGAAGACAGAAGTCCCCTTTCATTTTTCTTTGTCGTTCACTAGGTCACTGAACAGGAGGATACCTTTGGGCACAATGGGAGAAGTCACAAGGCAACTACTTTGCCTCTCTGAGTCTAAAAAACAATTTTGAAGCATTACCTGCAGCATTGTGCCACAATGAGCACAGCAGCAACACACAGGAAAAGCTTTGCAAGAAAACAAGTGAATAGAGACTGAAGTCACCAAGGCAAGCAAACTAACATGTTAAAGGATTTAACAAAATATTCTATGATAGAGCACTCTTACAGATTCAAAAAATACACCAAAAAACCCTTACAGAATGTCAGGATGCTTATCTCTAATAACTCCGAAGTTTTGGACAAAGCTCCCACCCCTGCCCCACCCCAGAAATATAGAAATAATTATACATTTCATGGTTAGATTTCTTGTACATAATATGTCATGCTTCCATCAACACTTGAGTTTTTCTTTAGTTTGAATTTACTTGTACGTGTACCTAGCCATTTTAATTTCAAAAACCCTGTTAACTAGTACCTTTGATTTTTTTTGCTCTCTCTATTTAATTAATACCAGTGGTGACCAATTGAATGACTAAAAAGTAGAGACATGCAGACAGGGAAAGGAAGGTTGTGTACTTACCCTGGGAAACAAGGCTTAAGAAAATTTACAGCCAGCTCTCTTTTAAGTAGTTCATTGAAACAAAGTTTAATGCTTTAGTTCCAACTAAGTGGCAGCAAAGGTCCAAGTAACCACAAGGAGAAGACAGAGCAATACATGCCATGCTCCATTCTCCTCATAAAGCAGGACAACACTCAGCAGGGTCAGAGGAGACATGGACCCAAAACCCACATAAGAGAAACAAATGTCCTAGGAACTGTAATGAAACTGGGAACAGAACTCAGGAAAAGATAGATGGAGGAGAAAAAAAAAATCAGGAGGTGATTAAAAAAAAGAGAGCCCAATGGAAATTTGCTGTACTTTTGGCTGTACTTTTGGAGTACTATTGGCTGTACTTTACATGTTCTTGATGGTGCAAGAAAAACAGCCTTCACCAAAAAAACCCTATATGGAACTCCAATTAATTATATCATAAATAAAAAAAGTGATAAAAATAATAAGGAAGGCTAGAGATCCACAAAGAGAGCCCCCCATTCTGTAAGTAGGCTGCATTTATTTAAACATTATAACTTTCCTCTAAAAATGTACACAACACTTTCCAATTCAAACATTAGTTTGTATTACTTGCCCTCTTCACAAAAAAAAAAAAAAAAAAAAAAA
>VXBR01008256.1:1544369-1619158 GCA_013400215.1 Cisticola juncidis
AAAAAAAAAAAAGTCTATAGAAAGTTCAAAAATAGAATGAATTTGAAGGCCTGACCTGAGCATCTCTATCTGGACTTGCACACTTTCTGACTTTCAGTAATTTAATTCTGAGGCTAATTTCTCCATTAATACAAATACCTGTATTTGATATGTATTTTTTAATGAGCTTCAGTATACATTCCCTACATCTGCTACCAATAACTCCATGGTTTATCACATAACTCAACAATTTTACTTGATTCTGATGGAAGAAGACTGGGGCTAGATACTCTCCCTGAACTAGAATGTGTTAAGGAACAGACCTTCAATAATTTAGACATTATCATGAGCAAGTAAATACAGAATATATAGGATATATACAGGCTCCCATGCCCATGCTGCCCAGTGTGATAATTTGTTCAAGATTATAGCAACTCTTACAACAGTAAGGATCTATTTCACTTTGATACAATCATTTAAGTGGCTTGAGCATACTGAAAGGATTACTTTCAGCTTCCAGAGACTCACACAGGTGTTTAACTTCTTAGGCACTTTAAAAAAAAGCAATCAGTGTTTAAATCCTACAAAGCAGTGATAGTATTTCAAGAGACAAAATAGTAAATACACCTTCTTCCTGTAAGTAAATGTTTAGCAAGTAATTGCATCTCCCTCTTGACTACACATGAATCTTTCTTGCAAACTAACTTCAAGAATTACTCTAAAACAAAAAAAAAAAATCAGAGGTATCAAGGTCACCATAAATCAATTTGATAATCCACACATCCAGTCTCATCCATTGTTTTGTACATTGATCAGGTTCAGATCAAAGATGGTGCTTTAGGAAAAGTACTGCAGATGAGATGTCTTAGCAGCACACAAAAATATCTATCAAACCTCACACCATTAGGTTTAAATTTCTAGCACCTGAGCTTTATAAGACTAATGTTTTAATCAAACAAATTGAACAAGACTCAGAAGGATTACTGATGTCACTTCTGAGGCTGAGCCCATCTTTCCTGAAGAGCAGCTGGAGCAGAAGCTGCCTGTGGGAGAGGTACCATTTAAGCATACAGCACTGTCATCTGTGAATATCATCTATAACAGCGCATTATACTCATGGGAAATTTCAGCTTCAGATGTCTATTGGAAATACAACACAGCAGAGAGGAAGCAACCTAGGAGGTTGCCAGAGGATGTGAAAGACAACTTCCTAACAAAACTGATAAATAAGATTACCAGGGGAGGTGCCCTGCTAGACCTGACATAGGACACTGGTTGGCAGAATCCCTTGGGAGTCGCTCCTGAAGGGCAAAGGAGCCCAGAAAAGCTGGATGTGCTTTCAAAAAGAATAATTAAATATCCAGGAGCAGGCTGCCCCCAGGTGTAGAAAGACAAGTTGTTGGGGAAGAAGACCAGCCTGGTTGAACAGAGAACCTAGACTGGAGATTAGGGAGGAAAAAAAAGAATCCACCAGCTCTAGAAGGAAGGTCAGCTAATTTGGTAGGAGTATAAGGATTTTGTAAGATCATTTCAAATTGCAGGTTCTGCAAAGGGTCATCTACATCAGGTAGGTGCAGACATCTCCCATTGCACACAACCCCATAGTATCCCCAATTAAAAAGTGTAATTGGGGTCTCCTAAGTCTGAATGGGCAGGGAAGCTGATTCTCAGCACCTGCTGGGTGTATATCATCCTGACACAAACAATGCGAACAGATGCAATGAATTTTTGCGATTATGGTCAAGGAGCTACTCTAATTCCATCCTATTCCTATGGATGTACTTGTACTTTTCTTTCGGGTAAGATACCAGGATAATGCAGGGCAGCCCAATAAGGCCACTAGAGTTCTAACCTGATAATGGCTGTTGTCTATCATGAATCTGCCAACTAACTGTCGTGAACATAGCTAAGGAGATTCCCAGTGGTCTTCAAAGTTGCTGCTTTCAATAAAGCATGACACATAATTGGTTGTCCTGTGAGTTAAAAATTATGATTTTAGATATCATCTTACCATTGGGTTCAGAATTAAACCGAGTATGATTTAGAAAAAGCACCTACAAATAACATGCCATTACATATGTACCAGTTAATTTGGTGTCCCAGCTCCAAGAAGGTTAAAGGAACATTTTTTTTAAACGCCCCAATAGCTACTGTCCTCTGTGATCTTTGCTTCTGAAGCTCTAACATTGCCTTCACATGAGTCATTTATGGATTGTAAGCATAAATAATTCATTAAGTGTAAATACTCTTTCCCTTCATATGTGTCAGTCTCTATGTTAATCTTCATTCATAAAATAATATGCAAAATATATGCATCTACAACTACAATGAGCAAAAAATATTCTAAAGTGACTGTACATCTTACTTTTATTTTCACACTGATCAACACACAGCATTGCTCATTTACTAACATGGCAAATAGGTTTCAAAAAATCATGTAATTTTGTGTCCAGAGAAAAGATTGAGATATAGGTAAAATTATGCCACAAGTTGATAGGATTTACAGATAGTTGTCATTATGAATCATTCACTGGACAGTAGGTTTTTCTAGCCTATTTAGGTGCAGTAATAAAAATATTGGGAGGATCTGTGGACAAATTGACCTGCGGACAAATCGTTTTATGAACAATATGTTATCTATATAACTTCACCAAGACATACAGGAACAAGGAATTATCATCTTCCCAGGAAAAATAAAAATTTCATGACAGGTAACTGGTGCAAGGGAACAGCAGTGAAACAATTAGCACCCAAATATACACTGGAATGTTGAAGTAATTGCTTTTCTCTCACTATTGCCCATGATGCTGAATCCTAAGCAGGCATATTCTGTAATCACACATGCAGAGGGACAATTAATTGCAAACACTAATTTACTAGAGTACAACAGTTAACACTGAGTGTTATTTTGAAAATCTCTAATTGTGATAAATACCAACATAAATACTTCAGTCAACTAAAATATATTTTTAAAATTAGCATGTGTCATATGTTATATTGTGTTCATGACCAGAAACATTTTAATGTAGGCTTATGAACTACTGAGTTATGTAGATGTACACCAATAATAAACAGTGAAGCTTGCTTGTTTTTCTAGCTCTTGTTGCATTATTCTAAGCATGTTATTAAGGAGCTACACAGAATTTCAGGTTGCATCTTATTCCACCAGATCTCCTTTAGTACTGTGATGTATTGTGTTCTTTCTGAGTTTCCCAGTCCTGCCCAGACGTGAATAAAAAAGGTGAAAATACCTTCTAAATCATCAGAGGTAATAAAGAAAACTTGACAATTATGGCAGAAAAAGTCATATAAACAGGAAAAAAATTAAAAATGCTAACCCTGCAGAGAATTCCTTTCTCTCTGTGGCACTTTTGTTTTGCACTGCACATTCATGTTCTTTCCCAGTTTAGGATTTTTCTTTGGTTGAGGTGTATGAGTGAGTTCTATTTCCACAGTACTGAAGTACAGAGACTGGTAAAATTCATGTATAATGGCACCAAAAATATACTGCCATTCTTTGTCATGGATGTATGATTGGACAAAAAGAATTGATATACAGCACTCATGGATATGAAGAAATGAAAAGTGGCACCTGAAAACAAATTGTAATTTACCTTTATAATGTTTGACACAGAAATATCAACACATTCTAAATAAAATAAAATTTTAACAAAGTAACTCAGATTAATCTAACCATTAGCACATCCCTACTAAGGTTATCAAATCCTCTTTGTTATACTTCTTGGGGAAAGGAATACTCTCCCATAAGCTGAGAACAAGAATTGGTGGAGTAAGGAGAATCAAAGTTAGTCTAATGAAAGTATCAGTCTTCTTGGGAGTGTAATCCATTCTAATGACTTTTTCTAAAACTGTCTAGTACTTTTCCTCTACGTAGTTTGTGTCAAGTACTAAAAACCAAGGAAGATTAAAACCCATTCCTATCTAAAGAGATACGATCATGTTTAACAGTCTTACTAGAGAAATCTATATCATTTTTTCCATTCCAGCACTGAACTAGTTAAATCAGTCCCAGAGCCCTTCCTGGACAATCTGTAGATATACCAGGTGAATTCAGAGGCTTGAGCTACCATTGGTTTTGCACATCAGATTCTGCAAAAAGAGTTCAAGATTCCGGATTTTCAACATTTTCAGGAAAACTTAACTTTTCTTCAAAGAGAAAGGCAGAAAAAAAAAAAACCAGCCAAAGTTAAATGAGAATGTTTTATCTAAAAAATCCCAAGGATACAAGTGCATACAAGCACATGTAACAGTCACAGTGTCCCTAAGTGAAACAAACCTTGCTAGTAGCAAAATAAAAAAAACAACAATACACTCCACACATAAAAATCTGCACTATATTCACCATCTGGCTAAAGCATACTGTTATCCCTGGAAAGAAAATGAATAACTATTTTCACACTTGATATTCAAGGAAGTGTTAACAGAGTTTTGTACTGCTGACGCGGTCCATTTGCTGTCATTTCAACACCTACAATACACACAGCTGAAATTCAGTTACCCTGCACCCTGAAGACCACAGCTCTTAGCAAACAGCCAGTACACACTCCTGTTGTGTGCTAAACTCATTAGAGAGAATAATGGAGCCCATTATTTCTTAAAATCTGTTGCCTCAGGCCACTCATATCATAAACCATAGGAGTTGTGTCACCAATGCCTGAAACAAAAATGAAGCCATAATTTATGCATATTTTAAGACACAGGAGCCCCTCTTTTTACTTTACAATCTTTTAAAAGAGCTCTGCAGTTCTAAGATACCCCATTATGTTAGGTAGTTCCATAGTCTCTTCACTATTTTATGTACAGGGCCATTCCTTTTTTAGGTCATGGCACAACAGTTAAAGAGATACAGATGAGGCAAACTAGACAAAAATTGTACATGTAACATAAGCAGCCATCACCATAACCACTGATGTCTAAGATGTGGCCTCACCTGATCCAAGAGCAATAAGACCCTTTAGATTAAAGCATAGGTAGGCTGCAGATCTGAAAGTGTCTTCCTTTAGCAAAGGTATTTTCCTACGTGTGGCGGTCAGCAGTTGGCACACATTGGGAAGAACAAAAACTGGTGGCACCATTTTTTTATAGGCCTGTCCTCATAAAAAAAGTCCCACTCAATTTTCTCTAGTCCTCCAGTTTCAAGAAAAATTGGCTTAGTCTCATTTATTCTCTTTGAGAAGATTGGTGAGAGAGATACACGATATTTCTGTCCCACCCCATTTTCTCTATTTTCTTTTTATTGTTCTCAGGAAAACGTTCAGAGAGACAACCTGAGATTCTGCACCTATTTATGCATAAGAGCAAATAAAACTAATTTTTCCACAAGTGTTGCTTGAAAATACTATTTTTCCACTCTCCTCATTAAATAAACATGCTATCCCTACTTGTCCAAAACCAAAAATCAATAAATCTAAATGACAGTCTATTATTTAACTTCTCTTCATTTAATAATATCTTCAGAACGCTTACAAGCCCAGTGTTCTTGTTATCTTTATTCTTCCCTATTTAAAATGTTCACAGTTCCCCCACAAAAGTATTGCTTGTATATGCCTGCAGTCAATAGAAACTTTTCCACAAAGACCAGAGAAAAATTCAGAGGGTTTTTTTTATTATTTCTTTCTATTGTTTTCTTCCTAGCTCTGCATCTCTCTGTTCTTTCTGAAAAAAAAAAATTAAAAAAAAGAAAGAAAAAAAAAACACAAAAAAACCCCATAAAACCAAAAATACTTCACATATCCTCTACTGCAACGTGTATATTTGTAGCATATTCTCATCTCTTTCTTGTTCAAAAACTATTGTTAAATGTAATTTTTAATCATTTTGACCATAGGTGAGCACTAAGTAGATATTTTCAGTAATCCAATAACAAAGCCAACTGTGTGAATGAAAACTAACACTTAACTTAGAACCCATCAGTGGATTTGAACATTTCAAACTCCCTTCTAAAGTTTGCTACCTTGTACTTCACTGTACTGAATTACCTTTGTAAAAACTTCACAAGTTCTTTAAAAGGCACTTTGAACTTAAAAAATAACAAATCAAATGCAACAATTTTTCCATCCCTCAAACCTTTGCCAGTCAAATGCCTTTTGTCATCCTATGTCCTTCCGCCAATTTTCTTCCTTCAGAACATTGCAATGAAATAACAAGCGTTTGGCTTTGCTTTCTGGTATTTTGTGAGTTCTTAATGAAAATGAAAGTCTCAGTTTCAATTTTTTTTTTCTATTTTCAAACATTCAGGAGTGAGAGAAGTAATCAGAAATAACTAATTATACATCCAAGGCAGCTTGTTGATCTAGGGGTATGATTCTCCCACAGGGCACAAGAGGTCTGAGGTTCAAATCCTGGATGAGCCCAAGTTAAAGGCCTGTCAACCTGACTTTAAAGCCAGAAAAAGTCACAGAACAAATCATCTGGAGTGCAGCACAGATCCTGCGTGACTGACTTGATCTCCTATGACAAGGTAACCCATTTAAGAGATGCGGAAAAGGCTGTGGATATTCTCTACCTGCACTTCAGTAAAGTCTTTGAAAGTTTCCCACACCATTCTCCTGGAGAAGCTGGCTTCCCATGGTGTAGTGGTGTGTACCCTTCATGGAGTAAGAACTGGCTGGATGGCTGAGCCCAGAGCATGATAGTGAATGACCTTAAATTCAGTCAGTGGCTGGTCACAGGTGGTGTTCCCTGGGGCTCAGTACTGGGGACAGTCCTGTTTAATATAGATGATCTGGGCAAAGCGATTGAGTGCACCTTATGTCAAGTTCACAGATAACACCAAGCTGGGCAGGAGTGCTGATCTGCTTGGAGGGCAGGAAGGCTCTGCAGAGGGATCTGGACAGGCTGGGTTGTTGGGCTGAGGCCAACAGTGTCAGGTTCAACAAGGCAGACTGCTGGGTCCTGCAAACCATACCAGTTGATTTGGATCAGGTTCAATTAATACAATATTTTCTTTACATCCCAAAGAAGTTTAGAAAAAGTATTAGTGATCAAGAAATGCATCAGTGGTCCCTGAGCAAAACAAGAAATTGTGTTTTGTTCTTCTATTCTACTACCAGAGACTCTTTAAAACTTTGCTGACCTTAAGCACACAAATTCAGTTTGACACAGAAGTCACCCTTTAATATATAGAAATAAGGCAACACAGCAACTAAAAAGAAAGATTAAGAGACAAAAAAACAGAACTCTGAAATCTTTACAAAGGCAAGAACAGAACATAGCCTGAAATTTTCTATAGCATCTATAACCAATAGTTTCTACAAATTCTTCAGTATACTGAAGAAACAGGGAGCAGTCTGATAAATCAACATCTTTGTAACATCAAGTTAGGCTATATAATGCCATGACCTTTGCAATTTTGAGGTTTCTGTAGATTTAACTTGATTGAAACTTCTGTGCACTTCAACTTTCCAATGCAAAGAAACAGAATCCTATGGAGTGAGCCAGCATCAAACCTACCTTAAGCTCACTTAGGTCTTGATCAGAAGACAGCCTTGAAAACTCATGCTCATACATACATTCATTTATAGTACTCAAGTGGAACTCAATTTACCATACACAAAAGTAAATTTCACTGTCAGTGTCAGTAGGGAAACACCAGAAGTGAACCTTTTTATGTTATCCTTGTGATGCCTAGAAGCAGGGAAAGAAAATTTCAATATGCACTCTAACCTCCTGCAATTTCAAACAAAATTACATTTGAGAAGTGTTAGATAAACTTTGGTAGGCAATTCTGATTGTTGGAAAAAGGAAAACACAAAGGTTCAGCCATCTCAGCAAGAGGCCACTGGTGAGATTTGTGGCACAGTGTTCAGGTTTGGGACCTTATTTTACCCAATTGAGGTCAGCAGCTTTCATCTGCCAAATTTCTTCACAGGAATCAAAACAAGAACCTTCATCCCAAGCTCCCACACTCTACAGCAATACCCTAATCCCATATGGATCAGCAAAAACAAGGGCACAAGCATTTTATGGTTTTTGCCCTTATTGTAAATTGCTGTGTATTAGATTTTCTGTTGGTCACCTCTGTGCAATACCAGCTTTCAGTTAACCCCAAAAGCTTAGATTTGATTCTTTGTTAAGGTACCAACATTAATGTATGCAGGGAGGTAACACACTGCATATGGGGGCGTGTACTGGAACAAGAACATGAAAGTTACAGCTCATTGTAAATGAAAAGAAATTGCCTTTAGGCAAACAAGCTATCCTTCAAGAGGAAAAACCAGATAATTTATGCCTGCAGAGGTACTGTAAGGCTCATATTTTTGCAGCCAAAATTTCTCATAATAATATAGCTGAAGCCCAATAGGAAGTATCTATTAATCCTTTGCGTATTCCACTATTGTTTATTCAGCCCCAAAAAAGTGGCATAAAACATTAATGCCATTTTCTCACTTAAGGCTTTTTCACTCAAAAAATTGAAGAGCTCTTCTGATCAGATTGAGCATTGTGAGACTGGAAGAACAGATGGCAGACATGCAGTGACGAAATTTTTCATCAAGCAAACCTTCACTGTTCAATACAATCTATGTGGAAGACCATGCTCCTTTTGAAGCATTCCACTAGGCAGGTAAGAGTGAAGGATCAGAGTCAAATAAATGTGCTTTCTATTGACATCCAAAAAGTTATATCTACTCCATCACCAGCCCTAAAGGCTGAGCTAAGCATGTATTGTTGAATACAAA
Source organism: Cisticola juncidis (assembly GCA_013400215.1). Classification (NCBI taxonomy): domain Eukaryota; kingdom Metazoa; phylum Chordata; class Aves; order Passeriformes; family Cisticolidae; genus Cisticola; species Cisticola juncidis. The sequence continues at coordinate 1,553,048 of VXBR01008256.1, forward strand.
AGGCCCATTTCCATCTCTGAACTGGGTCAAAGTAACATAGGTAAACAGCAACTGGAGAAAATGCATGACAATACGCTATCTTTGAAAAAAACTCTTGTTTCCATGTGTTGATATCCTTAGATATCAACCTTAGATATCACCTTGGTGGAAAGGTTAAAGGAGGCCACGCATCCGGCTCAAAAGCAAAGTCTCTATTGTCAAATTAGGGAATGGTGGTGTTGTTCCAGTTCTTTACACATCTGAAGGTCTGCAAAATGCTATGGGATTCACATTAATCTCAGAAGTCTTGTGTTTACATCTACCTTCCTGAGTTGTAAGAAATCACTTCAGCACTGAAGATTCAGACCAAAAAGATTGTTACATGACTATAGATAAAGACTATAGAAAAAGATTGCAAGATGACTGTAGTTAATACTCCTCTTCCAAAAGTTATCATTATGCCTTTCTCCAAAACTTCATTAAGATTTCAATGGCATCAGTACAACCCTTTTCAATGGAAGAATAAACATTAGGAATATGATTTTTCTTTGGCACAAAGTGTCATCAGCTTTCATATCTGTACCTGTTAGGGAGGAAAGGACTGAAAGTCTTGTCTACATATTTTACTCTGTTTATTGCTATTGTTTAGAAAAAGCTAACCATTCACAAAAGGCTTGTTTTGCTGAAATTAGAACAGTTCTATCATAACACAAAACCCTTGGAGCTCTCTAACTTGCTTTTCACACACTCTGAATGCCCTGGCACTTTCCTACAGGGACACTGCTAAGACACAGCTTCTAGGAAGCTGTTCAGCAGTTTGAATCCAGATTTGTCTCTGTGAGGAGATGGGAAGGTAGCTGTGAATTTTATAAGTAATCAAGTGAGCCATTTTTGAATACTTTCCCATTTTTCAGCCACACTGCAGCAGGGTCATAGGAAGCAGTGCACTACCAGCATAAACCATAATAAAGGTAACTCTAGATTTAAAAGCAACTACTGCCTGAACACCCTCTCTCTGCCACATGTTAAAGATAACCTGCTGACAGTTGTTCCAAATATTTAATGCTGGAAACTGTGCTTTTGAAATGAGAAGAAGTAGATGTGTTGACTACAGCCCTGGATGACTAGAAAGCAATTTTCTTTCCTGAGGTAAGAAATTCTCTTCATAATCACTCTGTTCTGTTGAGTGTCTGGCCCTTGTAGCAGAGCACTCTATAGTGTCCTGTGACTGGATGGAGTTTTTAAAAATAAACATATATATATACACATATACATATATATAAGTCCCAGCAATTTTGCTGTCTCAAAAATAATAACCCATACCCCCCCATAAAACCCCATATACATATTTCTAAAATTTAAAATCAGTTAAGTCTTGTATTCACCGTGCAACAGGAATAAAGTATTTTTAACAAAATCTATTTTACATCAATTTCACTTGCTGTTTCTGGTTTTGAAAGGATTAAATATCATACTGCTGATGGTGTTTCTCAGGGGAAGCAATCTGAGATTTACCTAACCACTGAGAAGCATCACCACAAGAAAACAAGAAAGCAACAAGCAACCAGCCTCATTTCCTAGACATACGAATTTACTATGACAAAGCCAAGGAAACATGTTTGAGTTATTCTCAGAGATTTTTTTTCTGCAAGACAAGTTTCTCCATGCTATTGTTGCTCCAGTAAAACACGGGAGAGAAACGACAACAAAAAAATGTATAACAACAACTCAGACAAAATACGCCAGACAGTGACAAATAACTGATTAATTTAAATTGGACAGCTCTGGTTGTTGGCAGAAACTTGAAAACATTTTTGTTTTTAAACACAGAAACAGCTGTACCACAGCCTGAATACAAGTTTTAACTAACATGAACTTCTAGGCTGTGTCAGTCAGTGTTCAGGTTTGTTACACTGCCCACTTCCCTTGACCTCCAGTGTACTTATTTGATGTGCAAAAGAGGATCAAACAGAGCATTGCCAAAAGGGAAATTATGGTTGCCTGAGCTCTTAACCTGATGTAAGTGCCTCTCTTTCAAAGCCAAGCTATGAATACATATACAGCACTTCTGTAGCACTGATAAAAGATTCCTGGTGCATCATGAAGATGAAAAATGATTCTCAGTCAAGAGGGAAATTGCCAGAGGTGTCAGAAGACATGTTGCAGTGACGCAAACAGTGACACAGACATTAATTCCAATAATTTGACAGTTAAACAGCGCATACCTGAGCTGTCTAATTCTTTACAATCTTCCCTTTTTTTGGTAACAAGATTTGATCATTTAAGGTCCTCAAAAGCTGTATCTCTATCTTTCTCTAGGCTCCTCCCCACCCCCATANTCATTAATTATACTAAATGGAGCAATGATCTGGAAAGGTCACACCAGTTTTTCAGCATGCCCTCTCTCTCAGCTAAGTACTTCTCAGCCACAATAGATTACCTTGTGTTTTAGGAGTGCATCATTCCATCAAGAGCAGCATGTGTGGCATCAATAGCATTATTGATACTGTGATGAGCCCCATCCCAACCTGAAATGGCCTCCATCACATGTTCAAGGTGCTAAACTCTGACAGAGGTTGAAGCCTTTAGAGTAACATCCTAGAAAGGAAGACAGAGTACTGGGGAGACCTAGCACAATAGTGGGTATTTATGATGTAGCATAACAAGGAGTATCCCTCAATGATGGCTAATTGCTCTCTAAGTTTCTCTTATTATGTGCTTTAAATCTTTTTGGATGTATGCCTATTACATCCATTAAAAAAAAATCAAAAAAAACTAAANCAAAAAAAAAAAAAAAAAAAAAAAAAAAAAAAAAAAAAAAAAAAAACAAAAAAAAAAAAAAAAAAAAAAAAAACCAAAAAACACTGAAAAGAAACAAACAAAAAACCTAAGCTACTAAAATATAACAGTCAAAACAGTCAAGAGAGCTTCTTGGAAGTGTCCTTTGCTCATCTGCTTTAAAAGAAAGGATTGCCTCATGAAAGGTATTCACACATTGATGTGTGAAGAAAGCCACATGCATGCTTTAGCATACATGCTCACCTCTTATTCAAGAATAGTGAGATCTTTCAAACAGCTGTAGCTATCCCAACACATATTCTATGCATTTTATCAGATCCCCAACTGCTAGAGACTGATTCTTGTATAGGCTACTTGTATGTTATTACCTGTAACAGTTCCCCATCTGGTGCCACACCAAAACCTCCCTGCTGTGTATCTGCCCGAAGCAGTAGCCCATTTGGCAATGACTGTTCCCCACATCAAACAAGTAGAAAACAAGTGACATTGGTGAGGACAAAACAGGCACATGGGTGTCTATACACAGGAGATAGCCAAAGATGATTCAGCTCTCCCTAACTGCCAGGTTAGCAGGGGACACAGACAGATAGTCACCTTGTGCTGAGGCAGCTCACAAAATGCTCTTTTCAAGTATTAATATAAATGGGTCTTGTCACTTTTAAAGTCTTAAATATTCCACTGGCATCAGTTCAACTACCTCTTAGTTAAGAGATTTTTGTACAATAAATAAATTTGCAATAGTGCTAGGTCAAAAAAAAAAAAAAAAAGAAAAAACAAACCAAACACAGTCAGCTTCTTCTGCCCCCATTTCTCTCATCATTACAATGCACTCCTGGAACTTTCAACTTCAGGGAAATGCAAATTCTTCAGCAATGAATTATGCAAGAGGAGCGAAATACATGTGGGTATAGATATGACAGAAAAATCTTTTGCAGCACATACGGGGTGACAAGGTACAGAGACAGTGCTCTTCACTGTTCTGCAACTGAAGAGAGAATAGTTAAATTATACCTGTAGTGATATTTTATACACAGCCTTAAGCAACTCCACTTACAGCATCAACACTGCAGAAGGTGACACGTGACTTCTGAGCCCTTGGTTACAGGATGACAGAAAGCAACCTGGATACACAGACACAAATCCCACTTAAGGTTCCATTTGTCCTTTGCTGCAGACCCTACCAATCTGCTTTGTCCTACTTCACACTTGGTGAAACATGAACACTTGTACCCTGCCTGTTCAATACCCAACATAAATCAAGTCACTTTTCGTCACTGGAGCTGCTTGTTCTGACAGGGCTTTTTACCACTGGCACACACCAGATTGCAAAACTGTTCTTTGCTCTGCATAGTGTAAAGTCACAAGCAAGGGGCAAGAGGTGGTGGGTATTGAAATAGCAGAACATATTTAAGACCAAAATAATAATCAAACATCTACAGAACTGCAAGATATTCCATAAAAGCATCAGCATAAAATGAGAAGTGGGTAAGAGACAAGGTACCTCAGCTGAAAGAGGAGAACCAGAGGAGATGCAGTACCTGGCAACATCCAATAGTACTGCTGACATTAGAGATTCATATCCTCATCTGTATCATGAATATTCCAGCACACACACAACATCTCACAAGCATTTTTCATGGAAGGTACACAGGTTGACAACAAGTCAATTTTTACCCTGGGTCACACTAAAAAGATTTTAAAAAAAATTAGCCTAAAAAGAGTGCTCACAGGTTCTGCCAGAGTACAGAGGAAAATTTGTTTTGCAGTATCAAGAACTTGGCCCGAAGGTAAAAGGAAAACAAGCAAGCCACGCAAAGCAACTTATTTACTCCGACTGTTCTTCAGGTGCAGCAGCTCCCTCAGGGCGAAGACACTGCAACACAGTTATACAAGAAAACTGGAAGGACGGAGGAGCCCTGCTGAGAACTTATTGCCAGTGTGACACAAACCAGCAGCCACACGGCTAAGAAGGTAAATACAGCATGCCAAAAGAAAAGGAGGTCAGCGAGTGGCACCGAGCAAAGCCGCCGGTCAGCGCTCACCGCGGTGCAGCCGCGGTGCCGGTCCCGTTCTTTGCCGCGGATAAAGAGGGGAAAAGGAGCTGTTTCCCTGCTGTTACCACTAGGGACTCCAGCGCTCCTCCCCGGCTGCCGGCAGCATCCTGGGAGCTGAGAGCCGGGAGCGGGCCCGCTGCCGAGCCGCGAGTGCCGCAGCGCCGGGAGCGCGGCCTCCCCGCGCCTCCGCTCAAAGAGTCCCTTCCCAGGGAGCGGGCTGGTGGATCACGGCAGGTGATGCAGATTTAATGGACCTCTTAGAAAGCTGTGCAGAGAACTATAAATAGAGAACCTGACTCTTAAAGTAGATTTTTTTTTTCTTTTTGCCTTCATCATGTTTAATATACCAAGAACCTTCCACACACTATAATTTCTTCTCTGAGTCTGAACAATCTTTGCTCCCCAGCTCACACATGAAAGCATAGAATCTTGCAGAGAGAAATCAGCTCTCTCTCCTACATTTGTGCAGCAAGTAGCACAATAGAAACACATTCTGGGGAGCCTAAGAACCAATGTAATAAAATAGCAAGTAAAAATATCAAATAAAATAACAAGTTAACACATGATATGTGAAATAGGCAGCTCAACAGCCACAAAACAAAAATAAGGATTCACGAAAGCGGAATACTTTCAATTATATTTTCAAAAATCCAAACAAAAAAGCCTGGAGAAAACATCTGTATTAACTTGGATTCAGGAAAAAAAAAAAAAAAAAAAAAAAAAAAAAAAAAAGATAACCACCACTAGATAACAAGTAATAAAATTTAAAAAATTAATAGTAGACATGGCAAAATGTTTTGTACTCTTATCTGCTTACACCAACATCTCCAACCACTTTAAAACCAAGAAACATTGCTCCAGACAAAGACTGGTGAATATTTCATTTACAGAGCCAGCTTTATAGCAAGTTACTTTGGGTTTCCATTTTTTTTTCTGTTGCTGGGTGGCGACTTTGTGACAAAAACGTATTCACAAATCAGTAGTAACACACCAAAATTTCCATTTCTAGTCCCAAACTAAGACCACTGGACTGCATTTCTCCCCATTGCCAAAGTTTTGACACCGACTTGGTTCATCTTAGAGGCAATTACACCAACTCAGAGCTCTAAAAGGGAAAGTTGATCAACATGCAGTCGCGTTATGCAGACTTCACAAACCTTAGCAAGCAAGAACTGCAAGCAGCTGAACACATATGGGAGATAAAATTGGACAGCACATTTGGAGAAATAAACAAAAAACTGCTTAGCTCCAGATCCTCGAGCAAGGCTTGTTTTCCACAACTGGCACGATGCCCACCTTGTCCCATGTCTGCTCCTCCTCTTGGTCATTCAGTACTCTGAGACTGACTCTAGCCATGGGAGACCAGTTCTTTACTGTGTCCTCCCTCCCAGCTGCTTCCTAGGGCAACAGCTCTGCCATGGTTATTTGTCTGTGAAGCAAAGGGAGGACTTGCCTCTAGCTGAAAGTTGAGCAAAGTAGCAAAAGCAGCATGAGCTGAATCTGAACCGCTAAGTATACAAAGGCAGCTGAGAGCATGCTTATGCACAGTATTCTTTGATTCATTTCCCCCTCTCAAGCAACTTCTTTAGCTGTTTTCCTCTGATAATGACAGTGCCATCTGCTCTTACCATTTATCTGGTAATCCCTACCTTTTGGGTATGGAAACATCCCTATTCACATAAAGCATTATCAAATCAATTATGTTCTGTTTATGAAAATATACTCAGTTGCTGGAGGGAAGATCACATAGTTATAAGCAAAGTGACTCCAGATAGCAAGCCACAAGATACTAGGAAGAAACAAAATCCTACATGCTTCTTCACATGACTGTCCTTAGCAGCTGTCTCTACTCAATCAGGTTCCAGAAGAAATGCCTGCAGTGTCCCCAGAGCCAGGCCCAAGCAAAACCAAACCCCAGGTTTCCCAGCAATAGTCTGGCAGAACACACAATGCAGTGGGCCTGGGAATGTTGATCCCTGGCAGAATTTGCCATGCTCTAGTTAAAGGACTGTAATCTGTGAAGTCATCCAACACATGCTGATGGGAATAAGGAAAAGTATATTGGTGTACAGAGGTGACCTCTGACTGCATTAATAGTTGTATTTATAATATTGAAACTCTTGAGCAAATTTCTCAGTGACAGCTCGCTAGCTTCATGTAAGGGACAAATATGCCTAGGGAGTCTGTATAGTCTTCATCATTGGAGGTCTTTAAAAAGAAATTAGACATCTGCCAAAAATGACACAAGTACAGCTGATCATTCTGTCGACAGACACCATTGACATCCTTTCAAACTCACACCTAAAGAAGCTTATCCTTTAATCTATCCTAATTTGGAGCCTCCCAGAGGGCTGGTCTCTCCCTTCATAAGCTCCATTTCACCAGAAATTATTCCCAAAATGAATATAACACCTAATAATATGAGACATCACAAAAAAGTTAAGTAGAGAGAAATCCTAAAAAGTACACCCAGAAGCTTTGTATATTTAAGGTTTATGAATCACCCTAACAATACCAATCAGGGTCAGTTTGGGCAATTTCATCAAAAGACAGGCTGTAAAGTGAGGACCAAGGCTCACAGGAAGTTAGCAAACCTACAGAAATGTCAATGATCTTCTCTATAATTATTGATCAGCACCTCAGGACTTGAAATAAAAAAGACTTGGCCAGCTAAAAAGTCAGCCCCAGAGTGACAGGGACTACAATTTCCCAGCGATGTCAGTGAGCAGCCAGAGTCTCATGATCATCAGCAAGGTTTTGTCCAAAGCTGCAGATATATGAAGTGGGGAGTGAGAAGGTGTAAAGCTGCAATATGATAACTGAATCTAAACAACACCAGAGTGAACAAGGCCTGGAATTTTAAAAGCTCAATTCTGATTTAGGCATCCAAATAAATGTCAGATTACAAAGAGTCAACTACTACACATGCAAGCCTTCCAAAACAAAAGCAGCTATTATTGCCACAAGAAGAATTAGTAGCCATGGAGAACTTTTCAAAGTGAATTCTGCTTGCTTATGCAAAAGGAACACACAAGATCTAAGAAAATCCATTTTTGAGATCTCTTGATAACTGCTCTCAAGTCTAAAAGGCTCAAATATGTCACAATGGTTGCAAGCTCAGTACAGCTGGTCTGAACATACTTCAGTTAACTGGAAATAATAATCAGCTAAACATTATTTCATAATTCTTTGCAATGATTTATAAAAATGCCCAAACAGCAAATTACATGGTTTATGATGCTTTGAAATTAATGTATTGAAATTCACTTGCTATCACCTTCCTCCACACTGCAAGAGAAATTTACGTAGATATTTCTTTCTACCCCAAACCAGCAGAATGATCAATACAAAGATACTTCCCCAAACACAAAGTTCTCTCAAAAACTTCAGGAAAAGAGCTTCACATTTCCAGTACCTGTCTAGCTACATTATAATTTCTAGTTTCCTGTGTCATGCACATGAAATACATAGATAAGATATTGTCTCATTCTCTAGGTACATTGAACAGAGTCAGCTGGCAAGACTCATGCTTTCTTTTCCTGACATATGGCCCAATTACCATTTAGGCTACTATGCAGCAATCTTTTTATCAATTAGCACAAATAGTCACGAGAGCCTAGGCTCAAGTACTTATCTGATTACATATCTGTCCAGAGCTGTCTGCATAATAAAGTACAATATACTCGATGTAGGACAGGAATCTCTTGTTCATTACACCTCCCATGCTTGGCTAGATAAGAAACATTAGAAGACACACGACAATTGTGTTAATCCCAAGTAAGCTGGTTTGTTTCATTTTTCTTTGCAGAACAACCATCACTAGCAATTTGTGTGATAGAATAGGTCCCAGGTAAAAACTAAAGGACTATAAGATGCAGTAATACAATTTGTGGGTCATGTTGCTTGTATTGCAAATACTACACATTTGTAACTTCAAAAGTAATTTTGTTTTCCCAAGGTTCCTGGAAGTCCTGCAGCAGCCTCCAGCACTCTCAGTAAGGTGATCTGTACTGCCTCACCTTGATTTCACAGCCACACCTGTGCTGTCTTGTCTTATCAGAGGAAAAAAGCCTTATACATTTTGACTCAAAAGAGCAAGGTTTTTTCCAACCTTAACGATTCATTGATAGTTACTGAATTCCCACAAATTATACCGAAATTTGAAGCCAAGTCTCAAAGTCCCAAGAGAAACTTGAGCAAAAGAGAAATGTCTCAACTACAAGGGCCATGTCTCCATCTCTTGCTTGTTATTATGAACCCAAACACTCACAAATTGTACAATATAAGCTATTATTTACTTCCCCTCAACCAAGGGACCTACAGACAACCTCTGATGCACTTAATTGTCAATATCCATAAGCACTTTGATGATAAAAAGCAACATAACTTGCCAGTATTACTATTGAGTAACCAGTAGCTCAAAAGCATCTTGCCAATGTACAGCAATAAGCTTGTCCTTTTAAACCTGTTCATAATAATTATAGTTGTTAACAACAGATATTGTTCAGCTGAATGAACATGGTGAGACTTCAGCAAACAGTTCTCATCAATCTGACATTCTTACAAACATCCCTTGCTAAATGTCAAGAGAGATTTCCAGAGGGAAAGAAAAGTGTCTTTCTTCCTAGAAAAGGACAAACTTTACACAGATAAGAACAGAAAGTGAGACAGAAGTGGAAGCAAATAACTGTTTTCAAAAGAGCTCTAAAATCACTGACAACTATAGAAACTATTAATAAAGGTCTGATTCTAAGCAGGAGAAACAGTCATTTACAGTGCAGAAAACTGCTTCTTTTGGACACTGGTATTACTCTTCACAGCTAAAGAAGAAACCAAGAAAGCAATGATTTTATTTTTTTTTTTACTTTTTACTTCTGTTCCCATCCTTTGAAGAGTTATTTGGAAGTAGCTTGCCATGTGTTAAACAGTTCATTCATTCTTTAATATCCTAAACTAAAAGACAAATATCTTAACTTGTGGGACAGAATAAACCACCGTACATTTCAGTAAAATTTTATGGTTTTTGCACAACTTCAATATGCAGGTGGATTTTTCTGAAGGAATGTTTATAATAACTTGTTGACTGGAATACCCAATGCTGCGCTGGACTTCCACCAACAGAATACCCCAATTGGTTGACCCATATAAAAACAGAATGAATAATTAAACATTAGCTAAGCAGTAAAATGCTCTTGAAGTGCTACCCCAACACAAACACACTAAAATTAACAATATTTCAGTATCATTTTCTGTTTGGCTTGGTTTGTTGTTTTTTTTTTTAATCATAAGGATGCTGAAATATTTTTAAACTGTTATAAAGTGCTTTAAAGAGCTCAATCTCTAACATGCCTTACTATGAGTGCCTCACCTCCCCATGTGTATATTAGCATAATTTCCATCACGTGAATGTAGCTTTCTACCAGTAACATACATATTACAGTCCTCTATGTGTGTTTGATTTGTGCCATAGCCTTTCACATATACACATTAAATCCTGGCATCAGCTGCCATTTAACAAGCTGCCACAAGGGCTAACACTTTCAAAAAAGCTAAGGCTGGTGGTTCTCAAAGAAATTTTGATAGTTGAAAGAAACACAGAAGAAAAGCCCCACTTACACAAGGCTTTTCATTGAAAAGTCCTGAAAGACTTCAAGAACTGTTCTCTCTCCATGCTTACAAAACTTCATGAACACTTCAGTGTAACACACGCAGAATTTTTTTAATTGGGAGAGAAAAAAAGGGCCACTTTGTATTTCCAGGTTGAATCTAAAATTAATCATGCTTACACAATTAGGATAAGTAGAATTGCAAGATTTTTTCCCCACTGATGGATTCATAAGTATTAATGACTTATGAAATCACTTAGCCCACCTGTAAATCAAGACACTCAATTTCCTACTGCAACACTATTTCTACATGGCAAGCAAGAATAAGATAACTTTAGGGGCAAATGGATTAACAGAAAAATTGAAACAACAGTTATTTGAATTCAGTCACACTCTTATATTGCTAATAGGATTCACTGTAGCTATGTGATCACTTTCCAAGTCATTGGAGTCTGGACAGAGACTAAAAAACAGTCATGGTTTTCTGAGAGTCATAGGTGGTATTTTTATAGTCGTAACTTCTATTTGGGCCAGTTTCAAATTGTGATAATTAAAGGAAACTTCAGTGTTTTGTACCTTTGGACTTTGCACAAGTTTTAGCCCTTGGCCATGGCATTTTGATGAAAAGTTTTCATCTAGAGTAGAACTGAAGATTTCAGGTCTTCCAAATCTAGGAGCTTGTGACTTAAAAGCTACCTTAAAAGCTGACTAAGGTAAAAGCAATGTGATCATGCACACCTAAATCTACATGAATCATGAAATGAGTGTACACCTAAATCTACAAGAATCATGAAATGAGTGTATATATTTGTACATACACTGTGTATTTGTCTGAAAGGATTAACTGATTCCTAAAGATAACTCTAACTCTACCAGCTGTTCTAGCACATAAGCAGCCAGTCTCCCTCTTTCAATAGTCATTAAAAATAATCATTGTTCATTTAGGAATTAAACAAGTACTTTGTAAATCCAAAGTACTGCCATTTATTTTCTGACACTCAACATGAACCAAATCCAACCTGGAAAAAGAACCCTGTGCCAAAGAAATAAAAAATTAAAATTATAACAGAGATGGGTATGGAGCATTCGTATACTTCCATCTAGGAAAGAAATGGGTTTAAATTGTCATTGTTCTAGCATGCAAATTACCATTATTCATTATAGTTACAAGATTGTTTTAGTCTCCATCAAACCACAAAGCTTATACAGCAACCTCTGCACCCCTGACAGGGCTGAACGACTAGTGGTCACATTAGCCAGTCCAGTTCCAAAAAAAAAAAAAAAAAAAAAAAAAAAAAAAAAAAAAAAAACAAACACCAGGATCAGAAGGAGTGTTCAAAACTAATACACAACAAACAACAGTCATCCATTTCTTTCTCCAACCACTAAGGCGAACAGGTTGAGCAAAGTTATGGTCATCAACATCTCTTTTTAACACTGAATTTAATCCTCTGAACCTTAGCTAGCGTTTCAGATCAAAGCAGTTAACAAATAAATCACATACCTGTATCAGAAAAAAGGGAGAGGGGAGACTGGGAGAGGTAATAAGGTCATTTCACGTAATTTGTATTTACATGCTTGCAATAAGCATATTAAGCCACAACAATACCCGCAGCTAATGAACTAATGAGCTGTTCGCACCACCTCCGCTTGTTCGCTTAGTGGCACGATGCGGTCAGCCCGCCTGCCTCTGCTCCTCCCCTTCCCGATGCCATCAGGGGGGAAGAGCAGCTGGACCAGTGCTCCAAGAGCCCTGCTGGTGACTGCCCCCAAAGGCTTGTGCTGCACCACGCTGAATTTACTAGAGGAGCTTCTTCAAGAGCTATGCTTTAAGCAGCTCCAGGTCACCAAGAAAATAAAGCAATTTTAAACGACTTTTAGTTGTGATAAAACTCAGTAAGGAGTCCGGATAAAACAGCAAAGAGAAGAGATGAAAATATTTGAAGCAGAGATAAGGCTCACTTAAATGACCTTTTAATGCTGGGCTCCAGTCTTTCTAAAGACTTTCAGAGGAAGCTCAATGGAGGAAGCTTCTATGGGAGAGTAGACAAACATCTGTGGTTAGTGAAACACACAACTAATGTTTGGAGACAAGGCAGGGCTGGACTCTGGTTCCAATGCCAGCTGAAACTTAATTTACTTTCCATAGGCTAAAACAAAACCAAAAAAAAAAAAAAACCATCTAAAAAGCTTCTAATACTTGTTCATCCCACAAGTAAAAAAAATTTAATGTTTTGGACAGAAAATCACCTTCTGTTGTAGCAGAGGTGATTATGACAGCACCATTTCAACTTCTGAAATAATAGGCAAGCGTATATGCTCACATACACACTATTTCTAACTGTATACATGAGAACAGGAATGTATTTTTGAATAAATACCGTGTTACTCCTAAACAAAGTCTGAAAAGGTTTGTCACGCAGTGTTAAGAGAGCAATGAAGGCAGCAGAGACAAGAGAGGTATCTGCATTTATGAAGATCTGAAGTCAAAGACAAAGTCAATTCAAGTTATTTCATAAAAGAAACTAGGCCAAAGTATTCTGATACAGACAGAACCTCATTCTGACAGTGACAGAACATCATAACAAGAGTAAAGTGTTACTAATTGCATTATTTAAATCACAGTTGCATTTATGCAGAGGATGGTAAGGACTGTCTTGAAGGACTCAATGCTTTTTCTTATTCAGATTTGGAATTTTAAGTTATTTTTAAGCTTTAAAGGGGAAGACTATACATATGTAGTAATGAATACAAACATATTTTTTAAATTTTGTCTGTCATATCCAAGAACTGAAAATTTAAAATCCACAGAGTTTCATCATCTCTTATGAATTTGCAAGTTCTTAATGCAATAATTTCCAAAATCAGACCTCAAAGACACCAACTTTATGAACCATTTTAAACAAATCTTCTGTAGCACAACAGATGTGAAGGGGTAAAATGTTACAGTGTGGTTCTGTGATTCAACTGTAAATAAGAACCTAAATTTAAATATATTTGCTCTGTAAAGGAATACATACGACAGTGGGTGAGGGTGAAAACCTGCTTTTTAATAATATTTTTTTATTTTTTGGATCCTTACATCAAGTTCAATAAAAATAACACTCCAAACATTAAATGCTATGGATAATTCAACAGGAATGTGCTGTATTAATGTTTTGTCACATTCCATAAATTTAAGAGTAATCACCACAATCATATTACTTTTTGATGGAAGTCTATAATCTTCATATTCATTAAACACCATATGGATCATCTTCAGGGGGCAGAGATCCCTCTGAATTTGTGCCTAAAAGGTTCAAGGCACTGTAATCTTAACTTGGTTAAAACTGTTGCTACAGGTGTTATTTCACCAAACACTGCAGTCAGAGCCTTTGCTGGGAGCAGCTGGCTGGACTGGTGATCTCTAAGCCCTGGAGCTCCTGCACGGTCCAACTGTTCTGAATTCTACCGGGCAGTGTCCTCAGAGCTGTATCTGATCCCAGGTTTCCCTATGCAGCTACAAGGCAATTAAAGCAGCTCAGCACCTGTATGGGTTTTTTAATATTAATCTCTATTATTCAAACTGATCTTGCAGCCCTACTTTGTTGTTTCTACCCTTGGGGGAAACAGAATCAACCCTGCAATTCCAGAGCAGGATTTGTAACATGATGTATTAGCATAAGCTGGTGCACAGACTGTGGCTGGATCTTCACACCCACTGTGAACGGGGGCTACGCAAAACAATGGGAAGCGAGACACAGCCTCCAATACAGCAAGTCAGAACTTCATGGTTGATTTAGTGACTCAGATCTTGCTTAATCCTTCTCAAATTATTCTTGAGCCGCTGTGGAAGGGAATGAGTCAGAAGTTGCTTGCATATTTAATCTCCATCCTTATCAGCAAAGGGTATACAAGCAAGCAAAGAACAAGAATGAATTGATTATGGCAATACTTACAAAGCCAAAACTAACCTTGCTAATGACACAAAAGTTGCCCCCTATCCTGACATGGTGATCCACTGTTACTGCCCTCATCCAATGTGAGTAGCAGTTGCATCAGTCTTAGCTAGGGCTTGTTACAGGTAGCTCAGATGCAGGCGTTTCCAATGTGATCACTCTACACCCATGTCAAAAACCACTGCACAGCAGTTTTAAACCTACTCAGCCAATGGGGGTAATGCAAAAGGCAGCAGCAAGGCAACACTGGTGTACTGATCCTCACTGCTGCCTGGGGGTGAGCAGCTTAATAGAATTTTGGCACTAAAGGTCACACGTACCAAAAGATCAAATATCTGAACCACAGTCTTGACCCTTACAACAATGCACTGCTTGGGCATCACATTTTGTTCCAGTTCTGCCAATTGAAATAGTATGATCTCTAAAGGTAAGTCTTGCTTTAGCTCACAAAATGACTGCATTTTATCAGCTATTCAACAACAAAATCAAAAAAATTACTGCTTGCTGAGAGCCCGCAAGTAGAAATTGAAAGCCTAAGCAAGTAAAACCATTTCCTCATTTGATGACACTAGTGGCATCATATGTGTAATAAAATGCCACTAAAGATATTTGTTACTGTAATGCAGAGAAAGCAGGTTATTTAGAAATGGCACGAGTGTCAGAAGAACACAAGGTGGTGGCAGGGAAGCTTCTCATTTTTGTCCTGAGGGGAAGTTACCATGCAGTGAGGGAGCAATTTACCAGAATAATGCGATCACTCAATAGTGGGTTTAGACTGTATAGACTACAGTACACAGATCTATAGATTCTTTACCCTACAGGGAAACTGGTCACAGAGAAAGCAAAAGCAAGTAAGACAAATCACAAAGAAGCTGTATATGACAGGTCAAATAAGGTCAAGTAGGTCAAGTAGGTCAAATAAGACTATTCTTTCTGACCATACCTACCTGAACTTTGTTAATGTCAACAGGCACAGAAAAAAGCCCGCTCCCTCCAAAAGGGCCAGAGCACTAGCCCAGATTTAAAGGCATATTTAAGTGCATATATCCAGTACTACTGGGGAGTATCATGTCTAATGGATAGGGCAATAAGACAATTGAGGTGTATCGTTTTCTTTTGTCTACTAGAACAACAGAATCCAACAGGCTTCCAATCTGGGACAAAAGCAAGGACAAAACACATTAGTTTCATCTCAAATGACCCACACCAACTCCTAAATTATAACATCAAATCCTAAAAATAAAAATGAGACTCTAAAGAACTGAAAAAAATCCCAACAGCTCAAGTAGCAGCTTTTAAAGATGTGATGTTAAAAGAAAGCCAAACCACCATAGTATTACACTAGTAGTCTTGCTCAAAACATTTTTAGTGTAGGAGCATATTCATGATTTGTTTCAGAAAAGGAAACAATTAAAGCGTTTCTTTTGCTTTGTAATATTAAAAATTCAAACAGTATTACACTAACAAAAGGCAGTTTCCAGTCTCATTACTAACAATGGTAAAAAGCCCATGTAACCTTAAATTCTTAATGTTTTCTAGTGTCTGTGTTATCATACTAAAATCCAGTGGAACATCAGAGTCTTTTGTAGAAGACATGCTCTTGCTCCAGTGACCTTTTCTCCACTGCTTCTTGTAGTGCTCACCGCTAGGCTTAAATAATTAAACATATCTCAGCCTGAAGTGACTTCAGAAATGCACCTACATTTGAAAAGTACTATTTAGACAATAATTTGTAGAACAACTGGAGGTCAAATGTCTATTCTCAAGCGGATATCCTTATCAGAAGTACCTACTCAATTCCATTGCCCGAGGGCTTGGACAAGATCATGCAAACAGCCTTCTAACACACCAATTACAGTTAAACAATATGGAAAGAGAGACAACCATCAGCAACATTCACAAGAATTTAAGTGTTAAAAGCTCAGGCATGGTTTATGCTTAAAAAATGAGTGCACTCTCACTGTATAATAGACATTAAACTAGGACAAAATAACTTCAGGAAGTAATTATTCATGGTATATTTAGAAATGTATTCTATTTTCCTCCATATTCATAGATTTTAGAGAGCATATTTTGGCAAGTCATGACTTTTCTCCTCCCTCAATAATAATAAAATTCATTTCTATCAGTAAACATTTATGAATATCAGAGCAGTAACTTTATCCATCTCCACTTCCTCTGTATCCTTAAGGCCATGACGTTATACAGTGCCCTATGTTCTCCTACATTCTCCTACAGTTTCCCTTCTCATATGCAAAAGCATAAAGAAAATTGTGGCTTTGGGGAAGCTTGCTTCCTGCTGATACCAACATTTCAAGTTGGCTCATTCCTAGACAGAGACAAAGAAGTAAGTTTATGTCACAAACAGATAAGAAATAAGGAAGTTACTCTTCTCCCCAGCTAGACCTCAGAATCTTCCATTACATTCCAGATGGAAAAAATCATTGAAATGTTCATGATTCAAAGCAAGGCTTTGATTTCAAATGGGAAAATACATTACATAAAAACAAGAGGTTTGGAAGACATTTTGCTAAGTTTCTCTTATCTCTCTACATTCTGTAAACAGGTCTAGTAGAACATATAAATCCCATAATATCATAAAAATATAATGTTCAATGAGACAGGTGTGGAACTTCTCTATTAATCTAAATGAAAAGAAAGATTGTGCATCTCCACCCACTTCAGAAAAATAATATAATAAGAAGAATTAAGGCAGATTAAGAGACTCTTTTAGGCAGCTTAAGACCCTTAAGCACACACTCCCAAGCCAAGTATTTATAATACAAGAAGTCTCCTAGTTACCTCTCTCAACTGTCACTGTTGTCAGTATTGCATAAAGCTGCTTAAACTATAAAGCTGATCATCAAGGGAATCCCAGTCTGAAGGGATCTTTTGTGGTCTGAAAGGGTTGTGACTTCTGTAAAAGGAGGGCATCGGGTTACTGCAGCAAGCCTGGAATATAAATGACAATGGAGTAAAAGGAAAGCTCACAAGGCTATGCTCTCTCTCCCTTACCACTCATCTCAAGCACATGGTAGCTGCAGGGCAGGGCAGAGCCAAGGATGACCAGGGCAATCCTTGCTCACTGAGGCCACTTTGCTCTCCAGTAAGAGCACAGACACTCTGCTGCAGGTCACAGGAAAACTAGAAATGCCTCTGAACAACACCACTGTACACAGCCCACTGCACTGCGAGTGCCCTCCGCAAATTACAGAGGCAAAAAGCCACATGGAACAGTTGCGATACGAAACACGAAGAGGAGAAAGAGAAGTGTTTACTTCCTGATGACACAGGTTACATGAATTCAGCCAACATTAACTTAACCACATTCCTCTGCATATTCTAGAGCTGATAATACAAAGCTATTCATAATTTTTAGTTGCTGAAGAGGATAAAAGCTTACACACTTCTGGCATATATTTTTCATGGAAGAAAATGCTGATTACATAAAATCCACAAATTTCAAATATTCTGAGGTCTAGTTCATCATGATTTCCAGAAATCACAACATTTTATTTTCCAGTAATGAAAACACCTACCCATTCAGTTCTATTACACGATACAAATTTTCAAGGTATTGGTCACTTGAATTGAACCTATTTCTGGATACTTAGGCTCTTGCATAGCTATGGTAAATTACCTCTTCTGCATGTCTCAGGCTGCTTCAGGCTTTCTGAATTCAATTGATCCTACCATTAATTATTTTTAGTTAATGAGAGGAATGATTGCATATCTGAACAGATAATGAACATGACTTTAATATGTACAACCCAATTGCAATACAATAACTAAAGAATCTTTGGTGGGGCAGCACTTCCAGGGAGTTCTGTTCTGGTTTGAGTTTTATTTTTACATAATGTATATTCCTTTATTTAAAGAATTGTAGCTCAAATTTCCTAGAAAAGTCCAAGCCTTAAGTGTTCAATGCTTTTTTCAAGAGAGCTCCTAATCCCTTAGGGAGTTTCCATAATGCTATTCCTGTTATTAGCCTTATTCAAAATAAAAAGGGAGACTTGAGCATTTCTGAAGCCTATGCTTGAAATGTTTAAAAAAAAAACACTCTACACCCATTTTCTCCAAGCAAAACTGCAAAAATACACTTTGCATGCAAAATGAAAACTTTCTTCCACATCCAGTCTTGAGCAATGTAATCCCTATTTCTACTCTTTCAAAAATAGCAAACTACTCCTGCCTTTGCAGTCATCTCTGAGTTCACCCTATTCCACCCTTCTCTCCAGCTTTTCCTTCTGAGCTTTCTGCTTTCCAGAAGGCAGCTACTTTTGCAGGTTTTAAGTAGGTAGGTCATTTAGTTTCAAAGTGAATAATTTTCTTCCTGAAATAACCAAGGGTATAGTGAAGATTTATAGGTTTACATGAAGTGTACCATTATCATAAGTGGCTCCAGAGAAAATGAAAAAAAGTTGAAATGAATGCAACCCCAACGTGAGAGTCTCTGTAGAAAGGCCTAACCCTCAGAACATTCACCTTTGCTTTGTCCCTTCAACTAGTAACTACTAATGATGCTTTCAAGTTTCATGTTTAACTGATGAACAGTAAGTGGGGAAGGGGAGATCACACAGAAGAAGAGGTGCCATCCCTAGATTTACATAATCATACCAAAATGATGTCTATAAAGTGTTTGATAAGCTAGTGATGTACCACAACTAGTATAGAAGCATTGCTTTTCTTTCTCATGTGCCAATTTATTGCTGAGACAACGGAAAAGACAGTAAAGTTTATACACTGGCAGACAAATTTCAAAAACCAAGTGAAGATTCTACAAAAAATATGCCCACTGCCTGATAGCCCCATGTTGTACTTTCTCCTTCAGCTAAACAAGAGAAAGGAGAGGGCCTCTATTGCTCCCACAGAAAGTTAAATGAAATTAAGCCAAAATTTCCAAGAAACAGTTACTGCCCTCCCACCCACCTTATCATTTTTCCTTCCTACCAAATCATGCGTTTCAGAGAAACTAAACAGAGACTGATATCAACCAGTCTGTTCTTACTCTTGTAAGCAGGACAGACAACAGGACTGGTACTTACTCTGTAGTTACCAGCACATGCTGAACTTCATGGATCCTTGATATAAATTTAACCCACCAAAACAACATCTAAAATTACCAATGAGGTTACAATGGGCCTCATGGAAAAATCTGCTGCCAGGGATTGCAAGCTCAAAGATATGTAAAAAATGCAGGAAGAGAAGCCCTTCACAGTTATAATCTGCAGTTACGAACTTCATTTAGGCATGTTTTTTTTTTTAAACCTTTCTGTTTGCCTCTGCAAGTCACATAATATAAAGAATACTTATCTCTGATGGCCAATCGAGTAAAGAAATCTTGACAAATTACAGATCAATTGTCTGTGCAAAAAGTTTCTTCAATACACACTGGGAAGAGACCTAGATTTCTTGCTACCATTCTGCCTCTGCAGTATCTGTTCTAAGAAAGAAAGTCTCCAGTTTCTGAAGAAATCTCTGCCCACCTCCCTCCCCCAGGATCAATTGGATTCTACCTTATGTAACCACTCTAAGTTTGGCAGCAAGAGCTCTTACACAGCAGCATCTTGCAGATTGTGAGAGCACCAAAACGCTAAGGTTCCTCCTTAGCAATATGAAATAGCTGTAGAAACCTCAGAATACCACTGGGTCATTTGATCTTCACTTTGAGAATTTCACCATCACTGTCTTAGCAATATGAGAAGTTACATCCTCTAGAAGCAGATACCCACCTATACTTACACACCATGCTCTCAACACTACTCTTTCAAACCACTCCTGAAAGATACAATGTCTAAATAAACACATTCTCTAATTTTTAAAATTTTTGTTATACAACTCAAAAGTATATGAACTCCTGCACTAATTTGAAAAAAATATAAGGAACTCTCACTATTAAAGGATGCCTTCTTAGCTACCTCCATCTGTGAAAAGACAATAATAGCACCACAATGGGCGTCTTCCCTAAGCAACCCAATTAACTGTCTTTTTGAAAAGCTAAGAAATTAAACAAATCTCCCAAACAAACTTATCTTTCACACTTCCAACTAGGAATACTGAAATTGGTTTTAGAAATTAAAATTAACTGGGTTTAGATTCAAGACTCTTAAGCAGCATAGCACCTGCCATGTTTGCTTGCTAGCCCAGGAAAAGGGAATTTTGGAGTCTCCTTCACTCCTAAACCTTATCCTTTGACACAGAATGAAAAGAAATAGGAAGGAGAGTAACGAAGAAAGGGGAAGGGGAGTGGAATCCAATTTACTTCATTTACCTGACTTGTCAGTTCAAAGGATGTATTTGTAACTTTGTTTTTTCTTCATGTGGCAGAAAATAAATTTTACTTATTATTAATTCTTTTAAAGAGTTAAGGACCCTAAGTTCACTCACACGGATTTCCAGTGATCAGACCATTTGTCAAAGTGGTACACATTCATCAGCAATGTGCTCCTGATAAACTACTCTTTTCTGCCTCCTTATTTCAAAACCACGCCAGTGGCATCACATTAGTGTAAGATAATATTGCAGACCAACACAATGAGTCAGCAATCAAAATGACATGTTCTGCCATCCCTCTGAACCTGTTCTTTTGGTTTAAGTCCTGGAGCTGCTGGTACATCTGCTCTCTCCCATCCTCCGCTTACTTTTATGCCACTGCACTGCTTCAAGATTGCCTTACCAGTTGTCAGCCCAGCTTGTTTCAGGAGAAAGAAAGAATTCATGTGTGAAGTACCCTGGGTCTTAGAAACACACAAACATGAGCTGGAGAAGGTTAGTGCCTGGTTGGCTGACTTCAGCAACAAGAAAAGAAAGATGCTCAATTAACTGGAACTAAGTGAAAAAGAAATTTCAGTTATCTTCTACTTATTCTTAAAACAACATTTAGACAATTCAGCTCATGATAACCTCATGGTACCCACATTCCTACTGAGACACTTTATCTGTGACACAGTTACTGCAAGACCTGTGCAGGCCTTGCTGTCATATTCCAGCAAGATGCACAAAGCAGAGTGGATTGAGCTCACATAGGCAGGCAAAGAGCACACAGGAGAAAGCGATTTACACATTAGGTGAGACTGAAGGCATATGGGGCATTACACTATGAAATGCAATTGGAATTCCAGGATTACTAAAATGAAACAATATTCCTTTTACAGATTGACTACTGGTTTGGGTTTTTTAAAAAAAAACAAAAAAAACCCCACACGGTCCAACTGGTGCTAAAGCCTTGCTCCCACATAAAACCTGCTAAAACTGAGTATTATTCATTTCCATTCTTACCGTAGGAATAACAATAGTATTAGAAAAAAACTGATCTTGTGATAACATATTAGTTACATACAATACCATGTATAAGAGATACAAAAATAACCCCAAAAATATCAAGTGTGACAATATAGAAAATCAGAATTGAATAATTCTAATGAAAAATCTACTAAACCAACAAAATTGGGGGAACATGTGAAGAGAAGCACAAGGTTTCCTCTTCAGTGAGCCTGTCTATATACCAAATAATCACCATTTGCTTTTGTCTGCAATGTAAGGAGATAATGAAAAAGCATGACTATATAAAAAACAGATGATTAATAACAGCTGGACACCATAAAGAGTGATGACATACTTCTTTTCCAGCATACAGGTGACTGCTCTTCCACTCAGTTTAATGCAACACTAAATTTTATTCCATACATCAAAATACATAGAAATGAAAGTGAAGAAAAATGTGTCATCTCTTTTGCCAAAACATGAAAGTTTCATTTCCAGGCAGAACATTTTTCCCTTGCTTTCATCCAGTCAACATCTCTGCTTTGATAGTCTCATTCGATACTTCAATTCTAAAACCAGGGTAAGGCTCTCAAAACCATGAGTTGTCATCTCTTCTCACATGTACATTTTTTTTTTAGCGCTCATTACACCGAGAGTGTTCCCCATAGTTAAAAGAAAACACAGCTCATTACCTGGTGAAATAAGATTCCTGTGCAACACACAGTTGGGGCTTGAGGAATGTACAATGAGGGAAAACTATGGCAAACTGCATCCTGCCCAGAAAGGGATCTGGTTATCATAATCATATACAGTAAATGCACATGCAACACAGAAGCATCAGTTCCAGAAAATGAGGGGAAACACACCTATAACCAGTTCTCCTTTCTTCCTTAATCCATCTTTAAAGCTATTATGCAAAACCAGTGGGAAATAGAGGGACTGACTGACAGGATGCAATAATATAAAGTGATTTGATTACTCTGAAGCAGAGCCTTTTCATTAAGTTTTTAGCTTTACAACACAGGATCTATTACAAGGGTCATTATACTTCTTTGTACCAAATAGATCATCCTGTTTGATGTGTCCTTGTATTCAAAAATCTGATGTAATTCCCCTTTTCTTTGCATACATTACATTTGTATACATACATAAAAAGCCCCTGAGCATCTGGTTATTCAGTAGAACTCTATTTTGATCCCTGTCTTTTTACAGTACATATCCAGCTATGCAGTATTGCAAAGGGATACCATGTTCTTCAATACTGGTCATTCATATTCATATAATTGAAAAGGCATGAGTACCTAGCAATTGCACTTGGAGAACGAAGCATCTTTGAAATGTATTTACAGATGGTTTGCTTACCTCCTTGGGAATGCTAAGTACTATCAGTGCAGCAATAAAAAAAACCTGAACTACAAGAGCTCTGATTGTATTGCAGTACAATGGTATTTTATTTCTATTATTTAATGGAACGATGGGAAAGGCTACAACAGTCATGCTGTTACAGCAGAAACTGCATTGGTGGAAGGGGGTACAGGGGGAGGAAAAGTGCCAGGTTTAAATACTGAGTAGCACCAGAGCAGTACAGCAGATAGATCTCCAGAAATTCTAGAGTGCCATGAACCATGCTGGATGAAACATTTACTTTGGTCACCTGAGTGCTTAGTAGCACCCTGAACCCAAAAATTAATGGTCCACAAGAACCCATTTGTGATTGGGACTTTATACCATAAGAGATATTACTGTTAGATCCTACATATTGCATAAACTCTGTAGCCAAAAAAAAAAAAAAAAAAAAAAAAAACAAAAAAAAAACCCCAAAAAAAAACCCCCAACAAAAAAAGCNCCCCACAAAAAACTCCACAACTGAAAGCAGCATTCAAAAGGTTAATGAGAAGCAAACAGATGAACTTCATGTAAGTGGATGCACAAATCCACACATTTCTATTCTGCTACCTTCTCCTTTGCTAACAGCAGCAGAAACAGCTTTGTACTTACATATTCATCATTCCAGAGCTGACTGAAATGCAGAGAAAAAAAACTAGACAAGATTTATGAAAATATGGAGGCTTCTACTGAAGATACTGTATGAGTTATATATCTTCCCCACTCAAGATATTTCCCAAATATTTTAGACTGTTTAATCAAAAGATTTCTCTTCCTAGAAATTCTAATAACTTTGAAATAAAAGGAGCTTTATAGTGCTATTTAACTAACATTTTCCAGGAGCCCTATAGATTAATATTTTGCAAGCATTTTTACTGTGCAAATGGCAGGGGAAGGAGGGGCCGGGAGGGGGGGGGGGGGAAGGCGGAAAAAGGNGGGGGGGGGGAAGGAAGTAAAAAGGGGATGCAAATTACAAGCAAAGACTACGAACACCACACTCCATATGCACCCAGCACTAATGTTTTAGCCTTTTTCCCCTACTTTAAGCAAGCAACAAACAAACAAGGAAACAGAAGGGATAGACAATCCCCTGGAATTACCTTTTGTACAGTCCCTCTATAAACTTCTCAGAGAGAAATTTTAATTCCTCCAAGTGGATGTGATTCTTTCAGCTTTTTTCTTTCTCGAGTCACACAGAAGCAAAACAATTAGTTTTCAGAGGTTCCATTTACTGCTCTTCCATCCCCAGCAAAACGTGTCCAGGAGACTATGCCAAAAGTAAGCCCAAAACTCAAAGGCAATTGGAAAGGGAGCGCAGGGGGTTGCTGAAGGACCAGATTGTGAAATTCGGTAGCCCGAGCACAGAAATATCCTACTGTACAATATACCTGGCTTCTTGCTCACCAAAAAATTGTAGTGCAAACTGTCAGTAGTAGCCTCCAATAGCTGCTGTGTGTGCTGCAGATGGTATGTCTCACTGTTACCTTCCCAGATGGGTAGAGGATTCACAGAGCAGCAAAACCAGGGGGTCGCCTCCAAACCAGGTGGATTGCCAGCCACTCATTCACTCAGTCCAATTAATCAAGACAAGAACAGCTCAGTCACCGGAGGTATCTCCTTCCAGGGTGCACAGGATTATGGCAAGGTTATTAATCTTGCTTTGCTGCATCCCCCCCACCCCCTACATTCAGCAGCCTGCACCGAGATGATTGCCAGCTCTGTCTCTGTCCCTGTTCTACTGCATTTTGCTCAGCCCTCTGTTGCTGCAAGTGAAACACAGAGGAGGGAGGAATACTAATAAGGTGGTTAGCTACAGTTTCTTTAAGGCATTCTACATACTGCGTGCGCGTGTGTGTACGTGCATGTGCTGTGTGTATTTTCCATGGGGCGATCTGGATGTCTTGGCAGCTGAAATAGGACTTGTTTCTACATCAAAGTCTGAATTAATCTGGATTATCACCTAATGAATATCAGAGCCGGCAATTGTATTTTACTTAGGATAAGAGGAGGGTACTAAATGGTCTAGAAGATTAGGACGGCAGCAGTGGTTATAGGGGGAGGGAGTGGGGGGTTGGCAGTGTAGAAACCACACTACAGTCAGAAGAGCATAATCAGAAAATTTGTTCCAAACGGATCATTTTAGCAATGTTTTAAAAGTCATTCTTATATCCTGAACCAGTTGGGATTTTAAATTCAGCACTATATTATCCATCTTTAGATTAGGCAGCAATATGCAGAGTCAAGTAAATATTTTTAGAAAAGAAAAGATTTCTGGCAGGAAAAGAAAAAAATTAGAATGTCAGTGGAGGAAGACATCCAGCACTGCATTTATGAAGGTGCTTGAAATTCCCTCCTTCAGTGAGAACTGCGCTGCCAAAACCTTTCACTTATGAAATGAGTTTAGAGTTCTCAGTCCTAGAACCCAAACAGATTTTCCACGTATTGCCTGAATAGCTGACCTGCATTGGTTCATGAACCTGAGTATTCTGCTGTGGTAAGTAAAAGTCCTAGCTGTAATTCATTCATTAAATATGAAAACAGTCATATTGCCTTTGCTTTCCCACAGGTAATTCAGATCCTCTGCATCAGGTTCAGGATGCAAACGCTGCTGTCTCACTTGTCATCCATAATTTCAGTTTTTTTTGCAGCAGATGACACTTCAGACTCCTTTAGGAGACTGAAGACTGAGATTCCTTCAGAACATGAAAGCAAAAATAAACCATTCCTCAGAAGCAGCTCTGGGATTACTACAGTAAATTATAACTATGAGGGACTGTTAAGGAACCAGCTCATGGATCTGAGCAGGCAAATATACTTGACAGAGGTCCCTAAAGAATGAGCTACATTAAGTGAATTTGGTGCTTCATATCCCAGAAAGAGCTACCATCACAAGTTTTAGCAACCAAACTGTAATTGAACAGGGTGGAAGTGCTTTGGGGAGTTTTAGATACACCGACAGTAGGATAGCTGGCAAAGCAGCCTGGATGCACTGACCATGGCAGTTGTTATTGCTACTGTAGCACAAAGGACTGCAATCTAACAGGGCACTATCCATAAGCACTGTGGCCACAATGTTTAGCACTAATTAGTACTAAATACTTTAGTACGGAGTAAAAGTCTTGTACTGTTAAGTAAACCCTGCAATTTTAAAAGAGAGTGAACTTGCAAAGCCACACAGCATGAGAAGGAGGCTGTGGTACCTGGAAAGAGAAATGTAGGACACAGTTTCAGAAGATGGAAGACCTGCACTGTTTCACAAATCGCACATAACCACTTGGGCTTTAGTTCACTTTTTCAGCTTAAATTGCTGTATAACTTAAATCTAAAATGATTTATTTATATAAAAAGTGCACTGAACCAACAGGAGAATTTATAAATTGTAACCGTTTCTTCTTTGCTGCAATTATTTTGCTTCTCTACCCTATCCTTCCTTCACCCTCCATCCTATTCCCAAACATTCCATGACTCCTTATGTTGCTGCTTTCTTGACTTGTGGGTCTTAGAGAGGATTCTCACTCATCCACAAACATCAACATGCCTATCCACATAGGAACACGAGCAGCCACACCAGCTTGGACTGAAGATCCATCCAGCCAAAGTTTCGTCAGTGTTGGTCACAGGCAACCATCAGATCAAGGGAAGCAAATGGCGTTTCCCAAGTACACTCTGCCAACCTTTCATGTGTGCCACAAGGAATTGCAAAGTCAGAGACAGGAGTGCTCTGCACACTTTAGTATGCCACTCACAGATCCACATCCATCATAAGCAGCCCAGACTCACTTCCTCACGCTGAGAAGCCCTGATGCATTTACCTGCCCTTCATATTGACTTTGCTCCATTCAGTCAAATATCTGTCACTAACTTTTTCCACCTCATGCAGTGACCAAGATGCCACAGGAGTACAGCACTACACTGACTCTTTCTACTTGGAGAACATATCATCCCAGAGCACATACTAATGAAGCTAATGGCATATTCTGCTTTCTAAGACTGTGGTATTAGTAATTTTTGCTATTCTCAGATTATCAACTTCATCAGGGATAACATTTATAGTTCTAACTAGTCAGCTAAGGTTTCAAAAGGAAGACCAAAGTCCACGGTGGACAGCTTTTTCCACGACCTTTTTCTAAGTGCAGTCAGAATTGCTTGAGTATATTAAAAAAGCTCCAGAGCGAATTAAATCTATTCATAAATCTAATATTTACAATCCATGGGACTGGAACAACAGCAAAAGTAATTAAACTGACTTGCATTCTAATTTTCATGACACAGAATACATGTTAAAGAAGGTGGGGTGGGGGGGGGGGCCAGGCAGGGAAGCAAGATTANGCAAGATTAAATATTATGCAAGAAAAAATTATTGGTATTTTCCAAATAAAATTTGGTATTTTCGAAATATTCTTCATCATAATCCCAAAGGGCAGGCAAGGACTTTTGTCCTACCTCACCTGTCCTTACGTCATTTTTAAAACCATACTACTAGCTAATTACTTTCACATTAATCAAAAGGAAAAACATTCTTTGCCCTTCCAGGGAGGTTTTTGCTTTTTGATATTGTTTTTTCCCCCAAAACAGGCTGCACTTTGGACATCTCATCACTCCCCTGATTATTACAGTCTTACAAACATCTTTGTTCATGTTCCTCCATTATGGTTAAAACAAAGGCAGTTTACATGCAATATGAACTAGACAAATATACCACTCCCTTTCCCCATCTTACCTCCCAAGGAGGAAAAAAAACAAACCCAGAAACTTGACTTCAGCTCCATCTCACTCTGGCCCTCACCTCATTCAGCTGAATTTGATGACCTGTCAGTTAATATCAATATCACCCCTCTGGAAACTTCTGAAATTCAGCACAAGTGAAGCACACAAGCTTATTGCTCAGCAAAGCCCTCAACAGCAAAAGTACTGACCCAGCACACACGCTCCCACACAAAAAACCTCCAGAAGTCCCTCAAATATTCTTGCAATATTTCACTTTTTTATTATATTGACATCATTTGATTTAGTGAAGCCCACGTTCTATACATTATTTGCAATCAGTTCCATTGTTTCCTCTTGATTTTTAGCATCTTTATGAAGAAATAGTCATATTTATGAATATAATTTCCACACTGAGAAAGCATTAACAAGATGATAGCAGGGGTGAAAGATGACTTGTAGACAGCTGAGGCTGGCACCCAGTACAACCAGGCACCTCTGGCTGGGGAAGTTTGAAGAGTTCACCTGCCAGAGTGCACACTTCCCCCAGTCAGCACCCCAGTGACAATCATCAGAGGAAAATATACACCAGCTTCAAAACTACAGAGACTGTAAAGCAGCACATGCAGCTTCTCCTGCCTCTGCTAGAGGGCAGTGGCAGCTGTTCCTAAGGAAGCCCAGCACCCACTGCCACTGCTGGACTGCAGACGACTTCAGAGTGAACTGAACAATACTGAGGTGTTTGAAAAGTGATCACAATGACCTTTCTCCTGGGAGCTGTGTACCCTATTGTTAACCACAAAGATTTTCAGGAGACTTACAGTGTAAGAAAGTGGAAAAGCAAACTAGAGAATGTATTATCTGGAGAAGAGAAAAATTAATTGCCAGCTAACTTGTGAGTGAACTATTTGCAAAGTTTATATTCAAGACCAGTGGTAAACACATTTCTATTGTTACGAGAATTTTGTAGACAATATTCTGCCAGGGTCTATGCATTACTGTTGCAATAGACATATGAGGAATAATAATAACTCTTTCATGCAATACCTCTTTCTCCAGGGAAAAGGTACAACAGCAAAACTGCAGCAAACAGATTCTTCATCTCCTTTATATCTTAAAACTCACAGTCATAGTTGTGAGCAACACAAGTGAGTGCCTCAGAATTTGAGAAATACACTAAGTACTATATTTCACTAACTACTGCCCTAAAATAAAGACAGGCTTTTCATATAGTGATAGTTTGCTTTTTTCTAAAAAAACTACTTTGAAAAATTGAATAGTTTACACTGTGGGTAGTTATAGTTCCAACAGACTTACCATCAGATTCCAACCTGCTGCCTAGAAGTTTAAATTCAGTGCCTCAAGTCTCTAATTTCAAATTAATTCTGTAATGCTGAAACACAAATCATACTCATCTTGATTTTGTGCTATTTGGATGCTATCATTTAAAGACAGATTTTCTAATGCTAATATCTTAGGCAAAAATCAATTTGATAAAAAGTCAAAAGTAAAAAAAATACATGTTTTCTTACCTTTCTTCCTTCAAAGAAAAGAAAGTTTAAAGCCTTGTTTGAAAGCATTAAAAAGGCTGTTTCAGAAGTTCAGCTCATAAGCTTTTTAATATGTATATACACCTCAAAAACCTATGCCCACAGACTCCAAAGCCTAAAATCCTACATAGCTGTTATATTCGGATATATACCTGTACCCAACAACACTTCCACCCCCTTTTCAAAGGAAATGACATTTTTTTCTTTCAGGTCAACAGAACAGATAAAGTACTCTTTTTTTTTTCCTCCTTCTTTCTGTCTTTCAGCAGCTACTGCTGCAAGGAGAATACTCCAGTACACAGACCCTCAGCCTGAGCTAATATGAGCATTCTTTTTACATTTGCTTGCATTTCTCTGTGATCATTATATCTCTTCCTCCCTCCAGAGAGATGGGTTCCAAGAATTAAAATGTGCAGTATGTCTTTTAGTGAAAAGAGACTTAAAGTAATTGTCTAGACTTTATTCTCACATCACTGAGCACTTGCTAAAAACATCTGGATTGTTGGCATATACAGGTAGCCTTAAATACTGATCACTGTTTTAAGAGACGAGATGAAAGTTACTAAACTAAAGCTAAACATCTTGGATTTATTTATCCTGTACTAAAGAAATACTGGTATCAAAAAGATCAGAGTACTGCATTAATACATTTAAGTTCACTATATGATTTTTCTTCTCTAAGCGACAAGAATATTTTAATTTGATTTTTTGATTTAGTCATAAATCTTTTCATGACCTCTAACTTAGCATACAATCAGGTTAAAAAAAAAAAATTGGAAGCTGTAATTACTACATATATCTTGAACCAGTATTTCAATTCTCAAATGCTTTAATTGTCCAGGAGCTTTGACTAACCTCTCTGTACGACTTGTCCCCTTCAGCAATTTTTCATTTACACTGACTCAAGTTTTCTGACTTCAGTTAGGAATGCCTGAGGTATGGTTTCATCAACATTCCTGCTCTTTAGAGACTCATTTTCCCTCTAGCCCCAACTCCATGTGTCCTTTCAAGTCTCACTTGTCTGCACAGGAATTCAGCAAACCAGCTTCAGCAGTAGTGGGACTAGCATTGCTAAACTAGGCAAATATCAGGATGAGTGTAAAATTAGTTCTCTTCTGTCACAAAGGTGTTCTTTCTATGTTTGTAGCAGATTACCAAGATGATTGGGAGAGTTCAAAATGTCTTCTGGCAGGCTTGTGACTGTGCAGTACTTTGGAAAGTTGCTTTAGAATTTTTACAAAGTTGTAAGCTAACAATTAAGTCATTAAACTTTGTTGGCATGCAGAAACAACTTATAGTGAAGAAAAAAAAACACCACAAACAACAAAACAATTTCAGGATTCAAATAAAGGACAAATATTTCTGCCTTTGTGAGTTTTACTTATATTCAGAAGAGTTTTGTGACAACAAGGCTGTTCTTTCACACATGAAAATAACTTTGAAAAATGGTATTTTGGCCATTAACCTACCCTGAGCTGGGCCTGAAATAAAACATTTCACTTCACAATGGAGACGAAGGCTTATGAGCACTTAAGAGATCAACAGCTTCTGCAAAATTTGGAAAATAAAAGCTACTTTTGCTTCAAAATAGAGATACTTAAACTATTGGTACAGACATTAATAAAACCTTGTACACAACTGTAGTTGTAAGACTTTAAGGGTTAGTATTGTGCTCCACAACACATGAAGCTGGCACATTAATGTGGAAAGTCTGAAGAGCAAAACAATTACATATTTAGGCTGAACAAGGAATGAGATCTATTATGTCCATCTCTTTCAACCAAGTAAACCCCTGAGTTGCTGTGCTCCTATGAACAATCACCAGCTTGCAGTCTAATTGTAAAGTTTGAACAATGGGGTCTCCATTGCTTTTCAAGACTCTGTTCCAGAGTCTGAGACCTTAGAGTTAATGCTGTAAAGAACCACTACATGAGGAGAGTTCTAGTCCCTCAAAAACACATATGCTGATAGGGGCTGTTAGATTTAAATGACTCATTTTCCCATTAATCAATATTCATCAGCCATAACAGCCATGTCCCTCATGTGCAATGAAACATTTTTTGCACAAGATTTTCCTTTCTTCTTTATACTAACACCTACATATCACCATGGGCAACAGACCGCAAAAGATAGCTTTTCTTATGCTAAAATTTAAGCTTACAGATAAGAGATAAGATACCATTTTGGACTTAAAGCCAGCTTGCTTTTCTCTTTCTTATTTGCCTCAAAATTTAGCATTTAAGTATCCTTAAAGACAGCTGTCCTTTCACTTGTGGTCTTCCACCTACACGCAAGATTGTTCTCTCAGACTCCCTTTAACAGTCACCATTTGCAAGAGTTCATACCTCAGGGCACTGTAATTTATTTTATTTTAAGTTCCTCCATTTGGGAGTAGAAGACCAAACTCTCTCAGGCCCAGAAGTGCTTGAGTGAGTAGTTCAGACAGATTTATTTCATGCAGGTGCTTGTGTTTGACATTGGCAGATTGTTAACAACAATTAATCTGCAATTACATTATAGAAAATACCCTGCCATGATGACCTGCTGGTAACAACCCCGAGGAAAAAAAATATTATCTTTGAAGTTTAACCCTAGAAAAAGCATTTTCAGAAGTTAACTGCCTGTTCTTGTTAATGCTACCTCCATATTCTTTGTCCATCTTAAAAGTAGGAACATGATGTGTTCTGCTTGACAACCTTTGTTCTGTACCTACTCGATCTGGATGATACAGAGATAAAGGTTTCCCTGTACTGCAGGCAATACAAAGACTCATATCCCATTTCTACCTTCATGCCCTGTAATAGGAAACATGTGTGCTAATGTCTGCAAACAATTTGAGGGTGAAGGTGTGGGGGTTAACATCTTTGAACTGGGTCCTGATGAAGGCTTCACAAGCTAAAAAACAAGAGAGGAAGTAAACAACTTAGAGAAAATTTGTATATCCTTGTTTAGAATACCTCAAAACAATCCAACCAAAGCCCATTTTCTTCAATAGTACATTATTCCATATAATAACATTCACCAAAAAAACTCATATGCATTCGAAGAATTGCTAGGCTGCAGTGGTTGCCAGTTGCTACCACTGACAGCTTGGTACAGGACTTTGGCTCAGTGCAAATTAATACAAGCTATTCATAATTTAACCCAAACTGCAAACAATTTGTATGAGACAAAACAGGTGCTAAGTTGCCTGAATTCATTCCAGAGTAAGGAGAGAAAAGCTTCTTAAATATTAACTTGATTTAGGTTTGGATGGAAACAAAGGACTGGCAGGAAACATAACTCTTAGAAGCAGATATAAACATATAGAAACAAAATAAACATACCCTGACTTCTAATCACAAACTGAAAGTTCTTTTACATATTAAAAAATCTTTCACTAAGAAATGTTAGATGAAATTAAAGTAAACAGAAGTTTAGATTGTAAAACAGAATACTATGCATGATAATCCGATAATTTTCAGCTTTGGAAATGTCATTCAGAAGAAAGACTGTAAGTCCTAGAAGAGGTCTCACTTGAAATTAGTCCAGACAGAATAAGAGTACGGTAGTGAATAACCTTATGCAAGCAAGGGCATTAGGTGACCTAATGAAGAACTCTTTTCCATTGCTAGCTTCCATGATCTGACAGCAAAAACCCAAACAGCTGGTGGGGTTTTTGAAAAAGGTATGAATAAAGAAGGAAAAAAAGGATTTTGTTGCCACTTGGAGTATTAGAAAGACTCCAACAAGAGAGCATTCATTTTTATTTTCCTTTTCAAAAGGATTATTCACCAAGCTATTTAAAAGGTATTGATTTTACCATGCATAATAAAGGTTATTTGATTATAACATTCACTCTAAACAAAAGTAAAAAACATTAGAAAATACTTTCTCATTGACAGTTGAGTATTTTATAGAACTGTAACACTTTTGGATTATACATATCCTGTCAAGTACCTCCTTCAGGCTAAACAGTGCAGAAAAATTAATTCGAAAACTTCAGACAGCAAAAACTACAGTAAAATTACTTTGATTTGCTAAGTACAGTAATAACAGCTAATCCACTGAATTTTTCTAGTGTATTTGGACTCTACAATATTTTTTTTACTTAGCAAGCAGCTCTCCCCAGCATCAGAAAATTTCTGTCCAGATTTTGAAAGCATTGCGGGCTTGTAAGACAAACATGCAAAACCTAAATGCACCCCACTCACACCCATTCAACAGAGCTTTACTCTGAGCTGGCAGCTGGGCCATCAAAGGGTGGAGGCCAAATTGGCTAAAATACAGGGAGGTGAAAAGGACCAAAAACTGCAGGAACATAAAGCTGAACTTGCACTAAGTGATAAAAATGAAAGAAACTGTAAATGCCAGAGAAGTCCAAAGGACTAGTGTACTCCTCTAAAAATTAAAGGAAGAAGACAACTCACAGCTAGGAAGAAATCAGGTTCCCTGCTGCCCCAGGGATTAACCCAGACTGTTCTCATAATGAAAGAGAACATGTTTTCTTGTGTGGTGTTGCCACTCAGTTATTTTGAGTTGCCCATTATAGCAAATATAATAAACTTTTGCACAGCCTTTGAGCATAGGCTACTTACTGTAATGGTTTCATATTCATCAATTTTGTTTCCCAGCCAATGCACCATTTGTAGTGGTTTGAGTGCTTGTTGAAATCATCTACTCTTTTTTCCTACTACTGTAAGATAGGACTAGGGGAAAAGGAAAGCAGGCTCAAACCTAAAAGGTATAAAAATAAGTTTATTAACACACACTAAAAGAAGGGAATGAGAATCAAAATGAAACCTTCAAAACACTTCTCGTCCCCCAACAACTGTCCACTTTCCCACGGACAATGCAAAGAGACAAAACCTGTGATTTTCTATCAGTGTCACCACTCTAAAATAGGCTTTCATCAGTTCTTAGGGAGAGGAGTCTCCCTTAGAAATCCTATGGAGACATCAC
Source organism: Cisticola juncidis (assembly GCA_013400215.1). NCBI lineage: Eukaryota > Metazoa > Chordata > Aves > Passeriformes > Cisticolidae > Cisticola > Cisticola juncidis. Next base: position 1,587,268 of record VXBR01008256.1, read on the forward strand.
CACAAGAAACATTTCTCTGGTGGCTCCCCTGTCTCAAATCTGCAGCCACCCAGGGGAATTCTGCAAACAGTGAAGTCCCTCCCATTTAGCAGCTCCCCTGTTAGCTGCGCTAATGGGCCATATCAGCTTCTTTCAGGGTACTGTTTTAGGATACTCTTCATGTAGCTCCAAAATCACCTTCATCTCAACAAACAGAGGTCTTCTTTTCTCTTTTTCCCTGGGGCAGAGGGCATCCCTTTATCTTCCTCTGTTCAAGATTCTCCATTGGATCACAGATACATCAGTCTATAGTTATGACTAGAATTTTGCATCCCCCTAAAAAAGCATTCTATAAGTTACAGGGATATTTTAGTCCATTCTCCATGGCCTCACAATAGAAGTCCAGCCCAAACTAGGCAACTCCTCAATCTTCCTCCAACCTAGGACTTTTACTCTCTCTTCACCAACTTCTGTCTCATGTGGTGTCTCTCTATGATTCACTCTGGCTGTTCTCTCACTCAAAAAGACTGTTTCATATTTTGCAATTTTCATTTGTCAAGGAAAGAGTTAACATCTCGCTCAAGCCTGCAGAAGGCACGATGGTTCTTTCCCGGGAAGCAGCCAAAGGTGTTAAGGTCAGGCCGTGCCCAAACTCTAGCTGCAGGTCCAGTCCACATGGCTGGACCCCCTCCCCTCCGCTGGATGCCCTGGTATTGGCTGTCATACCTAGTCACTCATTGGTTTTGCTATAACTTCCTCAGAAGAGCTACTTCTTTGCTAAACCACCACACTCAGCCTCAGAAAAGAGCTGTAAACCATATAAATGTTCCCTGAGTGTAGTCACTTTAGGTGCCTAAAGAAGAGGAAGAATTTCATACACCCATCTTTTTCATTTCCGTGCATTATTCTATAATCAGTATTTTCCATTAGGCAGGTAAAGGCAATTTAAACAGAACATCACATATGCATTACTCACCAATCATATGTTCAGACTCCTCAGACGTTTCTCAGCAGTTTTCCCAATAAGTACATTTTCCAGAATCAGAAGCCTTTCCCTAAAACATACAACCCTACTAGTAGGTCTGATAAGACAGAGGTCCACAGATATGTGGAAGGGACACAAAAATGTTTTGTGTTGCCTCAAACTCCTTTTATCACTTCACTCCTAGGGCTCCTCCCCAGCTGCACCTGAAAAGCTGCACCTACCCCTACCCAGCTGAACACTGATTGTCTCAAATACCATCAAATAGCTGTGTTCCACCAGCCTGGCACTGATCCCTCACCAAAGATCCAAAATCCTGGGTTCCTGGTTTTGTGGCTCTGATTTTTTAATTGGAAATGTTCTGAACTTTAGTTCCATATGTAAAATGGGCATCATATTGCCTCCTTGTAAGACAAGAACAGGGGAAAATAATAGTGGAATATTAAGAGTCGTTAAGCTCTCAGATGTCTAAGGATAAACCTCATGGAAAAGCCTTCTGCTTTGTGTTTCTGTTCCCAGGAAATCACTTAAAACAGTTGCAGTGAATAAGGCACAAGGTCAGGCACAGCAAAACCACAAGTTTAGCAGCATTTAGAATAAAAGCGAGTCATGCAGTCACCAGCATAAAAACTCTCAAAGGTTATTCCTACAGCACCAGCTAAACCACAAGGAAATCTGTAAAGGCCTGGGGCAGTAGAGCTCCTCATCACTTGTGGCTTAGTGGACAAGCTTTCTGTGCCCTCTGCTTCCCCATTATGCAGTGTGAAGTCTTCAATACTTGTACGTACTTCAGTTATGCATACATCACCTGGTACTTATGAGGTATTCTTAGAACTTGCATTTCTGTTCTTTTAGCAGATCAGTGTTTGAATGATTCCACTCACTTAGGGAATTTCCCAGTAGAACTTTTGTTTCTGCCATTTGTGCACACACAAACCTGCACTGGTTACATGTATAAGACACCGGCTGCTGTAAGGTAAAGTCAGCCTGGTGTTGACTGGTGTAAGCTTTTTTTTGCCTCTAATACTTACTGATATGAAATTATACTTATCAGCTATTTCTGTGAACCTACCTATAAACACATTCATTCCCACACATCTGGAGCCACAAAAGATTAATCCTGTGACTACACTGACTTGATGGTTATCCAATAAATATGAGCACCTGGACTGAGCTGTTCAGAATAGGAAGCCACAGAGGGCTTAGACTTGTGGAGGTGTTGCCACTTTTTAATGAATTACTCAGTGCAGCTGAGCAGAAATATTTTAGCCCCTTGCAAATGAAAGGTAAAATACCCTAGCCCAAATAACCTCTACAGGCAGTTATAGTAAAAGAATTTATTTTTGCATCCACTGCCTTCTGCCAAGGCACAATACAGTCGAGAATACTTGAGTCCAGTACAGCACTGAGGGCAAATTTTCTTAAAAAAAATGTAGTGTTAGTTCAATATAGTCTTAGTTCAAGTCTCAGTGTAATATAGAAAATCTTAGGACTGTTGAAGGGTTTTATACAGACAGTGAGGAAAGAAATATTCTTTTACACATCAAGGGATTTAATTGAAGAAAATTCCTGAATGCAAAAGTATTAGCATATTTTTTGTTGGTCTCTAATCAAGTAAAGGTGTTTATTCGTGGCCACATGTTGTAAAATGAAAATAAAATCTTTGTATAGTTGTCTAAAAGTAGGATAGCACCTAGGGAAAAGGGGAGGAAGGGGAACCGTAAATACACAATTGAAAAATTCAAGTTCAGAAAGATTGTGTTTCTCATTAACAAGAGAAATATACTTATCATTTCACAGAAGAAAAATACTGGTTATATATGTTTCACCTCATGCTTTAAAAATAGCCATTTCAACAGGCTGTTGTCTCGTTTACAGCAGCCTTGATCCTGATTCTACTGTCTCCATCAGCATCTCCCTTGTCTTCATTAGGATTTCAGGGTTAATGTCCAAATTTACTTTTGTGATGGACAATGCAGCCCAAGTAGCAGTTCTGAAAAAGGAATGAGGAAGAACTAAAAGGAACCAAATCTTCAGTGTAAACATTGCCACCTGGACTTGCAGCTACAAATCCACCATCCTTACTCTCAAAAAACCCCAAACGAGATTTTTAACAAGATATTATCTTCCTGTCACAACCTATATCCATCCAGGAAGGTGCACCTCCCACTGCACACCTACATGCTTTTTCATGCACTGATGCACAAAGAATCTCACTATTAGCAAGTGACTGAAACTTGACGTTTCAGCCCTTCTTAGTGTTTTGCTGTTGTTTAAATACACTATGTAGCAGAGATTTAATTTCTTGATTAAATTTTCTGAAATTCTACCTCATTTCTATTAAAAAAAATCAAAACAACCTGCAAAAAAAAAAAAAAAANAAATGTCAGTTAAAGTTCTAGAAGAGAGTATTGTGCCTGAACTGGTTTAAGTAGTTGGAGCTGCAACATGGCCCAGAAGAGGACAGGAACTGCTCCAGACCCATCAAAACCAATTCCAGATGGCTGCAGTGCTGGAGTAAATAACTTACTGACCGCCAAATCAGAGCAGTGGGTGACCTGCCCTGGGGCAGAAACAGCCCTGAGGGACTCCAGCTGTGGGTCACCAAAGGAGAAGCAGATAGGAATGGTTCTGTGCTAATCCTGGGCCCTGTGCTTCCCATCTCCTCTCCAAACACATGAACAAAACTGAGGAAAGCTGAGCATAGGAAGTGGGGTGGAGCAGTGTTTGACTTAAGATAAACCTGGGGAAAGCAAGGGCCAAGTCTTTTCCTCAGGGTTTGATTTGTTGTGCACATTTTCCTTCTCTCTGAATACTCAAATCAACAACTAGAAAATTGGTTTAGTTGGCAACAAGATATACTAAAAATTCTTCAAGCTGATTCTGTTTTGCTCATGAAAGGATCCATAACACTGTATGTACCTCACTATCAGTTAAACTAACTCATCTGCACCTTGCTGGTAGTTGGCCACTGGGATCACAGCTCACACAGTGCATCAACTACATGAATCATACAGACAATATATTCTTTGAAAGAGAAATACAGAGACAGTTCTTTCTGAGAAAGCTCATGATACACATTTTTTTTAAACCTGCATTTACTGGATTTTTACTGAATTTACTAAAATTAGGCAATCACCTGCATTTCCAATTTCAAAATTAGTCAACACCTACAATTGAATAGCTTCATTAGGCTAGTCCAGGTTTAGAAGAGGGAGCTGGTTTCTCATCTGTCACTCATCATCACCATTAACTTCTATCTGAGCACCTTCATTGATTCTATATCTGGAATTTTGCATACTAAGTAAATTTTATTATACAATCAGGTTCTGCTCCCCAGTGTAACCGTGAGAAAATTGCACATAAGAGGCAAGAAAATCATTTTAGCTGTAGACTCACTTCAGTAATAAAATTGAAAGTCTCACAGCCTTCTTGGGGAATCATTGTTTAGACCAAGCATGTTTTCGCAGACTTATACATCTAAATACCCCCAAAAGAACCAAAATCTCCATTCAAATACACTTTTCATTATCTGGAACAAGAAGCAGAAGACAAAAAGAAAGTTTCAAAGAGATTCTTTTTCAGTCTGGACTTGTGGAATGCTGTATAGAGGGTATTTGTATTACTGAGACAGACATTTAGATGGTCATGAAAACAGATCTTTACTGTACCTTAACCCAAGAAAAGTGTTTTGCTTCCCTAATCAAGAAGAGTGAATATATGCACTGTATAGAAATTAAATTGAAATATACAAAATCCATAGCTCTCTGCATCTATTTTTCACCTTTCTATTAGTTTGTAGTTTTCCGGTCCTATATTTCCACAAACATCTTGAAAATGTTGCCAGTACTGTGTCTTACAAAGAGACAGATATTGGTACCTGCAAGTGGCTAGAGGAGAACTGAGCTCTGTTGAGCTTGAGTAACTTCACTAAGTTGAGGAGTACTTTGTAGGGCATTTAAAAAGTCTTGGACAGTCTAAGGTCCAAATCCTTGCATATGTACAAAACCATCCACACTGTAACTTCACTCACTTGCAGTACTATCAGCAGCATGGCATCCGTTTGCAGAAGCAAAGGCATACCTTATCAAAGGTTTTCAGGCATGTACCTTCTAATTAGTTGTCTAATTTGCAATGAAATTAATAGGATATAAACACCTAAAGAATACAAGGTACTTTACCTACAGCCCACTCTCTAAAGAATCCAAGTACAAAGAAGTCATTATAGTTACCAGTCAAATGATGAATGCCCAGGTAAGAAACACAGGGTAAATGATTTGCTTTAAGTACACTTTATGCGAGTAAAAAAAATGCAGATATATTGCAGTAAAGCATAGCCACAGCTATAAAAACTTTTCTTATTAACCTGTGATTGAAAGCAACCTGATTTAACACAATAACAGCAAACAGAGACTAGGCTCTTCTATGCCTGCCAGCTACCTCCTTGCCCTTGTCTCCCCTCACTAGGGGCACAGTATTAGGAGGAAGTGTTGGCCTGGACAAGCACAGCTATTCTTGGGTTCTGTGTTTTCTTTCAGTATTTGACACTCCAATCTACATGGACATTCCTATCCACTTCAGAGTCTATAACTAAGGTCCAAAGGAGGATTCTCTCAATGCAGATTTCAGCCGTGACAGGCGCTTAGGGCATGAGATTTCCTGAGGAAGTTGACTGAAAGACTCTAAGGTACATTGTCATGTTTATTATTATTATTATTACCGCTAAATCTGAACTGTTGTGGTTAACTTTGATTAAATTCCAAGTCATCTTAAGAAAGATCACAGCATTCAACCTTACACTGCATTTTTTTGCCAGTGTTTGTCATGAATCTCTGTAACACCCGCCTTTGCAGACACCAAATTGTATTTTTGCCTCTATATTTCTCCCCTGTTGAAAGCTTCTCATTTACAAATGGCAAGCTCTCTACGTGACAGCAGGCTCAAGCTTGGCAAATTTTCATCCTTCAGGTTACCCTCCACTCTCTGACACTAAGTTCTTACCTTCATCAGAGAGCTTTCAATTCCCTCCTTACTTACGGGAGATAAAAGCCCTTATATTCCTCCCAACAACAGGTTTTCATCTTCTTTATGTGCACAATAGATTTCAGCTTTCTTCCCCCCAGCCCTGCCAATTTCCCTAATTATCTGTCAGTGGTGCCAAGAGCTCCCACATCCATCATTCCACAGTATCAGTCCACAGTCGCTGCCACAGTTCAGCATCACTGCATCAGCAATCCACGCTCCAAACAGTTTTATGGCACTGACATGGGGAACCGCCTCTCACAGTCAAGTGTATCACTAAATAACCCTCTTTCTTCTCTTCCTAAGCAGCTCCTGCTTGTCACTTCCAGCTCTCCTCCTCTGCTGTCATAGTCCTGCTGGAACAGAATTGATTTCCACACTCCTCATACTGTTGGTATGAAATATCATTCACACAGTTTAGCACATCTTGATGACTTCAAGACATGTTTCTCCATTTTTTTCTTCAGTGTTGCTTTCTTCTTGCTGCATGAATTCCATTGCAACCTGTAAACAGTATGATTTCTAAAAAGTCACAGTACCTTTATGAAAGTTACAGGTGAATTTGAAATACTCAATCCCTTTAATTTGATGTATAATCCAGACAAGAATTTACCAGTATGCCTTTAATATACACACTCTGTGAATGGTTAAGGGAGGAGGTGTAAAGAGTCCCGGCAAATCCCCAGAATAATTCTTGAACATAAAGTTACTCGTGGATGTAATGATTTGTAGAAAGGAGACCATATTTTATAGATTAGGACTGTTCCATAGAATGCCTGGAACTGTTTTGAACCACGGGATATTAAACTGTGTCAATATGCTGTTGTTTTTTAAATAGTTGAAAAGAGAAGGTAATTGCTGTAAATCAAATAAAATGCTTCTGAAGGCCATTATTTTAAACTCATTTGACCACTGAATCAGATAATTCCACCAGGATGTTGAATAGAAAGCTTTCTTTTTCAGGCTGTCCTTAATGTTTCACAGCTATTTCCAAGTAAATTGTTTTAAATAACAAAATATAGTTTCCCCAAGACAAACAGTGATTTTTATTCCTCAAGGTGGTCAATAAAAAATGATGAGTTACATTTAGTGGAAGAGTTGGAGTCTTTACTATTTCTCTTACATTCTTCTGCAAACAGAAGTCCAACAGATTAACTCTGTTCGACCCTGCTGCATTTAGCACTCTCAGTATTCTTCCAATACTAGAAGTGTTTTCTGATTTCTGTATAGTGCCTCAAGGCCTTAAAATAAATGTGATTTATGACTGGCAACATATCTGAGGTACATGACATAAGACTGAAAGTATTTTTCAGTTCTATTCACAGTGTTATTATATCAGAGTGTGTAACTTAAGTATCTCTTCTAATTTTGACTTTCCCCAGTTATATGTTACTTCACTGGGGTGCTGACAGAGTTAATTCTTTAAGCCTTGATCCAAAGCCTAGGGACTTCTGTGGAAAGAATCCATTCAAGTTCAGTGTGTAGTCAGTGGATATGATGCTTTCTAAAAAGTCCTTTGTGATCCTTTAGTTGACAAATTGTATTTAAATGAAAATGTTTAATTTGTTTTCCCTTGTTTTGTTATTGATGTTTTATGCTATATATCAAAAAATGAATTCACATAAAAAAGGATTTTTTTTTAAAAAAGCAAGCACAAGACTAGAATATATTTCTTTCTCTATACATGTCAGCAATAATCACAGAGGCAATTATATTAGCAAAGGACAGATCCTGTCTTCTTACACAACAGATGTCGGGATAGTTTGACAGTTAGCTTTGCACTGGCCATGGACCATTCTTATATTTACTTAAATATTAAGTGAATATGCAGCTAGCTCAAAAAAAAAAATTATTATATCAGAAAACACTGAGAAAATATTTAAGCAAAAGAATTCTGTATCATATGCTAAGAAGTAGTCTGAGATCAATAACTCCCAAAACAGTCATCCTTCTTGAGACTTTCATAATGCAACATTTGCAATGAGGAAACTGACACATGGATCAATGTAACTAGAAATAACTTATATGTACCAGTTTTTAAAATAGTATCATCAAACACAGCCTAATGTCAGAGTTACGGTTAGGGGCAAGAGGCTAGGTTGCAACTTGCACATACATTTGGGTATTTCTTGAAACAGAGATGGTTGCAGAGCTCCATAGCCATGCCCAGCTGCATTTGGATTAGGACAGCACTCCCCTCTGCATGCCATCCAGACAGGTCTCAGCAGACCTCAGAGCTGGGCCTGTGCAAATCTCAAGAAGTTCAACAAGGCCAAGCACAAGGCCCTGCACCTGGGTCAGGGCAATTCCAAACATGGATGAATGAAAGAAGCCCTAAGAACAAAGATTGACTCAGGGGGTAGTGGTGTATATGAAGCTCAATATGACCCAGCAATGTCAGCCCAGACACATCTGTGTCCTTGGCTGCATCAAAAGCAGCGTGGCCAGAGGGCAATGGTGTCACTGCTCCCTCATACCCCCTCTGGAGTGATGTACCCAGCTCCGGGGTCCCCAGTATAAGAAGGAAGGGGGGCCTGCTAAGTGAGCCCAAAGGAGGCCACAAAGGTGTTCAGAGGCCTGTAGCACCTCTGCTGTGAAGACAAGGACAGGCTGAGAGAGTTGGGCTTGTTCAGCCTGGATACAAGCAAGCTCCTGGGACACCATGGAGAGTCTTCCAGTACCTAAAGGGGACCTAAAAGAGAGCAGGAGAGGGCCTTTTCACTAGGACATGTAGTGAAGGGGAATGGCTTTCAGCTGAAGGAGGGTAGACTTCGATTAGACATGAGGAAGAAATTCTTCACTGTGAGGATGGTGAGGCACCGGAACAGGTTGCCCAGAGATGTGATGGATACTCCATTCCCAGAACTGTTGAAGGCCAGGCTGGGTGGAACTTTGAGCAACCTGTCTAGTGTAAGGTTCCCTGCCCATGGTAACTGTGTTGGAACAGGTGCTCTTTAAGGCCCCCTCCAACCCAAACCATTCTATGACTGTGGTTCTGTGATTCCTTCCTGTCATACAGCTTTCCAACTGCCTTCAGACTTTTCTTTCTGGCTGTGAAATTTCTGCAGTTGAGAAATAATCTTTCTTTTTATTTCTGGAGAAACTGCTACTTAGGTTTTATAAACACCAAAGTCCCATATATGCTCTGTGGTGAATATTTCTTCTAAAAGCAGAAGCTTTTTGACATGACAGCTGCACTAAAAAAAGTAACTACATGAATTCTATTGCACACTGAGAAAAATAGCATTACCGCTTGATAGACAAAACTGTAAAAATGCAGATTTTGTAGTCTTTTACCTTTGGAGAAAATACTGATTTAGCATTGTATATTTCATTGATGCAGTCCTATTTATTTGCAGAAGCCATGAGCCTGATCATAGAAAGAAACAAGCTACAGATAATATTTTTGCTCCCTCTTTCAAGGCAAAAGCTTTCAAAAGTTCTCTACCACTTGACCTTTTCTGGGCCAGATTACCATCCTTGTGTTCCTCTGTCCATGGTTCTTTGCTGTGTTTTCTGTTTGCTTCACCCTATGACTGTTAGAGCATCCCCAAAGGTCATCAAAAGTCTCCTTTTATGTGCAGCTTATTGTACAGAAAAGAAGAACAGATATTCTTGATATAAACTTTTTTTATATGTCTATGTGTAGATGCCACAAAATCTTGAGTTTTCAGTTTTCAAGAGCACTAAACATCAACTCTATTTCTTGTTCATTAAATCCACCTAGAAGGCAGGTGCTTTTCTAGCTCTTAAAATATTCCTCCTCATATATAAGCTTTTGATGGGGTTAGAAACTTGGGCCTATTCCAAAAACCTAGATGCTAAAGGAAAAAATTAAGTTTCCACTGTTACTTAATCCTATCTACTAGAGTTTCTACTCACTATGATTTACTTGCCTGATGTAGCTTTTCCTGTTATTCAGTGTCTTCTCACATTAGTGTATTTTTACAAAATGTTCCCTGATATATCATTAAAGCCTTAACCATATACTGACTGGGCTTTTTTAACCTTCTCCTAACATCACTTATCTTTTTTTTTATGTCTACACATTGTTTTGTCTATTGTTTCATATTCTTGAAATTTGTCTTTTATTTGCCTTTCTGATAAAATTGTGTTCTGCTGCCTGTTTCCTGAAAATATGGTGTTAATATAATTTTTACAATGTTTCTGTAGCCATGGAACAATTCCCCTTTGAAGTTTTTTGTTGTCTTGGATTTTTTTAACTACTATGTCAATTTTTAAGATCATTTTTAAGTAACTATAGCTGCAGTGCTACGGAGATAGACATAAGCAGACAAAAACATTTTTGGGATTTAACAGCAGTGTGAAATTTTTCTCAAAGTGATGTTGTAAGTTTGGAACATTAAAAAATCATTTTAGAAGTAGAAAAGGTATTAAGTTGGAATTTGGGCAGTGGGGTTGGGGGGGCTGGTTTTTCATAAGTTTGTCTCTGTGACTGAGTTCCACAAGTCTACAATATGATCAGGGAATTCATGGAGCATTTTTCACTGTCAAGACTCTGGGTTAGAGCTCTGCTCCAATTTTCAGAGAAAAGGAGGATGGCATTTCAACTTTAGTTTCACACAAGATTAAAATGTTTACTTCTAGACACGGAGAAGAGAAAGTACTTTGAAAATTCAAGACTGAGGTAGACATTTTCAGCAAAACTTCCACATAATAAATGAATTTTGAATTCACCTAGTATGTAAATGTTTCTCTTGTATCATATCATTTTCTGTTAAGGAATACAAGTCCTATAAAGGTAGATGTACAAAACCAAGAGATATTATTGCAGCATTGTTTGGTGTACTCTCCAGCTGAACAAATGTTTCTGATGTTTAGTCTCCTTATTCTTTAAAATCTTGATTGTCATGAAGTAGGAACAGAACTTTCTCTGCTCTTTTCTGGAACACCTTTAATAATTTTCAAATTTTAATTGGGTCTTATCTCATTTCTCTTAATGTACCTCTTTGTGAAAACTTATAAAAGGAAACAAAGTTTGCTGTATTTTTAAAATGGACCCATATGTGCACTTCCTACAGCCAAATACATAAATTCTTACCAGTCTTTTTAAGGTAAAGTCAAGGGATATTACCTCAAACATGGAGATGATAATGAGAACTCCTGTTAAAACAATCTAAGAGTGTTCATTCTTGCCTGTTACCATGACTCATGAAAGCATAAGATGTCTAGTTCATACCTCTGGCCAATTAGAGGAGAAAGCATTCTCTAGTACTTTCCATAGGTCATTGGAATAATAACACAGAAATACAGCTGTTTTGCCACTGTTACATACCATAAGCTGTTTTTGTTTGGTGTCTCTTTTTTTCACCGCAGCTTTACAACCGGGAATAACGAAAAAGCACAGCTAGCACAAAACAAAATGCATGAGAAAGGGCTCAAAAAAGGAACAAAAGGGTTGTTTTCCAAGGCTGTTGATCTGACCATTAGCTACAAAACACTTTTGCAGCATTTGCAGTTCTGCTCATTCCCAGCAGAGGGGGGACCGAAGCTGCACTGTTTCAATACATTTGCATATAAAATCCAGTGTGATGTGCTGTGAAGGGGCAAGAGAGAGTTGGTTGGAATGAAAATTCAGGCCTGGGGCGTGAAATTCTTGTATTTGCATTTTTCCATATAAAACTGGCCTTAGCTGAAAGGAAAATATTATGACTTTGGTCGAGTGGGCACAGAACTGAAAAGCTGGCATATATGTCCAGGAACATGAAATAAGCATTTTAATGCTACTAGCAGAAATTAATTGCTTATGAATACTGAACAGTCATCAAGTTCCACTGGGCCACGCACCAGTACTTTATCCATGTATGCATTTTTGCCTGACAATTTGGTTCCAAATGTTTTCTTTTCCCCTTTTCAAATTAAAATTCTCTTGCATCACATATGTCTTTACTCTTAGACTAAAGTATTTCTGTAACCCAATTGAATCATAACATTCATTGCTTTCCTACTTTATTCCTTTCAAATCCATTAATACATTTACAGCCCTCCTTTGCTTCCTCCCAGGCCCAGGATACCTCGAGATATTAATCACAAAATGTTTCAGGTGGGAAGTGACTACAGTGGGTAATCTGATCGAGCCTCCCTGCTCAAACAGCATCATCCTATGGCTCATTGCATCAGACTTTGTCCAGATGTCCTGAATATTTTCAATGAGGAAGACTCCATACCCTCTCTGGGGAACTTGTTCCAGTGCATGGTCACCCACACAGTAAAGAAACTTTTCCTCATATTCAGATGTTAATAAGTTCCTTCTTTTTGCTTCTTGTCCTATTGCTCAGGACCATGAAGAAGAGCCTGATCTATCTTCTTGTTACCCTCCCTTCATATAGACATTGATGAGGCCCCTCCCAGTCATCTCTTCTGGAGGCTGAACAGGCACAGCTCCCCTCAGCCTGTCCTCCTGAGCTCCAAGCCCTCATCTTCATCTTCATAGCCCTCCACTGGACCCACTCTAGCAGCTCCATGACTCTCTTGGACTGAGGAGCCTGGAACAGGACACAGCTGAGGCCTCACCAGAGCTGAATAGAGGGGCAGGATCACCTCCCATGACCTGCTGGCAAAGCTCAGGATCCCATTGTCCTTCTTGGCCACAAGAGCAGTGCTGGTCATGGACAGCTTGTCACCAGGACCCCCATGTCCTTTTCCACAGAGCTACTTTCCAGCAGGTTCTCCCCAGCCTGTGCTGGTGCCTGGGGTTATTCCTTCCCAGGAATGCAGGGCATTGCATTTGTCTTTGTTGAATTTCAGAAGGTTTCTCCCTGCCCATCTCTCCAGCCTGCTAGGTTCCCTCTGAAATGCTGCACAGCCTTCTGGGGTATGGGACATTCCTCTTGGCTTTGTGTTATTAGCAATATTCATTCCAAGTGGGCTGACCATGCTTTCATCTCCTGTGTATTTCCTGGTTTTGCTTGAGTAATGACAGCAGTGAGGTGGATCTCATCTCTCCCAATCAACAGCCAGCAGACAGGGTCCCATGCTTATATAAACCAAGCCCCTGTTGCCAGCAAGGTAGCTGGTCATTTATTTGGGAGATCAGTTTTTCTCTCAACATTTACTGTAACTGACAGCATCAAGGAGCAAACTACCTAAGCACACAGACTGCTGTCCAGTGTCCCCAGAGCTCTGAAACTATGTATGATGGTTCCTAATTTAACCTTGTTTACATCAATGCCCACATGAAAGACCTACAACACATCAACAGCCAGATGTGTTGAGAAGCCCTGGCAGTCTTTCTGTGACATCTCTGATTCAAGCTCCTGGCAGGGAACAAACTCCTCAGGACAGAGGTGAGCTGGGCAGGTGGGTGCCCCTGTCCCCCTACAGTAAGAAGTCACTGACTGCCACTGCTCATTGCTTCTTCCAGGTGAGCCTGTGTGACTCAGGGTCTGGTGACTCAGGTCTCTCAGCTGTTGTCTCTAGGAACTCCCTGTCCTGCTCATTCTAGTGCTCAGAACTTACTGTACCCACTGGTGGAGTTGTTGTTGCCTTTGTCAACACTCGCCTCACTGAATGACTCTAATTCTTCTAATCTTTTTACCAAGCTTTGTTATTTAGGTTTTAAATTCCCTAAGGCTATTCTCATCACATAGTGGAACCTGTGCAAAAGCTTCCAGAATAATTATTCATGGAGGTTCCCTGATCTATATATAATTTCTGAATAGGTGGGGGAAAGTATGTCCCTGATTCCAGATCTGGAATAACTGCATTACTTTAACGTTCAAGACAAATAAATTGCTCTTAAATTTTCATCTTTTCTTTTTGCTCAATCACAATTATATATTTTTTCTTCTGTGCTATGATTTAATTCTAAATATAAAATACTGTGGCAAAATTTCCACTATTCCATTCCTACTCCCTGAACAAGCACAAAAGGTTATTCCAAACACAGTACAAGATGCAACATTTGTGTTTCAGCAACCAGAGTCTGGTAAGACTGGCTTTAGAGAGCCATGAACCATGTGTGGTCACATAAGCTCTCCTAAACACACCTGGGTTAATGCATTGAAATCCTGACCTGTGGCAAAGTCAACGCATTGAATTCCTGCCCTGTAACAAGATTAAAAATATCATATTCACATTCAATATGAAGGCTTAAAGTCAAATGACCAAACAGAAAATGTGCCATGATTTTTAATATTTCTTAGGTATAAAGACATTCTGTATCCTCTAAACTAAGGAAAATGTTTCATTTTTGTTAACCAGGTAATACACATCTGGGCACATAAAGAAATCCAAGTTTCTGTATCTGGTCTCCTGGCAAACCATAAATGCATGCATGCATATGACACCACACAGCCTGAAGTCAGCCACTTTTAATGTTTTCAGCAGGGTTCACTCCAGGGATCCCGAAAGGTAAATTGGCTCCCCAATCCCTTCCAGAACGCCTGCTATTCTTCAAGCAAGTTCAAGGACTCATACTGTCAAAAGGCAATTGTCACATATGGTAACACCTATTATCTTTCCAACATCCATATGAGTATACTCATCTTTTACAATGAAATGTATCTAAAACAGAATGAGAGAAAAACATATACCCTCTTCTAAGTTAAAGAAAGATGAAAATATATGGGACAGAAACAGTTTATTCCTAAAAATACTGATCATTTAAGCAGGCAACAGCTTTGTCTCCCTCATAGTTTCTCTAACAAAACCGCTTCTATTTTTTTGATGGAGTCTTTTCCTTCAATTTCTAATTAGTACTTGTATCTGGGGATATTATCACAAGGTTCTTCCTTTCTTAGCTGAGTCTTTGGGTTATAGTCCTGTGATACCAGTTTGTATCAAGCTCAGCAGGTCTGATTTAATTTGTCCTCTGCAAACCTATTCCCTTCAGGACCACACAATAGTAATCTGGCTAAACTGTCCCTACACCAGGTAAAATATTTTTTGCTTAGAACAAAAGCAAAATCTTTTTTCTGGAGAAAAAAAGATGAAAGTCTCTACAATAGACTGTCTAGACTGTGAAGAGTACCATCCTTTGGATACAGAAGTCTGAAATTCTTTTGATTTTTCTCTGCAAATTTTGTCTTGGTCAGCATGTTTTACAGACAGCATCAAATACCTCACTTCACTCTGTAAGGCTTGCGGCTCTTTAGCATTCAACAAAGAGCTGTTCTCAGGCTTGCAAAGCAAACCAGCAATGGCATTTTCACTGGAGGTTGGAAGGTACAATTGTGGCCATTCTGACTTCTCAGAGCCTCTCAAAATGACAGATAAATAAAGAGTCACTGAATATACATCATACAGTAACTTCCTCTCTGATGCAGTCACACAAAGCCAAAAATGCTCATAAAAATTGTTTCCAGTATTCTTAATGCTATTACATATATCTCTGAAAAGTAGATGTGCATATTCCATTGCCTCTAGGCAGAATCTTTTGTGTGCACCAGGTGGCTCCTTTAACTTCAGGTAGTTTCAATCACTCAGAAGAGCACACATCATAAGGAAGAAATATTTATATTTTTTAGTAATATCTAAAAAAGCAAGCAAAGAGAAAAGCTTCTGTATTTTCTAATCTTGCAAGTGGTAAGTTATCCCATCATTGTCGTTTCTAAGTAACTCACTTTACCACTCATTTTCATGGTATGGATATAGTGGGGTAAGTCTAGCATCCCACAGAATCACACTGGAAATCTCTCTAGGTTTGCATCCCTCTAGACTTTCTCATACCCTTAAGTGCTAAGATACCTTATGCCAATCTGCTCGCTGAACATTTGGCATATGAAATCATCCCAACTTTTTCCTGGATAACTTGTCTGTCATCAAGGCTGGGTTACTTGAGAAAAAAAGTAATCTAAGTCCTTACTTGCAAGAGTGTGGAGCAGGTCTGAATTCATAACCTATCACAGATAAATGGAGACAAGTGTAATAGAAGTTATATTTCCCTCCTAAAACCTGTATCCCTTCTGAGGAATACTACATACACAGAGTTAATATGATCCCATCAGCAGCTTTTGTCTCCGTCCTAGAAACATAACATGCTAGCAGCTCTGTTCACCTTCCAGAGAGTCTTAAAATAAATATTATAGCTGGCAGCTAAACACCTCCCTCCTTAAGGCTGTATCTTTTCACCTCCTGCTGTATGTGCCTTCATCACAGAAAGCCATGAAGTGATTCCCTGATAGTGTTGCTGAGAATGTGCAGCCTGGTAGCAGGAACATCACCAAACAGTATTGTATAAACACCCAAGTGGGCCCTCAAGTAGTTATTTCTTCCTGTAATGATGAAGGTCTTGTGAGACTGGTGAGGAAGGGCACTGTGTTTGTGCTACAAATCTCCTCGCAATGGGACCCAAAGGCAAGTCATACAGTTTGCCAAAATTTGTTTGTCATCAGGTGCAGTGCAGACATGCTAAAGGCAAAATTGTGAGTGCTCCCTTCTCAAGGTCATTAGAATTTCATCCTACTTTCATTGTGCTAACTCCTCCTTTGACCCAAACCCTTAAATTCCGCCTCTACAACACCCCAACATGGCTCTCTAGGGGTCCAAGATCCACCAGTATGGAGGACAACTCACGTTCAACAAAAGCACGTCATCTCTAACATTTTTAGAGATTTTCATCTCAGCCCTCAGAAAAATATGAGAAACAGTTTAACAGAAACATAATGAAACAGACTGGAACAGTCTGAAATGTAAGCAGTCTTTGCAATGGATCAGTGGTCCCTGTCTTTCAGCACATAATCACTACTGTAAATGGGACCAGCTACAAACCAAGAGAAATTAGTGAAATACAGTATGTAAATATTGGTAATACCTATTTCTTGGTATAAAGCATCTAGCAAATGCACTATTTTTCTCTAGCCAAACCCTGAAAGTGAAACAAATGTTATTATGCCAGTGTTTATACAACAGTTCCAAATACTATTAGCTTAGAATTGTAATAAAACACATTATCCTTCACAATAATCTTTAAAGAAATAGGTTTTTAAATGGAAGTATTGGATAAGAGAACATTAAATTTTGAAATTTGTTTTCATTGGTGAAATTAAGTAGAATGTTTTCATCCTTTTAAATTAAGAGCACAAAAAAAATCTTAATTTTAGGACCACCAAGTGTGCTCATGCTAACCACAATGGAAATGATGAAACAAGACACATAATTTTAATTCATGAGCCTATCTCTTGTTCTTCAATTTCCCTGCTGCACTCTTAAGGGGGTAAAACACTTTTACAAATACTGCCATGACATTTGTTTCCTGGATAACCAGCCCTACAGTGTCTTTTTATGACACGTGTAGGTACACCAATACTGGAAAAAAACCTGCAAAGAGATTTAATAAAATATGCAGCGTAACTAGCTACTGGGGAGAATTTCAAATTGTATTTCTGTGCATTTTTAGAATTGTTTATCAGGTTTGTATACACATAGAAAGACCAATTAACTTAGACACTATGAGTCCATGAGAATATCCTATGTAAATATAATGAATGAATTCTGTAAGCAAATGCCTCTGTGAAATAAATTATTCAACTATTTTGGCAGACAGATTGTCCTTTATCTAATGCTTCAGTGGAAAGCAGAAGAAAATGCAACTGGAGTAGCCTTGTAACATAACATATGTAAATCTTTTCTGAGGTATTCGGTGGCAATTTAAATGCCCTTAAGCATGCAGGCTGATGGTCTCGGTAATTGTTTTCCCAGTCATTAGGGAATCTTCTAATCATTCCTTAAATTTTGCATCAGTAACACCTGTACTCTTCCATCAGCTCACACTTCTGTGCTGCTTTTGGGACTGTGGGCAGAACTAGCTGCTGATGCAACTCCAAATTTCACTGCAAAAAACATGTGTGCAGACAGCTCCTAATTCAGTGGAGATGTTATCTACGTGTGACCAGTGAATATTAACAAGTCTCTTCCTGCCATGCAGATTTACAAAGTTGCTTTGTACTGCTAAAAAAAGGTCAGTATTTTCTGTCCCTCATTTATACATCCATTGACAAAATCTGAATGGCACTTAAGGAATACACATTTGGATGAAAGGAGCTACAGAAATTCAGCTAATGACGTGAATCTAAGTACAAATTAATTCATTTATCATGATGCAGGTATTTGAACAGATGAGTATTTTCGTATATCCTACTCAGCCTTCTTTCACACATTGCTATTGTTATAAGAGACAAGATAAATCCCAGAAACGTTATCAGTTAGCAAACTTTCTTTTCTTCATGTGAGTGACAAAGAGAGGATCAGTTGTTCTTTGTAAAGCTCTTATGAACAGGCTGCAGCCTTCCAGCTCTTTTATTCATGTGAATGAGCAGCAGCCAACTATGGCCCTTTTGCTAATAATTAATAAATTAAGCGTGTGTTTTCATTTTATACATGCAATACTAGAGAAATCACCACTACACACACCTATTTCTTCCCAGATCAGCCACACTCATACAAGTATCTTAAGCGCTGTCAGATCTGGAATGCACTCAGATGGAACGGCCCCAGTGGCTCGTTGACTCCAGCAAAGTTGTCATTGACTACAAAGAAACAGACCTAACTTTCCATTAGGGAAAATTTTACTGTCTTTAGTCTGTGGGATCCATTCAAAATGTTGCAGTCTGCACACTTTGGATAAGTCGTTGCAGCAGATCAGCACAAAAGTTATCCCGTCTGGCATCCTGCTATGGGAGATGGCCATATGTGAGTGCCTGCCCAGAGGTCACACAGGGCTGACTCTCTGATATGCTCTCCCAGCCACAAGGGTTTGTGGCTTAGTGATTTCCTGAACCCAAAGTGTTATCCCTGTGGTTAATAACACCCTCGTGGATCTATTTTCCATTCTAATTTGTCTAATTGCTTTTTGACACTGTGTAAATGTTTAAGCATCCACAGTGCCCTGTTGCAAGCAATGCTTCAGCTTAATTACGCATTGTGGGAACACAGAAAGCCTGATCTGCAAAGGGCAGACACGGCTCCTGAGAGATTTTGCAGTTAGCCTGGCCTTTGGAAAGGATTGAGGATGAATTTACTGTAATGGGCTCCTAATGATTAGAAATGCCATCTTGCATGTTATCTCAGGCTAGATATCGGCAAACTTTCTGAAATGAGAGCTGTGGAGCACAAAGATGCTCCCACATTGGATTTAGGTGCTTCCTTAATGGACAGTCTAGGTGAAGGGAAGAACCACTAAGAGCAAGGGGTGCCTGGGGCTGGACAGAGGGCAAAGCATGGGAAGAAGAACCAGGGCTGGCAGCGTTACTTGAGGAAAAATGAAACTGAACTTGGCTTCAGATTGTGGACTAGTATTAACTGTCTGTGAGGTGCAATAAAAGCTACCTGCAAACTGTAATGGGAACAAATCTTGTAAATTTTGTTATTTGTGGATGTTTGTCACCTTTTTCTCTTCTTTTTCTTTTCCCACTCAAAAGACTATGTTAGGTAATGAATGTCTGTCTTACAGAAGAGCCAGAAATAATGATCTCTTATAAATGGATTAATGTAATGTATTTAAAAATGAAAAGGATTAAGCTCTTACTAAATTATTTAAGTCTGCTTATGAATATACAGCAAGAATAGACAGAGTTTTTCCTTTAATTTTTCACTTGAAGATTGATTGTCTTTTAAGAAAAATAAAGAAAAAAAGCCCATATCAAATAAGGATGAAATTGAAATCCTCTTTTATTTAACTAAACCTTCATTCCGTGAACAAATTTGACCCTTGTTTTGCATGGATAACACTAAAGACTTTGATTTCTGCATTCAGGCCCAGACTTTTTTTTTTCACCTGCATTACAGGGAATGAGATTGGAACCTGTCCTCGGATAAAAATCTGAGGACTCAAACTCCAGTTCAAACATGGTGTAAGGATGCCTGGATTTTCCCCCAGACACAGCTGTGAGCCACCATTAGATCACCAGCGTTTCTATGAAGGCCACTCACACAGAGACAATGACAGGAGCATATATTAGCATGTCCCAAGCTCATAGCAAAGACGAGTCTGAAGAATTCCAGACTGAGTGATGCATAAATATATCACAAGAAAGATAGGAGGGCAGTGACAACCAAAATTATATTTGGAAAGGGTTTCTTTCTAACTTTGTGCTTCGACCATTCAAATCCCTCAAATACTAACTCTAGTGATTGAAACATTAATTTTAGCAGATTTAACATGACAGTTGAAATATCCAAACAGGATCTGTTCAGCCTGTTAGGATATTGGCTGAATAGGAAAATTAAAAGAAAATTAATGCAACTCAGCCATCATAAAAAATTATTTCAGTGTTCTTCTGACCAGTTTAAGTGATGAAGCATGAGTATTTTTGAAGGTGAAATACAGAGAAATAATCTTCATTGCACATGCATACATTTGTGTTCTAATTCAAATCCCTACCATAGAAAAGAGACCAAAAATTGTCTTACATGGCACACACACAAAAAATCAGTATGGTACATCCTGACACCTTGTAACAAAAATATTCCATTTTAACCAGTATCTTATATGTTGACTTATGACACTTTCTCTATTATAAATTGCAACACATTTAGGCAATATTATTTTGGTACCAGATAAAGACGTCAAAGAAGCTCCTACACTGGCATTCCTGTATGTTATTTCAGAAATATAACGTATAACTCATACTACATCTGACACAAAGAAAGAGAAATTCTGAAGTGATATTTACTTATACTCCAGCAGAGAAATGTTAGGTTCTCTTTGCTACAACCAATCAATGCTCTATGCAGTCTTACCTGAAGACAGCTAAGCTACTGATCTAGAGAGAAAGCTTCAGCTTCATTCATTGACAATGCATGGAAAGCAAGTGGCCCAGAGCAAGTGATCCAAATATTGAGTGTTCATTTTGACCCATAAATTGTGTCAATTTTTTGACCAGACAAGACATGAAAATTATAATTTTCATTAAGTGACTGAAAATAAAAAGCAACTATCTTTATGTAACAAATACTATCTAAAATTCAGCAGATAGAGTTTTAGAAACCCTAAGTCTTGCAAGAAATTTTATAAAGTCTCAAAGCCTAAGGACTTTTCATTGTCCCTGTACATTTGTGGAAGTATAAACTTCAAGTCTCAATTAAACCATCAAAGTTTGACTAGTTATTCTAGTCCATTTCTGGACTAGAAATATACATAACAGTAGCTTCTTTGAACTCAGAATTGAAATGTTTCTTTTCAGTGGATGAAAAATGCAGTGTCAAGACCAGCTGTCTTGAAATAAATGGCAAGAATTCCTATGAGTCAGAGTTAAGATTTCAGTTTATCTGTGACTTTGATAAGCAATCACCATAGAAGCGCAAGCTGTTCCTATCCAAATACTGAACATCACTGTGCATCAAAAGATTGCCAGAACTAAGCCACCAAGCTGAAAAGGAAACATGTTCTCATCCATAGCACTGACTTTGGAACTATGGGGAAACCAAAGAACTCTGTTTAGTCACCAGAACCTAAGATTCAACTTGGAAATATTTGCCCTACACTGAGATTCAATTTATGGATCTGCAAAATAACCATATCATGAAGGATATAGAAGTAATTTTCAGACACAGATGTTCCATAACATTGTAACTCATCCTTACAGCATTTCTAGTCTTCACTTTGTATACTGGAGCTCAGAGTGCAATTTCTTCATAAAGATGATGCTGGAAAAGGAGAGTACTGACCTTTTTCTAACTTCTCTTATCAGAGTCCACTATGGGCATAAGTTTGAGGTTTTTTCTGGAAAACTGAATACAGGAATTTAGTCTGAAACTCCTAAATAACTGTCTGATTTTTGATAGTCACCTACTCCAAAATAAAATACCCTCAGATATTCTTTAGAACATATAACAGCAAGTTGCCATCAAATTAGAAACTGACCTTCAAATATTTCAAGCTGAAACTAGGAATTTTCCTGTTTATGTTTGTGGTTAACTTAATATAAATTTCAGTTTGATTGCTTTTGAAATTCTTTCAAATATTCTGTGCTTTTCAGGTCCTCGGGCTTTGCTATCACAAATGTTATGAAAAGACATTTGAAGTCTGATTAATTATACTATGTTTAAAAGAAAATGCAAATGAGATTTTCATAAACTCATTTCAAAAGCAACAGTTCACATTTATTAAATCAGTCTGACTCATTCAAGTAAAAACAATAATGTCTTGTATGAATTTTTGAATGGGATATACTCAAGAAGCGATTGGCCACCGTTCATTTTGAGTTCAGTTTAAAGTTTTATTGATATTTTTCAATTATTTTTTACCTATATTTCAGAATTATCTGGTGAATATTATTTGCAATTATGAGAACATCAATGAGGAAATTATTTTCTAGCATGAAAAATGCATAAAAACCTTTTTAGATAAATGTAACTAAGCATTTTGCTATCTCTTAAAACAACCCATTGAAAGATGGTGACCATTCTTTATTTAGATATTACATTATTTTTATTGTACAGGTGTTTTTAGGGAAATTATATAGAGATGCTAGAAAAAAAATAGTATCCTGTTTGGACAGTTCTGTTGCATGGGAAAAACTATTTCACAATAATGTGCACATGCTGGAAATGTTCCAAAACATTTTCTTAAAATATTTAAAGTTATAATGCAGGATTAAATTCCGTATTGCTTCATCCTATGTTACTCCTCATCTGTTTGTATTATTTGGTGTGTTTTGTCTACACAATTGAAACAAAGTGCTTCAATATTTTTTTAAAGAAAAAAACCCAAAACCTGTATATGAAACATTTTGAAATGCCAGCTTTTCCACTTGGTTGAAGACAAAAATGATTTTCAAAATATGAGAACTTTCAGACAAGTAGAATTTCTGGTTTCCTGACAAAGATGGCTATGAAATGCAGTGTTCACAACAGTTTAAGATACTAATATTCTTCCATGCTGTAATGGCCAGGAACTGGTCATGAAGTAATCACTTCAGCTGACACTAAGTGTCTCCAAATCAGGAGAAACCATCAAATGCTGGGCAAGTTTCTAGACATCTTCTGTACTGGTCAAAATTGTTAGAGCTTCATTGAAAAAAATTTTCTATCACTAAGATTTTTTTTCTCCCCAGCATCTCTAGTTTTACCTCACCAAAATCTTGTAAACATATTTTTTTCCTTTGTTGTTTTTTGGGGCTAGTTGGTTGGTTGGTTGGTTGGTTGGTTTATTTGTTCCTGGAACTTCTCAGATCTCTAATCACTTTTCTAATGTATTCCATTCCTATTTCTGCCACTAGGTTACAACATATCAGCTGTCAAGTCTTTTTTTCTTTGAAAGTGTTTGTACTATGTCTCATTTGCAATGTCAGGAACACTATCTAAAAACAGAAGAAAGTAATAAATTCAGTGAAATAATTAATTTTCTGCTTCTTCTATTAGAAAGTATTCCCTAACAGAACTTGATTTCTGAAAAAAGTCCCTTATTTTATTGGTTATTGTTATTGCTCACATACCCCATGGATGTTGTTGTTCTATAATATTAATCTAATGATTATTCCCTGTTTGCTTGCATGCAGTTTTTCATCCCATGTTATGCACAAGATACATAAAAAAGGGACTATGAAGAACCTGTTTCTCAAGCTCTGGCAGCATTGCACAAAACAGAAAAAGTTGGTGTCTGACAGTTGAAGTTTCTAAGATCTGTAGGTTTTTCTGTGCATGCTGTATTTTTCCTGACACTTTTACCTCATGGCTACACTACAGAGACAAGGTAGCAATGATTCATGACTCCATTCATGTTCAAGGCTCATAGTGAGTAATAAGATGCATTATTTGGTGGAGTTCAGGCCTTTTGTGACACTTAGAGGGCCTTTCTTAGAACAGGAAAGAATAATTTGGTTTGCAATGCTCAATAGCAACATTTATTCCTTACTCATAAAACTAACACAGGTACAGACAGAATTAATGGCACAGTTCAATTTTTTTTTTCACTTTCTTACTTATCCTTCATAATTTTCTTCCCTTTCTCATAATTTCTAGGTACCATGATAGTCCAAGCTCATTCTAAATCAAACAAAACTATACCTTTTTTCTCCAGCCTACGGGTTGTGTGTTCTCTCTTGTTTCTGCAATGCTGCCAGCCTAATCATGAACAAGTTTTTTATAGAGTCAGACTGGCAAAAATCGGCAAAGAAAAAGCAGAAATGCTCCACTCTCTGAGACACAAGGACAGTGCTGCCAGGCCAGCTTTTAAAAATTTATCCCAATTAAAAGGTAAGATTTAAAACTTGTACTTAATTTCAAACTCAATATATTTCCTTTGCACTTTTTTGGTTTTACTCGCTGTGAGTAAATAATCCACGCAGGAGTTATAATAGAAAGTTCTGAGTAGCTTTTTGACAAATCAATCTTTTGAATTAGCAAGAGCTTAAAGTGCTTACAAAACAGAGTACACTGAGATTTTATTTAGAGAAGTTTATTCTTTTTTTCAAGTTCTCTCAGTAGCTACCCAGTCTTGGTTATTTTATATTTTAGAAGGAAGAAAAAAATCTAAACCCAACTTGATATATTGCTTAAACACAGAGCATTCATTCTACATGCTAACACCTAGCCATGGTAAATGACATTTTTCTCATTTCACATGGACCAATAACAGATATGGAGAACCATTACAAAGCAGTTACAACTGAAGTTAGGTATTATTTCAACCAAGCCAACAAAGCCAGCCAAAATACATAGAAGGAGGACCTATCTTAAGAATCAGGTGAACATAAAAGAGCAGTCTAGCAAGTCAAGATGAGCATCTAGTATGCAGTTTTGTCAAGTTAGAAATTAAGGTCCCTGAACAAATGAACAGGCTGTAGTGGGCACAAGAAAAGTATGTTTGCATGTGATTGATGAAACAAAAATCAGAAAATCACATGTATTCAGATTCTCACACATTTAGAAAAGTTTAAAAGGGTGGAGAAAAGACCCTCAGAAATTACACTAGGATAACAGAAATGTTTTACATCGACAATGTTAAAAAATTCAATCTTTTTATCTCATCAAACAAAGCTGAAGAGATAATGATAGTGTGGAAATACTTTTTGATTAGTGACAGAATATAAGTTGTGGGTACTGACAATGGTCTGAATTGTAGGCTTCAGGCACTGCTGGAGTCTGTGTGAAAGGCAAGTGAGCAACTTTCTCGTTCTGGCCTGGGAAAATCTCAAAGAAGAACAATAACAATCCTTGGGAAGTGAAAAACCATCAGCAGGTGGTGTTTTTCCAACGTGTTCATTGGAAAAAGATGTTTACAGAAGGGTGTAGGCTCTGAATGACCAATCATATTCATTGTACCGAAGTATTGTATAAAAGGAGGGTTTAGAAGAATAAAGATTGCTCTCATTTCTGCATCACAACAAGAGTCATGTCATTATTTCTATGCTGTCTGAAAACCATAAGGACAATGAGTGTATTTTTTAACCACCTTTTTCATTCAGTCACTAATACGTCTGTACATCCTTCACATTTGCAGCCCTTTGCACAGCCCTGCTAGAAATCTACAGGGCAGATATAAAAAATTTAGAAGAGATGTTTTCCATTTGGATATTCCTTTACCACTAGCCTGTTAATGATGCTGTTCCTTGGCCTTAGAAAAAGAACTCAGACTGACAGGTTGAGGAAGACAGGGACAGTTTCAATGAGAGCCTGGAAAGGGTGAGGAATTAATGACATGGGTAAACCTAATTTGTATTTCTATTTCTAAAGTCTTCCATTAGACCATCTCAGGAAAATTATAACGAAGAACAAAACAATGATCAAAATTTGAAATCACTTACAGCAAATGACTAAAAAGACCAACTTCTCAGCAGAGCAAGCAGTCTTTTCAGAAGTATTGTAAACTGTTTTGTCTCAGATCAATTCATATTTTAACTGCACAATCCTAAAAGGCTGCATTCTTGATGATACTAGTAACTGTGCAGTCACTCAGTGGTTCTATTGTGGAAGCTTTTATTTGAGACCTTATTTGTGCTTTCTTTGCATTGCTGATACATAAATAAAAGGTATTATACTAATTAATATCCAGGCAAGCCTTGTTAGACAGACATTCTATTCTATATATAATTCATCATCATTTCTCTAAAACCTGTCTATAAACCTGGTGCATTTGTTTAGAAGATTTTATCTAGATTTTGCAAACACAATCTCATATTCATAATTTTGTGAGGGGCATAGGCTAAATTATCTGCTGTTTTGCCATTTGTAATATCCCTTTATACAGACTCTCTATCATTTTACCAGAGGTAGAACAACTGTATTTCATATCTTACTACTTTTCTATCTACTTTTCACTTATTTGTTGCAAATGAAGGTCTAAGTAGTAGTAGAGCACCAAACTATATGTGATCCAAGTAAGAATCCTAGCAGAATTAATTTGTGTAACTCACTATTTCCTCCAGTACTCCCCCAAGATGTATTTTTGTGGTGAAAACTTGCACAGCTGAACTGTTTAAAATAATTGATCTGTTGTGATATCTTAGTGTCTGGCTTGTCTGTGCTTTCATTGCAGTTATTCTGCAACTATTTCATTGCTGCAATGAACTATTAATTTGCCTGAAACAGAGAAATCATGAGTGGATTGAATAAGTTTTCCATGGAGCAAAAAGCTCTTACCCCAAGCTGAAGCAGCTCCTTGTTTCAGAGTAAAGTTCAAGAGACCTTGGAAGAACCAGATATGAAATTTCTGCTCACTCATGCTGACTTATGTCCCAAAGTATTAAAAATATTATGAACATGTCAACAACATTTTATTCCAAACCTCTGCTTCTGTAATTTTGGAACTTCTTGGTTTTTTTCAGTAGAAGAAGAAAAACGAACACCACCCATAGTACCAGAGGAACTGATGGTAGCCTTTTAAAAGCAAATGTAGAAGGTGCCTGCTGCATTCCAGTTTCATTCAGCAATATGCAATACACAAAATGTAAGCTTTCAATAATATCTTTAGAACAAGACTGGGTACAGATGGGCAGTAATAAGAAAGTAGCTCCCAAGTTGGTCATGAAATCACCTCAGCCTAATGTAGGCCATGATGTGCTAAGCAGATTTTAGACATATTTTAAACAGGAGCTGGGTGAAACCCAATAATGTCCTGTGGAGGATGTTTATGACTTGAATGAAAATGCCCAAAACAGAGAAATTAATTTTCTTTACATCAACAGACCAAAGCCTTAGTTCCTAAGAACCAAAATATATTTTAAAGAAAAGGTACAAGCCCTCAAACTCCCACAGATTTGGACCATACTATTTTACATCACTTCATACACCTAACATGCTTGAAGCAGAGGGGTTGGGTGGGGCACCAGCTGGGGATTTCACTGTTAGAAGTAGTCCCTTGTGAAAGAAATGTGGCTGTTGGTTCTTGGCCCATGATTCACTGGACTTTGGAAGTATTAGCAAAATTATAGAGGAGCTGTCAACTGCAATGCTGTCAGTGGTAATAAGACAAAAAAGTGAAGGAAGCAAAAACCCCCCAAATACCAAAAGTGACATTTCAACTGCAATAATTAACAACCATTATTTTATTACAAAAATATGGGAACAGGAAAATAACAGTGATTCAAATCACTCTTAACAGAAGTTCCACTTAAATTCAAGGGTGAATCAGCAATGAACGGAGAGTCATGAGACAATCCACAACAGCTTGTTTTAGACAAGCATCTCTAACTGTGCCTGAACATCTCAGCAGTTTCATCAAATCGCCATGGGGTTTTCATAACCATAGGATTTCTCCTAAGCTGTGTATTTGTCTGCTGTACTATTCACAGCTGCCCTTTAGAAATAATTTTGATAGACCTCCTGCACATGTTTTGAAAAGTAAAGATACAATTCTTATTTCATACAGTGGGAAATGACAAGTAACCTTCTTGAGCCTCCATGAATTCTACAGATGTCAAACTTGCAGTAGAAAACTGGACATCTGTAAAGAAAATTTAATACATAATCAAAAATAGATGTCTAGCAACATCAGAATGTCCATGGCTGATCTAGAGTCAAACTACATATAGTTCTCAAAGTACTTTTGTTAAGTAGGATTTTTAGTGATTTTTAGCATTTAATAAGCAAATCTTCTTTGAACTAATGTGACTTTATGAAGATATATTTCTAAATGTATATTTTAATTTATTAAAAAAAATAGAAGTCCCTCAAGGTAAATTCATTTTGCAATTAGATTCCATTCAAAGTTGTACTGCCAGCAACTGCCTGCAAAGGAAAGGAATGTAAATTTGTAACTGCAAGCCCATCATATAACAACCTAAACACAAGGGTAATATTTAACCCATTATATTAGGAAGGCTATAAACAAAACCTCATCACAGCTAATGTGCAACCATCAAAAGACAATGAACAGATGGGCTTCCCACAGTCCCACAGAGGTTAGCATAGTCTGAAGCTCTTGCTGGGATTTGGGAAGCCTGGACATCAGCAACACCTTACCAGAAAATCTCCTGTGAAAAGCATTCAGGCAGAGAAGAGAAATGTCATTTGGCCCAATGTTAAGAACAGGCAAGGATACCTTCTTCTCCTTTTTTAAAATGCCTTTATTAATCAGCCTGGGTGGGGGCTCGAGGGGTCGCGCTCACCGCCACTGCTCCCTGAAGACAATGCAGAGGAGGAGGTTCAAGCAGCTTTGTCCAAAGACAGAGCTGGGGTCTCTGACCTCACGAGAGTCCTGCAGGAGACTATTCTCCCTTTGGTTCACTGAAAGTGTAGGGGATGACTCTGAGCAAGTTCTATTGTTGTTGTGGCAAGGGGACTCTGTTGGCTCAACAGATAGCTTAATGTCCTGCCAGCATCCCTGAATGGTCCGCTCCGCTGCTTGGGCGCTGGCTCGCTGGCTCCAGGGGTTTTTATCTGGTGGTCCCACTTCCGTTTGTTGCTCAGACTCATGGGAGTGAGCTCATTACCCTACTGGGCAGGCTGGTTGCCATGGGAAACACTGGGGAGCAGTGGAGGTGGAGCCCGGCAGGGCCATGCTGCTGGTTGCCATGGGAAACATTGGGGAGCAGTGGAGATGGAACCCAACAGGGCATAGGAACCAGGAACAGGAAACATAGCAGGGAACATAACAACTAAGGTAAGGATACAGCAAAGGCACAAAGGCACAAAGGGTACAGAAACAAGGAACCAGGAACACTCTAAGAGACAATTACTACAACAACAAAAGGGTAGGGGTACAGCAGGGATACAAGACAAGTGTTAATAGTAATGTCTAACAGCAAGTTCTTAACTTTTTTGTCCCCTACACCCAAGATCACCTAAACACTGGTGTATAACAACTGAGGTGGTCATACCCTGAGCGGGCCTTGGTATGTAATTGGGTATCAAAGCTTGTCACTGAAATACAGTTTAAGATTATCTTCTGTTGTAATGTTTCATGTTTGTCCATCCAACAGTTGCAATACTAAAATGCAAAATCTAATTATCAGTAGTCTTACTACAGCTTTTATTCACAAACTTTAGAGAACTTTAACAGAGACTTCATCCCTTGGATTCCATGTATGAAGATGAGCACAATTGTAATAATAAAATCAATTTTCTCTTTGCCAGCATTACCTAGAACAGGATAAGGGATGGTATCTTTTGTAAAGCCTTCAGTATTATCACAAAACTGAGAGTTTCGACATTTGACCCCAAGTCATTGCCCCATATGCCTGAATGTGCTAGTAGCAAGCTGCTAGAGGAGTTTTCATTTGAACTTGCTTATTAGGCGTGTTTTCTGATCCATAGCTGAGTCAAATTAATTTAATCTTATGTATCGGGGGAGAATCAAGTGATGCAACACAAACCATTAAATCTTTGGACATTAAAATACAAACTCAGTGCCAGAAATTATTTATATATATATATATACACATACATCTATGACACAGTGCCTCTGGGTATGACACCCTCAGCCCCAGCTGCCTCTCACTGCCAGCCCCACGCACAGCAGGGCCCCTGCCCTGGGGCCCACACTCAAGCAGCGTCTCTGTGGAGCTGAAGCCCCAGAGTAGCAGAGTCCTGCATTGATGTGGAGACAAAGACTGAGAGGAGGTCCAAGGACTTGAGTTTCCAAGGAGGGTTTATTATCCAAAAGTGGTCAAGGCTCCAACAAACAGGGAAAAGACCATTCCTCGGAGTAAATGTGAGATGTGAGAGGTGGCGCGGTTTTTATTCAGTAAATCAGGAGGAAGACCCCAGGGTGGGTACAAAGCCTTGGCCAATGGAAAGGAGGTGAGGGAGGACCCACAGGGCTGAGTGACACAACCAAAACCAATAAGAAACAGAAAAGGGAGGTACAATCTGGAGACACCAATGACAATTAGGACTGCATAGATCTTTCCAGAACTAAGGGAGGGTGGAACAGGGATTGACAGGGAAGGTGGGAGGCACACTTGCAGATTGACAAGGAAGATTCTGGAAACAGGGGCAGAGCCAGGGAAATTGACAGCTTGGAAGGAAAGGGGTAACTGGGGAGGAACCATTGTAACCAGGGGGAGAAATGGGACAAACCATTCTGATTAAAAATCAAACTAAAACACATATACATATGTGTGTGGTCTTAGGGACAGAAAACTGTCAGCTGGTTATTCCCCACTGAAGAATAATGTCGTAGTAATTTGCTTATAGTGTAAGAGAGTGGGCTCAAATTCAGAAAAAGAAAACAAACAGAAAAATTACTATGTTTTTTTGAAACTAATTTGTCAAAGGTCCTAATTCCCCAGCCTTCCAAAGATTTCAGTCTGACCCTTTCATACTGTGGTCAAGTATTTCTGATGGACTATGACACTTTAATTAATAGGCAACTTGCCTTAGGCAGAATTGTGAAACTGCATACTCTATTGTCTTTTGGCTTCTTAAAGATTCCCAGCTAAAGCTGTATGGAGATCCAGGAGTGTGGTCCATTTTGTCCTTTATCAGTCATAAAGAAGACTACGAACTATTTCTCACAGGTCATGACGGGAGTTATAAACTATTCAGTATGTTTGAGTAGACTGGATATCTAAAACATTGTCTCCTTTAGGAGGGTAAAATCCCTGCCTCAGGTCTGAAAAATACCTTCTAGTAGCTTAAGCCAACAATAATCTCCATTTCCTTTAGTCGTCCCTTCTTTGTACTGCAGTGTCTATAGGAGTTTCCTTGCCAGGAAAGAGTCAAATGAAAGAAACCTACCAAATATCAAGACCTCAAACCTTGCATTCCTCCTGACCATTCATCTTGATTCCATAGGAGGGAAGTGCTGGAAGACTCTTATGGTTTTGTCATGGAATTTATAATTATAATTCCAAAGGCTTTGGACTACACAGGGATCAATACGGTCATAGGGACAAAAAATGTTCAACCTCCAAACTTGAAATCGCACTCAGTTAATGGAAGATGTTTTTTAGAACCAAAATAAAGGCAGGGAGGAAATCCATTTATATCACACACATTCCCATACCATGGCTTTGAGTAAGATATTATATAGAAAAGTGGGGAGGGGGCAGGGATGGACTGCAGTATTTTAATCCTGCCTTTTAATTTATTTGTATTATATTGAAATATTTAAATATATATAACCATTCTAATATTTTTCAGCATTTTACAACAAAGTGTAACGTTCAAAGACATAATGCTAAGTATTAAAAAATATTTTTAACAAACATAAATTGCAGACTCACACACAAAATAAAGATTCTAACCCAGCAAAAATATTCCCGGGGGACAGTAGGACCAGAGAGAAGGGTAAGTACTGTGCCCATAACTAGCAGTTTACTGATCTGAATGAAGTCACAATAGAAGTTAGACATCAATACTAAATTAGTCACATCACGTATTCTAAGCATCTTTGAGAAATACATAAAAATCATAATATGTTAGATCCTGATTGGTGGTTTCAGGTTGAAATCAGGCAGAAACACCAGTTTAGTGTACTGGTTTTGGTTCACTTATTTCCTGTTTCCCAGCCAAATGCACCAATTAAGGTATAGCCCCCCCCCCCCCCCCCACAAACACCCACCG
>VXBR01008256.1:1619166-1775413 GCA_013400215.1 Cisticola juncidis
CCCCCCCCCCCAACTGAAACCAGAGCATTTGAACAATTCATCCATCATATGAGAGAAGGATGTATTTGTTGTTCTGCTTTCTTGTTTCCAAGAATGTAAAAAGTGCATTTTTAGTCCTTTTTTTTTTGTCGTTTGTTTAATGGAATTACACTCCTCTCAATATATGTAAAGGCAAATAAATACCAACCAAATAATACAAAGGCCTTAAATCTTCATGCCAATGATCTGATTAGTTATAAACTGATAGAAACATATCTCTTTTTGAAACAACATAAAAAAATATTCCAGCTATAACATGTAAAAGACTTCAAATGGGCTTCAGGTCCTATACTGGCTGTGAGTCCCACTGAAAATCTCATTAACTATATTTTCAATGAATTTGATCCATGAAGTCTGTTATAAATAGGCCCAGCAAAGTCATTTTCAGATGAAAGTGTTTCTCTTGATGTGATTAATTTTTAAGATGGGTCTCTGTAAGTGCAAAGCTTTCAAGTTACCAGAATCTTCTGCAGCACACAATCCACTCCACATTTCCAAAGATTTATTTATTTTAAATTCTTTTTCCTTTCTTCCTAGCTGGCTACATTTTCTTCACTAAAAGCTACTTTCAAGTAATACTTAAAAGTGTCAAAGTCTTGTCTTTTTAGTGACTCTTTTCTGTCTGATATATTGTATTAAGCACCACACTGGGAACATTTCAACTTGTTTAGGAACACAGAAATGATTTTGTCAGTGAGGAGTTAACACTATTCAGGTTTTTACTAAAAATTATAAAATAATCAAAATTCTTTACCTAACCCAAAATTTTTTCCTGAAGCACTCAAAAGTGCCTTTCTTACATTTTTTTCTAATGATTATTTATGTTAATTATATTGTGATCACTCAATTTTCTTCTGGTTTCTATAATTACAACATGCAGAACTTGATTATGGAGTTGGACACATATAATCTAATCTTAATTATAGTGTGTTTACAAATATGCTGACAGATATTTTGTATATATAACAATTAGCAAATTTGTCTTTACTGAAGACTTCCCCAGACCAGCACTTTCATCCTCTGCTCACCACTGAGTCACATTTCTTCCTGAATTTCACCCTGCTCTATTCAGTCCCACAGTGTCTCACAGCAACACCACGCAGCCTTTCTCAGCCCAGACACACTCCCTTTCCAGCCATCTGAATCTAAGGAAAACGAGGGCTTTGATTCAGTAAAACCAACATCAGGTAGAACTACAGAAAAGTGTTGATATTTACACTCTGTCTCTACCCTTCACTTTTAATGAGGAAATGCTGTCAGGAGCCTTTGTGGACACATACAGAGTAGGAGTTGTTTTAACTTGTCTCTTGTATGACAGACGAGAACATGTTACTCCTTCCCATGGCAGGGCACTCACTGTTAATTGTCTAGCTTGTTAGGATGCAGTCAAAGGCTACACAGAAAACTTCCTTTTCCTCAAGCCTCTCTTCTCCACCATGTCTTTCCATAATGAAGCAGCCTCCCTCACTCCTACCAGCTCTGGTGCTCAGCTACAACCACCTCTGCACTGATCACAGGGGACACTTGCTTTGCTGCACAAACAGCTTTGGCGTTTTTTCAACAATTGTTCTAAAACCTTTCTGCCTGTTCTGTCCGATACTTACATTCATTCTTTGTGAAATAGGAGTGAATCTGCACAGAAAATGTGCAGAGAAATGTTGTTCTTCTCTGAAAAATACATGGAAAATGTGGCATGTCTGTAATCTCAGCAATGTGTACACTCTGCAAAAAGGTCTGCTTCTTTGAGAGGAGGAAATCTACCTAGGAGTTGCATAACTGCTCCCTATTTTTCTTGAGTACAGATAAGCCAGAATGGGAGAGAATATGTCTAAATTTTGGTAAATACTGTCTCCACTGCACTTTTATACCTTTATAACCTCTGAGGGTGTTGAAGGGGACAGCTATAACCTATCAAGGCTCTCTCCTCTGGTGCCTGGTTTGCCATCCAAAACCAATGTCTGCATTTGCCTAACTGAGAAGCATGGGGAAACTAAAGTGCTTCAGGAAATGCAGTTTTGCTGGAGGAAGAAAGAAACCATATGGCAGCCACTTCCGTGCCCTTACAGTCTGTAAGCCTGTACAACACATATTTTTGGGTAGCTGAACTCTTTCAAGCTGTTTCCCATGTTTGAGAAAAGAATGACCAGAAAAAATTTCTTTCAGTGAGATTGGGAAGGCCTGCATAATTTAAACGAAGGAAAAAGAGCTCCAGCTCCAAACCTTGAAAAGAAAGCTTAATAGAAAAACATATAGTAGAGAAAAACCTTCAGTTTTTTATATTACTACCTCAAGGGGGTTTTGGTTTTTTTATGACAAACTAATAAATTGATCTATTCCTTTTTTCCACAATTTCTGCACAACATCTATAGCCAGAGATTTCTAATCTGAAGGTATAAAATAGCTGCTGGTTATTTGATCCACTCAGGTATGACTTATTCTCTTCATCTCCTCAAGTAAATTCTCCTCAAGTAAATTTCTTCACTTGGGCTGAAGTCTCCAAGTGCTTTGCCCCAGCACTTAAGGAGTTATAAAAATCAAAGACTTTTCATGTTGGAGACTGGTTTCACTAAGCAGTTAGTCACTGTGAGTCAAGTCAGAAACCTTTTTAGAGAGAGACAGCAGACCTTTTGCTGTTAGGCTGGCTGTCCACTTGCAGAGAAGAAAGAAGTGTCTCATCTCCTTATACTCCTCAGGTGGTAAGTTACCACTGAGAGGATGTGAAGAAATGAAACTCTCCTTTCCTGATCTTTGGCTTGATTCAGGATACAGACAAAGAAGAAGAGCTACAGCAAAACTTCCATAAATCATACATAAGTCCCTTCAAAAAGGTCAAGTAACAAAATGTGAAGGGGGTAAAAATGAGGGGATGGAGTGGAGTTCTGATGATTCCTCAGATGACTGGACTAAGTGGTAGTGAGCTTATGGCACAGGATGTACTGTTGTATTTTTACATTAAAAATAGAAGGAAGTCATTCTGGGTGTGTGAGGAAGGTCTGATATTAGTGATGTGCCTCTCTCCAAAACCATCTCAGTTTAATTGTTAAAATCAGGTCTGAGAGTTTCTGTTTTCACCATCACTGCTTGTGTTCACATAACCAATCTTTAAATAGAACTTATCATTAACTTTAAAAATCTGAAAGGTTATTTAAGTCATTAAATTCTGTACAAAAGTTTAATCGATTTCTAAATAATAAATCAACTCCAGGTGCTCTTAATAATCTTGGTGTAACACATTTCAATCCAGAAGCACTACAAAGTATTTATCTTTAATGAATAATAAATGAGACATTGGTATTGACTGAACAAATGATTAAATATTCAATCAGTAAGAGAACATGGGAATAATTTTTAATTATTAATAAACTACAGATTTTGCTTGTCAAGTGCTATCATCTTTTTGCATGAATGACTTATCTTAGTTGTCATCATAGGGTAGATGAATACAGGAGCTCATACTGGACACCATCTGTGTCTGACAAAAAAGAGTTGTTTCACAAGATACTAGGGCTCTTACTAACTCTTGTTTTTTTCAGCGAAGTCTTTGGTTCTGAAATCCTGCTCTAGTAGGTATTCATATTAGTTAGAAAAAGACAGTCATTGGGAGCCATGAAAACTGATGGTCAGCTGGCCAGCCTGGCAGAATGTGTGATCTGCTGTGTTTCTTCTACAGCTTCCTCACTGACTGCAGTTCTTGTGGTTCCCTAGGCAGATTTTCACAGTAAGATTTCATGAGAAATTCTGGAATTACCTGAAGCAAGGTTATCACCAAAATATCCCTAAATAAGGGGTTTTTTTTCTCTACTAGCTACCCTGAGGCCAATAAGGTCACCCATGAGCTACTTGAGAGTAGAGCAGTGTGAGCTTTGTCTATATCTAAACCACAGATCTTTTGAAACAGCCCATCCTCTTGTTCTCCCAAAGCTGTACTGTGGCACCACTAAGTCCAGAATCCACACTGGCACTAGTGCTACCCCTCCTCCCAAAGAAAAGGTTTTTTTTTTTTTTTATTTAGGCAAGGGTAAAAAAGCCTCTGCATGCTCTAGCTGCGACCGGCATCTTCAGGTGTGGAAAGCAAAGGCCCCCCACCATGAACTGTACCATATTAAACAGCTGTCCCTCCATGCACATGGGTCCCTAGTGGGCCATGGCAAACCCCTGCTTACTGTAAAAGAGTTTGTGTGTGCCTGTTCATAACTTGCTGTCACTTTCACTCGGTTATAACAAGTAATGAATACTTTACATTTGTTCCTTTATATCATGCTGCAGAGTGTCATGTAGCACAATCTGAGAACTGTATAAAAATCACCATCTGAAATGAGATTGTTCTGACACCCGCAGTCTACAGCAACCTTTTTACTCAGCTGAACTGATAAGAGTGCTGTAACTGGTAGCTGTCCTGGAGAGCAGTCTGAAAGCAGGTATTCAGTCAAAAGCAAGCCTGTCCAAAGCAGCTATTCCTTATCTATGTACATACTTGCTAGAGTATGTTTGAATCATCTGACTTTGTGACTGAACAAGTTTCCTTCTGTTAGATTTGAAGGGCACAGCCACTAAGCTACAATTAACTGGGTCTTATTTTACCTTATGAATTATTGAATTTTCTATCCATGTCTCAAACACAAAACCTTCATTAGAACTCATGAAACAACCTTTTTTCTTCTAGAAAATATTTTTTTTGTTAAAAAAACCCAACCCTTAACACAAATATGCCAATTTGATTGGCACTTTCTTAAGGAAAAGTGAAAAAAACATTCTTCATAAGGGAAATTGTTTCATTTTAATCTTTTTGGAACAAGACTTTTCTATTTTTTTTTTTTATATATTGAGGTGACCTTTCATTTTAAGGTGTAATGTTAAGAGAAGTAAAAAGAAAACAAACTTTATAATGAAAAATGTCTTTCAAATTGATTTTTCCCCATTTCTTGCAATTAGTAATGGAAGACAGATTACCAAAAGAGAAAATAACTGTATCACATACTTCTAGCACTATATTCTACTTATAATTACAGTCTGAAAGGTCTCACCCACTGTTCCTTGAACACCAAAAGGCTGAGAACACTACATAGCATGCAAAGAAAGGCAATATTGTCACAGGGATCACACAAGGGAAAATTTGGTTCTGTTCCCAGGCCTGTCATTGTCTCTGAGCCTGACTGTAGGGAGGACAGATGACTTCCTACATTTCCACAAATCCAACACAGAATTACTGATATTACTCTAGTTTTATGAAATATTTTTGCTTTATACATATGTCAGACTTCTAATAAATCTGCTGTGAATTTTGTGAAGTGAGATGCATTAATATTTGTATTATTTTACAAAGTGTGATTTAGTTAAGTATCCACAATTAAGCACTGTACCAAGAGGCATGATATTCCTTGAGGTTTTGTGCTGAAATAATTATGAGCTATGGGGTTGATGAAATTCTTGAATTCACTTGTAGTTGTAGAGAACAGAGGTATAAGGAAGAAGGTCATCACATCTCAGAAATCCTAAGAATTGTTTGGGATTTTTATGTAGTAGAGACTGCAGAGAATGAGAAAGCTACGCAGAAAGATACCTTAAAATGAACCTTCACCTCCATTTTCATTCTTCTTGGAGTTTTCATAAAACTCAGTCCACTGAACTTGTGCCAGAAAAATGGATTCATGAAACTTGAGTCTCATTTTAAATCCTCATTTTTAAGGTTTTATTTTTCTGTACTTGTGTAAATGTAGAACCGACAAGGGTGAAGAACTGAACTTAAACTCTTCTTTGAAGTGTCAGTCACAGAAGATGTGGGCCAGTGAGCTTCCAAGCTGATTCTTCCCACAGTTTCAGATCAATGGGACTAGTTCAAAAGTCAACAGCTATTCCTTTATAAAGGCCACAAGAGTTACCAGTCCTTACTTGTCTTTCTTTACCTCTCCAAATTTACAGAGTACCCTAAAGGCATTGTGTGGACTTGACTGGGGGAAGTGTCATCCTGTCAACGCACTTCAAATCATTCATCAAATCTGGTTGTTTTCCTTGTTAAAGTGAAATTCTACAAGCCCTTTTACAGAATTCTGTGCTAGGAAGGAACTCAGTTGAACAAAATAGAACTTCCTTTATCTGCTCAGGGCAACTAAAGAAGATCTTAGCATTTTTTGTGCAGCTGTTTTGGATCTGAGTGTCTCATACATAATAAAAACTTTCTTTCGTGTATCCACTGGAACTACTATATGGCCTCAAAAAGAATAAGGAATAATGCTGTTGTAGACAATGTTTTGATAGCCAATCTCCTCACGATCTATTACAATCTTTCTACAACAATAACATACTGGAATTAATATGGGAAAACTGAGAGAGAAAAAACTTGAATGCATTCATCAAAATTAAGTCCAATCACTAAATATGTCATGATGTTTCCTTGGATAAGTCTTTCTGAAAATTAGAATTAGGAAACAGAGGTCTAGAAATGTAATAATACCTTGGCAACATTGATTTCTCATATATGCTTTTCCAATATCAGTCAATGACTGCAAAAGACAGCAGTTTATATATATATATAGCTATATGTAATACTTAAAAAGTGACAAAAGACTTTCAAAAAGTTTATCTCCACAGATTTTATCTTTGCTAATACAGTGTTTCTGTATTTGAAAACTATAACTCAAGAAATACATTTCCATGGCCAAACTAACTGTAGCAGTCCAGTTCTTTGCTAATAGCATCCATGGTCTCTTGGTTTGGTTAAGCTTTTGAGAAACAAGGTGGTTCAGTTGTTATTGTATTCATGTGTTGCAGTTTCAGCTTGAAAAACTTAATTAACACAATACCAAGTTTGCTAATAAACACAACAGTTTGAGTGAATAGCTATTTTTTCTACACAAAGTGTCTGCTTCAGAAATGACATTTTATTCGTCATAACCTTCTGCATTAGTTCTATTTATCAAATAAAATATTAGAAGGTGTTCTGTCCGATGATCTTGAACTAAAAAAACTTTTTTACATCAGTCTCACATATTTTAATTATTTCAGATATGCCTTGTTTAAAATAATAAAAAGATAAACTGTCAGACTTTTCTGCACTTGATAAAAAAAAAAAANAATAGGGTCATAAAGAAAGGATGCTAAAAGATAAATATAAAGCTGATGAAAGGAGAAATTTTTTAAACATGGTACGTCATTAACCTGTGGAACTTGCTGCCACAGGATATAATTGAGGTTAAGAGCTTAAATGGAATTAATAAAGAATTATACATTTACATGGATAATGAGAACCTAGACATGATAAAAATTTACTAGAATGTAAACCTTCGTACCTCAGGGCAGAAGTTAACTGCTAAAAGGTAGAAGACTGAATGCTTCTTACAATGTTCTATGACAAATGTATTCTGATTAAAACCTAGGTTTTTGTCTTGTTTATTCTACTGGTACACTACATTGACTTTCCTTTGTATTTGTCCGCACTTTTATTCTGCTACTTGTGCCATTGATTTCCAGGACGTGGTAAACCATCAGTAATCCTAGTTTCTCCTAATATCCCTCTTGGTATGCAGGGAAGAGAGAGCTCATTTTAATATATGCTTTCAAATCTAATTTGCAGCACTTTTGGAGTCCCTGCTGTATCATTATAGTGATATCTAAATCTAATGCACACATGACAAAGGAGGTGTAAGGAGCTGATAGCAGCAGCGGGCAAGGTGGAACAGTGACATGGTCAGAAAAAAGACAGAACTGGAAAATGACAAAAATGGCACAGAAATGCTATTTTTGGACAAGAGGAGCTAAAAGTGTGGGGACAGTGTTGAATGGATATTGGCATAAAAGAAAGCCTATGTGATGTTCTGGAGCCATGGATGCCTTAAAAGCTATCTTAGACTAAATTAAAAAAGATGGGAATAACTGCAGACAAAAATTTGAACAGTAAAAACATGAAAAATTTCAAAGCTGTGAGTCCCGCCTCCAAAAACATTTGTATGAAAGCTTTAGTAAAGCTGCACAGACCAGGTACTACCCTTGTTTTGTCACAGTATATAGCCTGCAAGATGCATTCAGTAACAGGCTTTGGGTAGTTGCTATTTCTAAAATAAAGTAGCAAATCAATGCATCTTTTGCCC
The DNA here is from genome assembly GCA_013400215.1 of Cisticola juncidis. Lineage (NCBI taxonomy): Eukaryota > Metazoa > Chordata > Aves > Passeriformes > Cisticolidae > Cisticola > Cisticola juncidis. The sequence continues at coordinate 1,627,290 of VXBR01008256.1, forward strand.
AGACAAAAATTGAGAACCTACATGACATAAAAATAAGAGGTCCTTTGCCAAGTAAAGTCAGGCCCTGATGTATCTGGAGAAGCAGATGCTAGAATATGACTGTGCTCTGTGAAAGAGGAAGAATTGTATGTCCTGTAGTGATGGTTCCTGGAAGGCTTGCAGATGAAAATTTAGGTTAGTGTTCCCTGAACACATGGTAAATATTAAGTGCTACATTGTTAAAGTTCTCATTGCTAACATGGCAACTATGTGGGGTCATCTAGCAAACTTACTTTGTAGAGAATTTTCTAAATAAACTTTGGTCTGTTTTATCTCTATATAACACATTAAAGGCAGTTAAAAGAGAGGAGGGTGAAGACCTCACTCATAAAATTGTGACCAGAAATACTGCATGATTATAAAGCAAAGGAGTTGGGATGAAGGGAAGCCTCTGAACACCTTGCTGGAGAATAAGGAACTGCAACCATGGTTAATCCAATACAACTCAGCCATGCCTGCTGGGCAGGGGTGTCTCCAGAGGGAGTTAGATGGTGCCTGAAACATCTGGCCAGGAGATACCATCATTACAAAATAGAAGGCATCCTACAGAGGTTTAGAAACTGAGTATTGAAAAAATGTCTGCAATGCAGAATATTAGTATTTAAAGATGTTATCTACATTTATCACATTTGTCACTTGCCATTAATTTAAATTCCCTTTATGCATCTGTTCAGGAAATAATTAGAATTTTATGCTGCAGTAAATATGCTTGTTCATCCATTAGTGCAAAGTAGAAGATTAATTGCAGTACAATGGGAATCAGGACTTCAGCATTTGGAGCTACAGCAACAAGGGTGACAGCTGTGCTGCCCACATACTTTGCCTCAGTAAGCTTCAAGGCTTCAAACCCAAGTATAGATGAGAAAATAATTAAATTCCTGACAAGGTAGGGCTATCTGTGCTTGTGTGTGCAACCAGACAGACAACCAGCAGAACAACAAAAGATCACAAGGAAACAAATGAAATAACACTCTCCCAAAAGTTCTGTTAATCAGTTATTCAGCTATTGTTATACACATTGTTTATATACAGAGATTCATAGTTTGTATCACTCATTATGCTTTATAAAAAATAACCTGAGATCTCTTTAAATATATGTGGTAAAATTCCAAAATGTACTAAGATCGTAAGGCTATATTAATTTGGCAATAAAACTCTAGAAGGCTGAAAAAAAAATCGTAACTGCCACTAGCTGAAAATGACACTGTAAAATTAGAGCCAAGACCAAAGATAATGAGTTGGAGAAAAGAGATGTAGGCAGCAGAAAAACACTGTAAAACGTGCCCTGCCTCACTGAGTCTGGCTCAAGACAAAGGAACAGGGAGGTGATGGACCTACCCCCACACCACTCTTCAGTCCTAAGGTGTTTATGAACGTTGTCCTGGGTATACAAACCAAAGAAACATGAGATTATTCCTTTCCCCCAAAAAACCCATCAATCACTTACCCAAAAGCATGCCCTAAAGGAAGATCTTTGTAATGGCATTTGTTTGTGAGGATGGGCTAAACCCACTGACAAATGCAGGGAGAGTGTTTAATCCCAACAAACCAATCATATGTGATTAGCCAGGGGAGATTGTGAAATTAAAAACCCAGTTTGTAATTGGATGATTCGTATCATTCTAGTGCATAATATCAAATAATCTACAGATGAGGTGAGTAACTTATTAAAAGTTAGGATTTTTAGAGATATTTTGTGATATTTATAATTAATAAAAATCAAGTATAAATTGGCAAGATTCTTACAGGCTTGGCAGTGGGAAATCAGCTGTTAAACTCAAAGTACATTTAGTCTTTTGTGGCTGCTTAGTGGCCCCACTGCCCTGACTAAAGATAAAGCATTTTTACTGCCACAACTTGCTTGAATAATTTTTTGCAGACAATGCAAAATCCTCTTTATTTAAATTTGTCGGTTGACTCACTTTGCAGCGTGTAGCTGAGGACAAGAGGAAAGAAGGTACTGCTCAAATTCAAAAGTAGCCATTTGCCTTGCTTTTAAAGTGGATTAATGTTTCAGAGATGGGTGCAAAGGTGATACAAATTATTTCATGTCTAACATTTCTCTGGTTTATATTTTTTCAAGGATGACATATGCTTGAAACATTTGTCTATGCTACTAATCTAGTGCAACTATCAGGGACTAAAAAATTGAAATCATGAAATATGTAAAAAGAGCACTGAAACTACCTAATCCAATTGACTTTGATGTAGTACATTTACATCTAAATAAGAATTTGCTTTATGTGAATAAAAGACCCTAGATATAGATTGCTGCGAAGAACCTGCACAACAGAATACGAAAAATGTGATCCTAACAAAAGTATTTCATGTCTAGAATAGAGCAAAACAGTTTACAAGATAAATCACAGAAGAATAAGTAGTTGTCTATCAGGTCACATAGGCTGGAAACCAAACCTGACCCTCACGATGAAGACTGATATTACATATACCCATTGAACCAATAGTTAGTAAGATCTGCCCCAAAAGGGGCATTGACCATTCCAGATTGTATCCTAAGGTATTTTTTTATCTCTGTGTTATAGTTGCTCATTCGTTCTGTAAATTATGTTTTGCCATAGCTCATCTTCAATAACTGCTATCAGGAAAATGAATTTTCTTTTCCAGGGTGTGTTTCAGTGTTTAAATCTCTTTGGTCAGTCTCTAGTATTATTCATGATGTTAATATTGGCTGATCTTTCTCTATTTGATTATCTTTATAAGTCATCTCTCTCCCCCTCTTCCAATGAATGAAATTAGGAACGCCTTTTTTTCTCTTCCTATAAATATTTATGAGCATCACAGACAGATTTCTGTGGGGCTTAAGCAGAAGCAATCTTCTTCATCCATATGCAGCACCTCCCACCCCAAATTTGTTTTACCATGTGTAACTTCTTGTAACTGTTTCTAAAGTAGCCACGCAAAAAGAAGGGTGAGGAGACAGAGTATATCTATTTAAAACAAAAAGTTCTTTTGTATTGCAAATAGAGTTATCTAACAGATCAGTTGGCATGAAAATGCACCACAATTCCATGTGTTTAGTGGGAAGATGCAGCCTGGAGAAATGTTATTAGATGCAAATATTACTGTTTCACACATGAAGTGAGGCACTCAGCACTTTACTCTTCCGACAACTCCTTCCCCCGTAATGTTGCCAGAGTAAAGCTGCGAACCAAGGACTGCCCACAAATTGTGGGGCTGGTGACTGAAAACACTGCACTTAATTCCAGTACATTAGGTTTGGCTGCAAACAACTATTTCCAAGAGCAGTCTAGAACTGTTATGTGTAATAAAGAAATAGATATGATGATAAGTCCCAAAGTTGTGACCATATGGAGATAGGCAGAAGAAGCAGCAGAAGAGAATTCCTTTTGCACTACATTATTCAGACACCCTTTCTTGCTGTGAAGATTCCTTATAACACAGACAAATCAGACTTGCATGATTAGTTTTTTTATAATACTTAGGGCTTAAAATTACAACCCTTTTATTGATTTTTAAGGCCAATAAAACACAGTTTTGTCATCTGAATTATACCTTCTGTCTAATGGCCCAGAGAATTCCATCCAGTCACTCTTGATTGCAGGACCATAATTTGTGCCTTCATTAAAGAGGTAAAGAATGGACAATTTTCCAAAGTAATATTTTGCAATGGTTAATTACACTTACAGCTAAAGATGCAGGCCATATCTCCGATTTTAATTATTAAAATTATAGGTATAATTTTTTGCTGCATGTGTCTTCACTATACTGTAGTTCTTCTTAGATATCTAATAGGTTTTTTGTTAGTGAAGATGCTATATAATTATTTATCAACTCTTATTTTTTCTCTAATAAGTTAAACACATTTAGTCTCTATTCCTTCCATTCTTCAACTTCTGTATTTCCTTCACTCTTTCTAACTGCCTTTCTTTTAAAAAGATGTTTTATGAGTTATAAGCACTTATAAATATAAACAATAAAATAATTAATTTTCCTTGATTAATTACTCTTTCTTACAGATCCAAAATTTATGTTTTTCCTTTTGGGCAATAACCTTACAGTAAGAAACATTCTAAGAGCCAAAATAAATTTAAATTGCTGATTTCTGTCACTATTAGTATGAACAGTTTTAGATAATAAATATATTGTCACAACCTCCATCACACATTAAACTCTTGAGTGTGCAGAAAAAGACCAAAAATAATTAGAGAGAGAGTACTGGCTAAAATGCCATATTAGAACTAAACTGTGCTTTTTATGAGTAACCCGCAGGATATCTGGCACTGCTCAAAGCATCTTTGATGATTTCTACTGCAGAAACCGAGAAAAAAAAAAAAAAGAAAAAAAGAGATAAATGTATTGCATAACAGTTTTTTAGCTGGAAATTATTCTTGTTCCACAAACTTACATGTGATCCTGATAGGAATGTTCTCTCAAAAATTACTTTCTGAAAAGCTGACTGATAAAGCTGATTTATTTTCTTTGATTTCATTTTCACCACAGGGAATACTGGCTACTAATGGAAAGAAAATCTGTATGTCCAGTCACAGGCTGTGATTCTCATGGGAAAACAGTTGTGTGGAAGAATTCTTAGCATCCCTAAAATAAAATATATGCATACTGCCAGAATAGTAGGTTGTGGTTTTATGTTAACTGTTTTGCTCATTTATTTGAGCAAAATTATTAAGAAATATGTCTCAGGATAAACTTGTGGGACTTCACCGTATTATGGAAGAGGGCCTGAGCTTGCTAGAAGCGTTCTCAACAACCCAGTACTGTGTAACTCACAGATATGCCATCTGACTTTCAACATATTTTTGTGTGCTTTCCTCTACTCTTCCCTTTCCTTTATTTTCTGGTCCCTAGTTATTGTTCAGCGTTCTGCCCACCTTTGCATGTGGGGTTACTTGTCAATATGTACGGGAAATTCACCTGCCTGAGCTACAGGGAAAAATGCCTCCAGTCCCTCTTCTAGCCAGTTCCCTTGAATAAGGCATTCCTAGTTCCAATGTAGCCTAATCTGACAAGAAGAAATTATAATTTATCACTTGACTGGCAGAACTGAAATGCAGCATCTAGTCTGTGAGTCTTTCCTTGTCTCAATCTTCTATCCCATGGCTTCCCTATGTACAGTTCAGCATCTTGTCTAACGGGACTATTTTGTTTTGTTGAACTCAAGATCAGATTAAGATTTCTCTACGTAGGAAAACACTGCTATATAAAGCCTTACTGGTCATGAAAGAGCTTCAGGATCTGCACAGCTCATGCACCAAATTATGCTCAAGCATTCAGTTTTGATTAACATGATTCCACAGAGCTGTCATTCACATCAAGTCTCAAAGTCCATAATTACAGACCCTACATTATACCACTGCATTTATTTTATACGCACTACAGCAGGAAGTTCTACCATTAAATATCACAGTAACTGTTTTGAAAAGGAATTCTGAGGTAGATGCAAAGTATTTTTTTAATACTGCTCACTAACATGATATTACAGTTAATGTGTTTGCAATCATCCTTTTTAAAGGCAGGAGTTCTCCCCTTCTATAGATTGGTATTACATCTTCCCTTTCAGAGGCTCTCAGTGCCAAGAAGAGAGAAAAATGGGATTAGAAGATATTTATCTCCTACCTCCGTTGCCTCATGTTTTGCCATGGCACTTCAGTACTAGTCAAGGCCAAGACAGTTTGCAATCTCACATGTAATTCTGATGGATTGTAATGTTGCAAGAAATGTTACATTGCCAATAATGGTTCCTGTAAAAGTTTATTTGAGGAATTTTAATTTTAAACATCAAAAAGAATTACAATAGGGTGTCATTTTCCATACTATATTCAGAGCCACTAGATGGTGGTATGCACCAGACCTGAGGAAAAGTACACAAAGGGACTGATTAATGTGCTCTTCCCCTATCTGAACAGGAGATTTTTCATGCCTCACTTTCCAGTCTTCTTCCAGCCAACCTTTTTCCTATCAGTTGTTTATTTAGAAGGTTGATTGTGACAATTATAAATCTCAGCTGAAGTTTTTCCCCAGCTTATTGACTGAGTTTGCATGACAATAAGATCTCATTTTGAGATAAATCTAAAAAGCCAAGAAGATGATGAAAGGTCAGAGACAACTCACATGCATGCAGTGAAAAGAATAAGAAATAATTATGTGCAGCTTGGCTTATGAAAACTTTAGTAAGTGTCATTAGATAGAAATGTTTTCTACAGTTTCCATGATAAAAACTGGATATTAAGTACAGATGATTCAGTGACTCATCTTTTTTAATTAATAGAATAGGATGAATATAGTCAACATTTTAAGATTTTATGTTTACAAACTTCTTCAAACTTAGCTTCTATGTTTCTTCATAGTAAGTTATGATAGCAAAACTATCTATAGGTGGCAAACGTAGCTTTCATTTGGAACATGGATTTTGGTCACCTCTCCTCCAGCCTGGACTGTAAGGGGGTTGTGTAAAATTAAAATCTAGGATACATTTCCACCACCTCTCAGTTGATGTTTAGGACATTAACACAGCAAATCAATGGTAGAATAAGAAATTTCAGGACTGAATCCTCAGGTACCACAGCTACATGATGATATTATATTTCCTCAGTCCTTATTTGTCTTTTTCTGCTGCATATTTTCCCTTGTTCCATCTTTGTTTCTGTCAGCCTCCATCTAGCTGTCTTGGATCTGCTATTTGGCACTGCCAACCTGTGTAACATTTCTATACAGACTAATAAAAGACCCCAAGTTAGAAGTCTGAAGAGCAGAGCAAAGCTGCATGCTATCACAGCAGTATAAGAAAATACAGAGATTCACAGTATAATGCACTTTCAATTTCAGAGAGGCATAACACAAGATAAAATGATGAGAAAAATGGAATAAATCATCATTCTATTTTTAGAAAATGCTATGATAGAAAATCAATAGTACATTGAAGCCCATTAGACAAATGTCTCATAATAGTAATCCTGTTGAAGAATAAGTGTCATTCATGCAACTATTTTTAATTATTATTTTCAATCTCAGATGAATTATTTCAAGTTAGCAAGATACAAATCAATTGTGGTAAATGACATTTGAAAAATGAGGAGCAAGTATTAATGGGAACAAAAAGCTTTTATATTAATATAATGATGATTAAGATTCTTTACCTATTCCACACTATTTGTAGGAGAAAAATCATGTTTGGCATTCAGTCATAAAACATAACTTGTATGAGACACATCTTCCAGAAAATGGAAGATAGAAGAAAGCTCAGCGTGGGGAGAATGAAAACAGTTTTAGTGGTGTTGTTGCAGAATAAGTGATGAACTTGCTTGAACCTTTACTATCTGTATATTCTTTAATTCTATGCAATAGATTTTTTTGCCTATCTCTCCATTTTAATGATGAGCACTGCCTGGCTTTATAACTGTATTCTGACAGCTATTGATTTGTGGGAAACTGATGGAGCATTGTAGCAACAAGGTAGCAAAGTTCAATAAGCAATATCATAGCAAGAGAGGATAATTTCATTTTTGTATCAAAGCTGATTTCACTAACTACCATAGACATATTTATACCTACATATTTCCAGCACTACACAGGTGCCTCCAAGTAGCATTACTAGCAATCATGAAATCGAGATTTTATCCAAGTGATCTTTACAGCATGTCTTGTGGCAGAACAGGTGGCAGTGGATGCCAACTAGTAAAACAATCTCTTCTGTTCTTTTTTTAGGTTGATTGCTCCCTAGTTAAGGGGTCATTAGTCTCTCTGCTGCTATGAGTCATCAGTGTTCCCCACTTGCTTCTTCCCACCCTCCGTGTCCTGGCATCCTGATGACTGCTAATTTTGGGACCACCATGACCTTGTCATGGTCAGCTTCTTGTCAGCTTCTCTCTGCTCCTGTTTCCTTCAGCACCTTCCACAGCCAGCTTTTCCCATTGTCCCTTCATACTTATGCAATGCTTCTGTTACAGCTGTCCTCAGAACAGCAGGCTGGGGAACATCTGACTGCCAGGAGGCCGACAGGAAGGAGTGACGAAGAGAGGCAATAACACACACAGATGTGTTAAAGCTGATGGGAAGTTCTCAATGGACATCAGTCCATCCTGATCTTCATGGAGAACAACTGTTCCACCTGGGTGAATTAGAGGCATAGGAATATTGAGGTAGAGCTACAAGGCTTGGTGTGACCTCTTGCAATATCGAGAGCGTAAACTCTCAGAAGTCTCAAAATGTGAGTTGATTGAATTCCTACCATTCATAGCTAAGAGTCATGGGTATAATTAACTACAGCAGAATGGTGTATAAAAGCTAACTTCATTAAAATAAATGGGTTTCTACAGTTTCAGTGTAAAATCCCTTTGACACAAACCCTCTGTAGTTTTATACTGAATGCAGCATATAATTGTTCACATTTCTTTTCAGTATTCCTTAATGGGAAAAAGGAGTTGGCCTGTCATTGGACTACAATGAGTAGTTGTATAACGATCTCCTTGCTTCTCTGTAAGAAACCTTATTCCACACTAAATATGACAAGTATTTTCCTGTCCTGTAAATCTCTACTGAATTCACTTTTTTTTCAAATGCCATACAAATATGGTTTAAGATTATATTTTCTCCCTGAAGTGTCAGAATATGCCATGAGGAGCAAAAATGAATCTACCCTTTTTCTTCTCCTGCCTCTTGCTTAACACCACATAATTAACCCACTATATAATGAAGAACTAAGGTCAGCCAGAACACATCCATGAGCTCTATTTACATCACCAAAATACTATACATGGCAGAGTAGTAATCCCAGACCTTTAACCAGCTACCATGTTTCCCTTGTTCAAAAGAAATTACGACACATCTGTAATGCTAGTTGGAGACAGCCTGACATTGGGTATTTAATACTTAATACAAGTAGTTTTTTTCAGTAGTCAAAATAGGGAGATTGCTGGGTTTAGCAAGATTTGTTACCTGAAAATTTTCTTCTGCACCTATGAAATAGAGAGAGAAGATATTTGAGATATTATTATGGGAAAATGTGGACAAATTAGTGCCTATATTTTCCATATTGGTGATGATAAGACTCTGATGACTCTCTGTTTATATGAGCATAAAAATAAATAAAGGCTTAAGGAAAATAAAAAAGTAATTTTCTTCAACCGTGTGAATTAAGGAGGAAAGAATAAAATTTTGAAGTAGGTGCTGGGACAAATAATGGCAAAAATGAAGTTCTAATGAATTACAGCAATTACAATTAGGAGTTAGCTTGAATGGTTAATAAATCAAACTATAATTTGTAGGATGAGGATGCACTTCTCCTCAAGTAACTAGTTCTGTTGACCCATACAGAAAGCTGAAATATTCAGAAAGCTCAAAGTGTACATTTACAAGTCCTTTTTGAACACTTTGTCACCATCCCCACTTCCTCATCTCAACTAATGGCACGGAGGAATGGCATGAATTATTAAATTGGAATTTGGCTTGCTAAGTAATTGTGTTGTGCTTTTTGCATTTTTATCTCGTTTTGTAAATGTTTCCCTAGAGTCCTTATTTGGGGGATGTATTTTTGAAAGACTTTTATGCTCAGTCAAGCTGTGGAAGGCATTTTAATTAAACATAAATCACTTTTGCTTGTATGTATTTGTATCAGCTGTATGGATAAAGATCTGTGTGTGTCAAAACAAGTCTAGAAAAAGCATCATAAAGAAGTAAGGCTTGCCCACTTAGCACTGTCTGACAAGGTTGTACTCCACTACCTCTTCAGGAGCAAGCTGTAAAGGCCTGATTAACTCCTCAAAATCGTTCACTGACTGCCAAGGTCACCAAGGTAGGAGGGCAATTGCAGTAGCAAAAGGGCAGCAGTTGAAAACAACACAACCGTTCAGAAATAACAGGAAGCAAATGAGCTGCTAGGGTCAGAATTAATATGAAATACTGAAGTCAACCAGTATGCTACATGTGCAGTACAGAGTATATAGGAGAAGATGTTTTTGTGAACTCAAGCACCAAGACACCTTGAAAGCACTTGTAGAAGTGAGAAATCAACAACAACTACAATCATATTATCTGATATATAGAAAATTGTTTCATATAACTTTATAGCTACTAATTTGTCCTGGCTACTTGTGAATGTCCAGCCCAGGTTCACCAGTGCTCCTGTGGATTATTTCAGAGTCTAAGAAAATTAAGTATGTATTTTTTCTATGTTAACGATTTATATAAGATATATAGGATCTCCTCCAGTAGTCAAATTCAATTAAGTCATCTTCCATATAGTTGCATGCAAATTTTCATTAAATAAAGATGATATTCATTATATTTGACTTCTTAAAAAACATTTCCCTGTAATTTACTGTTACTTATTTTAATTAAAGTGTACACCTTTCATAAAGATACTTGAAAAAGTGAGATCAAGGTGAGAACTACTCTAGCTTTCAAGCAAATTAGCTGGTGACTTTGTTTGGTCAAAATTTTTTGATGCCTGTTAAGAAGACCAGAGTTATCTCACTGAAAAGAAAATTAAGAAAATAAAATGAGAAGGTGAGAGCTGTTAGTTAGACAGTTTTTTGATGACTGAGGCATAGATAAAGGGGTAAGGGGATCTGGTTTTATGCTTGGCTGAGCTAACAGTTTCCCATAAGCCCTAGCAAATGTTATTTAAAGAAGCTTTCTATTTCTTGGGCATTATGAGATTAAGTTCATCAGGGATTGCAATGCCTTTTGAGATCATATGATTTATAACTTTATAAAAGTGAAAAGTATAATTAGAACTTCCAATGACTTTTGAAGTGAAAATAAAACACCTTTCCTCATGATAAGCCTTTTGACTATGAATTTGAAATGTTCAGTTAAGAATGTAGCCTCGCCAGGCACTTGCAGGATTAGATCCAACCTCATTGTACTTTGATGGGGATACCTTTTTTTTTTCTGTGGTTCACATTTCTATAAGGTTCTATCAGGTTCTATAAGGTTATAAAAGCTGACATTTCTAACCAGTTGGCGGAGAATCTTTGAACTGAGGCTATTCATCCAATGATTCTATTTTATCTCGTAAATCATGAGAAAAATAATGTTTGTTACAATTATGATAATATTCACATATCATGCTCTCAGACAAACATTAGGTGTGTCTCTCTACTCTAAAATACCCAGCTTATACCTTTGTCTCCAAACAGAAAAGAAAATTTTAAACACAAATTTATGTAGCATTTCTGTGGCTTCTGTAAACACACTGGGCTTCTATTAAAAGAAAATTCACCTTGAACTACAACTACAGGCCAAGCTCAGAAACAGTCTTGCTTAAAGTATTCCACCCTGTGAAAAGCAATGCATTGAGTAATTATGCTGAGAAAAATTACTGGAAAGGCTTTACTTAACCTATTAATCATACAGTCAATTGCAGCCAAGTTCTCTAGTTTTTCTAATCCCTCCAGTTCTGCTTACATAGTGCATTCATATGCTCGGGATATTGCCTCTGTGATCTGAAAGTATGCCATCCCTGGTGTGTGCATGCGTGCAAGCGTATTCTGGCTTCTGCTCTAAACACTTTGGCAAGATCATAAATGTTAATATTGCATGAGCAGTAGCAGGCTTGGAGGCTGATGACTATCACAGGGCAAAAGCAGGTGGAGTAGGAAAAAGCCTTTATGTACATAGCAGGTGATAAATAATAAAATACAACAAAAATCGTAGGGATACTTTGTACAACATTAATGCTCCTTCCTCTTCCTTCTGCCAAATCTGCAAGCCCATATGGGCAAAACCAGTCAAGTAAGCTTGGAATTGCCACCCGAGTTCCCTCTGAACTCTCCCACAAGTAAAGAAATATCCTTATTACAATAATTTTTATAGCTGAAGGAAATCTCTGCTTTAATGTGTCATTCCCTAACTAGGTTTCTTTTTATGCTTCTGTAAGAAGTTATAGGATACTGCAAAACAATTTTGAGTAATAGTCAAGTTCTGAACACTTCTACTTTTTTCAGCTTTACAAGAAAATTTATTTACGGTAATAATAAATATTTATTTTTGGAAGGAATTGTTATCCAGCATGTACAGCTGTCTTGAAATGTTATCTCTGTTTGAACTACCAAAAGCCAGGACAACTGATGCTGTCCCAGAATCAAATGGGCACTTCTTCTTAACCACCATTTGATATAGGCACTTTCTTATTTACCTTTTTTTTTTTTCCAATTTTTTCCCCCATATGTATGCTCCCTAAAAAAATTAACCTGAACTTCTCTGGGTATCATAATATTTGAAAACTTGAGTTTATATACATTAAAATAAAAGCATCATTTAGTAATTGTTGACATTGAGAATGCCAATATTGACTTTAAGAATCCTTTCTAATATTTGAATGTAGTGTAGAGCAGTTCCCACAAATAATTTCAGCTGCTGATTGCCCTAGAGGATGACTTCTGAGAGGAAGAATGGATTAAAATATTGCTTTGGGTTATTCATTTAGAAATTTCACCTAGACCCAAGTGACCATTCAGAAAGAGTGAGAAAATAACCGGAGGTAAACACATTCCCAGAAATATCTGAACATCTACCTGCCTTGTGCTGCAGATCAGATGAATCATATAAAACACAGATTTTGATAGAAACTGCAGGAGAGTCAGAGAGAGAGAGAGGAAGGCAGACTCCAGCACCAGAGAAAAGAGATTTAGGAAAGTGCTGCAGTGAATATACTGTGTGACTACCAGAAATCTGGCAAAAAGGCATTTTTGCTCAGCACTGTTACTTCTCTGTGCAGATGACTGATAAATGCCACTTTGCATAAAAATATATAACATCCAGATGATATCTAAGTGTCTGTGAATGTTTTGGGGGGTTTTTTTGCAGAGCTTGAAGGGATCACCAAACTCAGGAGCTCAAGTCTAGGAGTTCTGTAAAGTGAACTGAGATGACTCAGGGAGATGTTGAACGGTTTGTGACTAGATCAAAAAACACGGAGGTGCAAGTCTGTGACTGTCCATGATGTGCAGAAGAAAATAGTCTTCTCATGTCTGCCTTTGGCTTCAGGATCATTCTGGGATTCTATGGGTGAGCTCCTCAGGAAGCCTGGTAATAAATCTAGGACAGCTTCACTTTAGGGCTTTTTTCTCTGGACGCATTGACCTTTTACAGAGTGAACCTGCACATTAATTTCATCATTACGACACAGTGAAGAGAGTCATAAGGGAAATCAGTGCCAGTCAGGAAAAAAATGCATTATTACTTAGCTGCAGTTCTATTCCTCTGTTGCTTCTTGCCAATTTCTGAAATGTAAACCCAATCTGACTGTTTTTCCAGTTAGAAAAAGAAACTAGTACTTTAACCTTTAAGTTAAATATTTTTTTCTTCAGACCATTCCAGACTAACAATATCAGAAAAGTGAGCCTGCCTGTGTGAGCACCAAGAATTCAGTCTCCAATCTAGAGGGGGACTGATCATCAAGTAGAATAGTACAGCAAGTCTTATTTTTCCTATGATTGATTATACACCTTCCTCAGTAATAACATTCTAACCATAGACCACGTGCAGTCTGCCAGAGAACACATGCATTTTATAAATTAAGTGGTCAGTCTTCAACAAATAAAAGCAAAGCATGATTTAAAAAAAGTAAAATCAGGGCAAGATGTAAGATTTATTTTTTATCATACACTGGAATCTAAATGTGTATTGAGAAATGCAATGCACTCTCCTGGTGGTACATAAAGCAATGCAGTCTGATAATTTCATTGTAGGTATCTATGATTTATGTCTTATGGTTTTAAGAGTGGGCAGCCACAAAAGTGCACATTGAAGTTTTTCTTCCACCTCTGTCAGGAAAACTAACAAATTACACCTTAGGTCTGTAAGAAGCAGACATGGGAACACAAAATGGAAAAAGATAAGATGGGCTGAAGGATTTCCCATCTCTTTAGCCCCGTCATTTCTTCCATTTTGGATGTACTGTCAATGTGGGAATTCAAATCCTGAGAACCTAGGAAAGATGATCTTATGTTGAGAGTGTTCCTGACTGGGTTGTTGGTGGACTAATTGACTTCTAGAGGTCCCTTTTCCTGGATCCAGTGATCAGTTCTGTCACTGACTTTCCAGGATATATTTTCTTACCAAAATTGCAAGTAAGCAGGCAAAGCTTACAGTAAGTCCCATTTAATAGGACCAAATAACTACAATTGTTCCCAAACCAAAAAACTTTAGAATGTATTTTCTTTTCACACTTCTGGAAATAATTCATCTATTTTGTTCTCTTCTGTTTAAAGTTGTTTTGGATGAGAAGGCCTGGGCAGAAGAACTAAGAGAAATTGATAGTCAGTGTCAGTCAAACATTGCTACGTGACTGCCAGCAGGAAGAGTGACGGCAAGTGGACAATTAGAATATGAAAAGAGGAAAGTAGCTGAGATGCAGAATTTCATCAGTGGATAACGTGAAATACCAAACAGGGCTTAGTTGTAGCAAAACTTCTCTAAATATTTTTAAAAGAATACATATAGTCCAAATATTTTTTAAAAGCTTTAGAAAGCTGGAGTGAAGTGTTTGTTTTGGAGTGCAGAAACGACAGGGTGAGTACAGATGTCTGTTTAGTTTACTCTAGCACTGAGCTCCCTGATGATAGGCTCAATCAGAGATCATCCTTGATGGATCAGTTAGCTGATCACATAGTGTTAGAGGATAAATCATCATCTAATCTGCTGCAGGGCACCAAAACAGGAATTGAGAGGGGTCACAGAGAGGGACCAGCAGTTTGTACAGAAGGTTGTGGAAGAAGGGCTGTGCTTCTTGTAGATCCACAGCCCAGGGAAGTGCTCTGTTCTCTGCCAGGATGGTGGGCACTTGTGTCAGAGAGAAAAACAAGGGTTTCTACAGAGAAAGCCCCTGAGATGTCTGATGTTTCGACCCACACTGGACTGCTAAGGAAAGATGCTTCAGTATAGATGGCAGGTTGCAATGAATCTTTGATCCCTTTTCCTGGAGAAAATATCAATACTTGGAAAAGATGTGCACAGGTTGATGATGTGTTTCAATCTGTTTAAATGTTGCACAGCAGCATTAGAGCAGCTGAGGAAATGAATCAGTAGTTACAGAACTTTTCTCCCGTGACAGACAGCACAGAGAATGAGGCACTTTAGACCCTGGTGAGCCACAAAATAGCTCTCCCTGGTGAGACTGTTCTTCAGTCTTTACCCTCCAGCATCACAACCAAAGCCAGATCTGAAGCTTGAACAGCTACAGACACCCACAAACAAGGACTGCAAAGATAAACTGTACCAGCAGCTCTCAGTGGATACAGCAGGAAGAAACAAGGAGAGCTGGCAGTGAGTGACTCTATTAAGAGACACTGAAGTGCCCATGTGCCACCCTCATGGGATTGGAAGAGATCCTTGGGGAGCTGAGGCTGCTCCTTGGTGATGCTGAGAGATTGTCACAAATTGCTATGGTCATAGATGGATCTCCATTGCTACTCTTTGCTGTGGGCAGGAATGACACTGCAAGGCAGAACCCAGAAAGGCAGAATCAAGGAAGAATACAAAGCTCTGGGGGTTCAAGTGAAAAATGCAGCTGCTTCTTCCACCTTACCAGTCAGAGGAACAGGTGCAGCCAGAAACTGATGTACAATGCAAATCGCCTTCTGGCTTTGTGGCTTGTGCCATCAGGAGAGTTTTGTATTCTGTGTTTATATGAAAATGACTGGGATCAGAATATTCCCTTTTTCTTGCATAATACAGTTCTAAAGGTTCAAAGATGGGTGTTAGAATAGGTCTGATTTTGTCATTTCTGGCCAAGATAGATTTAGAATATCTTTAGTCCTTACACAAAACTATTTGTTTGCTCATTTAAGTGTATCCTTCATGTTTTGGACTCAATGATTTTGAGTTTAAAATATGATTGGTCGATTTAGGAAGTTTAACTCTCATGAGTACAGTTTATCCTCAGAATCGTAACAGGTGGCTCCTGTATATATCAGTGCATTTGTCCTTTTAAATGGCATGTGGGGAAAAGTAAATTGAAAAGTCTGTTCTATGTCTGTAGACCCTTTCTAAGTTTCTGATGTATTTTACTCATATAGAGGAACATAAGAAAGCAGAATAAGGTGAAACTTCCTACCCATGTTTGGTTATTTAATGTATTATCTCCCATTCTGTTTTTAATAAACTAATTCAAAATTTACTGAGGAAGCTCAAGGGGGAAAAAAACCACAAAAACTTAAAGTTGGAGAAGGAGAATGCATTACTAAAACTAATATCAATTTTTTATTTATTTTGATATTTAATTTTCAGTCTCTTTCTGAGATTGTTCCTTTTGTTGACCAGATAACACCTGGAAAAAAGCTATATGGAATTGTCTGCTTAAAGAACAAAATTAACAGTTACAGTAGCTGATTTAAAAGACTAAATTAATTATTAATACATTTTAGGTGCTCTTGAAAACATCAGGTAGAAGAAAAAAATGTTTTGTACAGCTATAAAGAGAACTCAATAAATTTGCAGAGGTTTTACTTGTTGCACTGTAATTTACTCTGTGTTTGAGTGTACGAGTATGCCACTGCTAAGGAGATATTCATTATTTCATTAAAGGATCAGGCAGAGGGAGGGATTTCAGACATAGCAAGAGTTTCAGCATTTCAAATTTTAGATATTTTGTTTCAGATATCTTGTGCTCAGTTTTATCGTGATTCTAAATTTCCCATGATCCCTAATACTATAAATCTTCTCTTAGCTCTTTCTTGACATTTTCCTGTAAGCAAGGTTGTGTCAACTGAAGTGCTGGAAAAATCTCCCAAGTACCTCTTCTGGGGTCTTATACCAAATAATGATTTTACATAAGAATCTCTGGGTCAGGTCTCTTTTCACCTTTGCAAAATACCCTTTGGTATTTTCCAGGAAGATTTAGATTGTCCTTAGATCACAGCCTGTGGTCAGAATTTAGTGAAATAGAATCTCACAGTCACTAATTCTCAAAGATGCTAAAAAAAATTAATATCAAGGTGAAGGTTAACTATGCTATTTAAAAAACCCCAAAACATTACAAAGTATGCAGGGCAGTAGAGTCACCTATACATCTTTCCCTTCATTAGAAACAGTTTGTAATATGCCTGACCAGCCAAATACAAAATTCTTAGCTACAATGCAGTGCTATGCAATGCAGTGCCATGTGCTGTGAAAAGAAAGTACAAAATAAATTACAAATATAAGAACATGCTGCAGTTTTAAAGGGTTTCTTGTATTGGCATTTATGGGCTTACAAGGCTCTCTTCATTCTACTACACAGAATACAAAAGTGGAAAGCAATTGAATTAGCTATTGAGTTATTTAAATTTGTACAAGAAATGAAGAGTTCCCAGGTTAGCCTCTCATACCTTTTCCCCTACTCTGTTAGATAAGTCATTGTGTGTGGTGCCTTGGGATGAGTCTCGGGAGAGGCTGTGAAACCCCTGGTGTGGCAGTGCCCAGAAAGCTGCACAGTGCATGTGGTGGAAGGAGCGCTGTGGCTGTGCGCAGCAGCCGTGAGGGACATGGTGAAAGCTCTGTCCTCCCGCTTCTCTTGGAGAGGAGGGCTCTGCAAATTCATTATCTGGCTGGAGAGGTTTCCTTCTCTGTTTCATATCAACGAAGCCACCATGCTGTTGAGTAAAGGGTAAGATGAGAGTCCTGAGTGTGTTTTTGTTAGGAGAAATAGCTCAGATCTTTTGTCCCTCTGTCCCACAGGGTTTAACTAGAAGGTTTTTATATGGTTTCACAAATATGATTGATTTTTTCCTATATGAAAAATATCTAAACTGAGCAAGAAACAAGGGGATAAAAATATATTTTTTAAAACTATACAGCAAAGCTTGATCCTGAAATATATATTTATGTATTCATGNTCAAAATAGCCCTAGGTTTATTAATTAATTTTGGAAGGTTGAGTCCTCTAATCACTTGACTGTTTGCTGTGCAATTCTACTATAAGAAAGCTTTTTTAATACATTAAGGAGTTAAAGCAAGAGCTACAGGAGTCTTACAGGGAAGCACAGACACCTCCATGGTTTAGAGCTTCAGGTAAGTTGCAGAAATTCACATTCAAGTTTGGAAAAACATTTCTGTATCTTGGTTTGTAGCTGGGAAAAGGCAAACTTGCATTTTTTCTCTATTTCTTTCCAAGCAAAGGTTTCAGCTGAGATCAAAGAGCTGCCAGATTAACACCAAGTTTCAGAATTGTCTGAAAGTTTATTATCCAGGTTTGCAATTTTCCACCAAAGCTTGCTACACATAGGAATTTGTAGATGCTTATCCAACTCCATAGCATCCATCAGCTTATATAACAGTTATGAATGTTTTGGATGTCTTAAATGTGGCAGACCAATCTTTTGGATAACCATATCTTGCATAAAATTAATTATATAATTTGGTTCATGGCAATTTTTTAATTGCAAATTAATTAGCTCCATCTGGTCTGTAATTTTCCACTTAGCAGGTAATAACTTTTAAAGCATCTGTTGCTTCTGAAACGGATAAGACAGTATTGAGTATAGCAATTCTTATCTGTCAAAGTTATCTGGTTAGACAGTAGTGATCTTGATTTTTTGAGAGTTTTTTTTAATATGAGATCTTCACTGTACTGAATTCTAAATGTCTTCATTTGCCATAAGTGCTTCTGGCTCATTACTTGCTGCTCTACTTGTTCTTGATTAATGCAAGACATTTTCAAAGCTGGAAATGTGTGATTATTACATCTTTAATCTAAAATAGACTGACTGATAAACCTGCTTTATATATTTCCTGTTGATGGAGAATCACTACTACTGTACCTGGTGTTGAGACATAGTTGAGGAAGGGGAAAAACTCTGTATTTCTTAAACATAAATTTATTCATTCACAAACAGGAAAGTTAAATTTTATAGTAAGGTCTCATGAAGGACCTTGTAGAACTTCTGAAGAAAAGACAAAGTTTTGTGGAAATGGAAAGAAAGCAGATTTCTCCTTCGACTTTAGCAACATACGTATCTTCAAGACTCTGGGACAAATTAAGATCTTCAGCAATCAAGTTTGTCAATTCTTTCCAAAATCATATCTTGATTTTCTGTGGTTTGGATATATCTTGCTTTTGCATCTCTTTTTTAAATGTATTGAAAAGCACATCCTAGTAAAATGGTTAATATTGTTGTATATGACTGCCGTGGTGTAAGAATGGTACTCCTCAATTTAGTGCTCCCACTGAGATGCTCCAAACCACACTCCCACCCCCTCCATCCCCTGGTGAGTGACCCAAGAGGAGAACTGGAGGCACAAAAGGTAAAGATCATGAGCTGAGATAAGAACAATTTACTGGAAACAGCCATGAGATAAGAAAATGAACAGCAGGTAATGACAGGGTACACGAGAGAGGTGGGCAAATCACACAGAACCCCCTGGCAATAGAAAATACCTGACTGCTCCCTCCTTCACACTATGCTGAAAAGACGCCTTCCCTTCAGAGGAGACTCTATCCCCCCTGCTCTTAGCAGTGACACCAGGGGTGCAGAAGAACTTCTGTGTCCTGTCCCCTCCTGGCTACTGCAAAAATTAACTATGCCCTTGCCAGAAGCAGGACGATGACAATATACCCTTTGACTGGAAATTCTGCAAAATGTTACACCTCCATATTTTTGGTAGGCAAATCTGTGTGCAGAATAATTTTATAATTTTAGATGTAGATTTTTGGAACAGATGTTTAGAAGTTCTTTTTGAAGCATACTAGAATTTGAATTTATGGAGGCATATTTTCTATAGGTTTGGTGAATATCCCTGTTTGCAAATGCTGTCACATGTATCTCTTACCACTTATTTGATTGCATTTTCAAATATAACACTAATTACTTCATTCTATCAACTGTTCTTATTCACAAAGATATTTTTTTTCCTTGAGGTTTGTGACAATTGGTTTACCTGATGGCTTCTCTCTTGCACAGAAAAAAACTTTCCCAGATTGACATTTGCACCAAGATGAAAGTGTTCTTTCTGGTTTTTTGAGTATCAGTGGCTGGCATTATCCTGGCCCTAATGAAACGTATCATAAAACTTCAGTGCTTTGACATACAACAAAAGAGAGATTAATTTCTGTGTAATATTAAGAGCCTTAGAAATCCAGACTGACAATTTAGGTGTCAGATAACCAAGTTTCCTATTTACACATATACAAGACTTAGTTAGAGACATACACTGGTGCACTGCAACAGAAGGTGCCACCAGGGAAACTGAGAAATTTTTTCTCTGACAAATTCCTTTACAGGTGGCTTGATTTCCACTTTTACCATACAGTTCTTTTCTGATGACTTATCAGTAGTCAGAAGCAAAACTGTTATCTCACATGTTTGAACGGGATGCATGATACGGAGCATGTTTTTGTCACAAGGAAGTCCTTACTAGCCACTCACCCTTGTGGTCACTCTTATCACTCAATTTTCATCTCAAAAATCTAAACAAAAGTGTGCTGGATCCAAATACTCGGTCTAGGGACATCTTTGTCTTAACTGGTATTACTTGGTTTCTCTAACATCATTCATCAGCATGATTTAGGATTAAAATCACATTAGACTCCTTTTACATCTTGTGAAATAGTTTCTACCTCCACAGGATGTAGCACTTTGTAGAAGCTCATGCTTTAGCTTCTCACTCTGCTTACTTTGACCTTATTAATACTCCTGAAGCAGTTACAGTTCAGCACAGCCAGAATGTAGCCCATGTCAGATCCTCTCTTTAGCAGCATTTTAAGGGCGGTCTGGACATTTTTCTCTAATATGCGTCACTGCTCTTTGCATCAAAAACCTTTAGCTCCAGTAAAATTCCTAGAGCTGGTTTGTAGTGAGCTGGATGGTGTCTGTATCCAACACTGCCACCTTAAGTGTGGATAAAGCTCTGCTTAGGTATTTGTAATTCTTTCTTAGAGCAGTCTGGGTCTTGCAAAGATAATGCAAAATTTTACCAGTAGCGAGAGCTGATGAAATTCTACTTTTCCCATTTGGTGAAAACCCTGGAGGACAAAAAAACCAGTAGTGTATACTGTATTGTATATATTTAATGAACTGTTGGTTAAAATATGTTACATTTGGGAGAAATCATGCTTTATGGAAAAGTAAAGACCCCATAAAAGTCACAGAACAAATTATTTCCATTAAGTAATACCATTTCTTTTGTCAACACTATGAGAGCTGAGCAACTGATTTTCAGAAAAAAGTACATATGAACTCAGAATCCAAACAATATCATGATATGAGTGATGCATGCAAAATTGCAAGGGTGGGCTTTTCCTCACTGGAAAAAAAAAAAAACAACAACAAAAAAACAGCTGACCAACCAACCAAACAACAAAACAACCAAAAAACAAACAAGCAAAGAAACAAACCAAATCAAAGCCACAAAACAAACAAACAAAAAAATCCCCAGATCAAAACAAGAAAATCTCAACCCAACAAAAACCCACACCTCACTTGAGTCTGGCCAGGAAACATTAAATTATGGGTTTGAATGCAAACATTTCAGGTAGGAACTTTCCTGTCCAGGTAATTGCTCTGAATATACAGCATTCTCAGAGCTCAAAACTCAAACTACATGTCTTGCCAAACAGCTGTAGGATTCCCTTCGTTTTGGTGAAAGTAATACATAGAACAATATTCACTAAGGTAACTCAAAAATGCTCTCCAAACCACTTCTATTTCCATGCTGCCTGGGCAGGTAAAACTGTATCCATAAAGACCATTTCCTAACCATAAGAATTATCTACCTGAAATATGGTGGAAGAGCCCACAGAACACATTTAAGCAATGTACTTAGAAAAATGTTTCTTGACTTACTAAAAGCTGAAAAAGAACTTAAAATAATTGTAGAAGGAATTTTTTTTTTCAATTCAACTACTTATTATCAGAAAAGGAAGAAGAACTTCTATTTGTGAATCATTTGCAGATAACAATAGGAAATGGGAAAAACAACATTTCTGTGAAGGCAAGAAAAAGTTTAGTTCCTTTAGAAATATTCATAAATCAGCCTTTGTCAGGGGAAAACTAATAATCATAATTTCTATGGTAATGTAAACGTGGGAAGTACCTGAAATGAAAGGAAATTTGTATCTTGCCTCTCAAGAGATAACTGACTAATGTGTGTGGGTAAAAAAAAAAACAAAACAAAACACTGCTTTTTTTTCTGGGGAGTACTGTTTATAAAGACAATGTGTCAGACATTCAGTTATTCTGTTGGGGTTTTTTTTTTAATTTTTAAAGATGACTCTGTTTTTCACATGTCTTCTTGGATAAATCACATTATCTGATGCTTGTAAAGCTCTTCCTCCTCCAATTGGCTGCTTTATTGACTTCTATTATTTTTGCTGTATGATGTGTGAAAACAGGCTTCAGCCTGTCCCTGGAAGCACAACCAGTTCCGTGGGATTCAGTTGGATTTGCCCTTTAGGACAAAAGAAATATCATTCCAGCTGCATTTTCAAATATATGTTTTGAGTGCCGTTATGTTGACTGAAAGTATAAGGTTTGCTCTAAAAAAATAGAGCATATAAGAGTGAATAAAGCAAGATTCCTTAAACAGCAACATTATTTGTTTCCTCTAGAAGCAATAGGTCTGGCTTTTCCTTTTTTCCTGACCGAAAGAGGACAATAGGAGTGCAGATCTCAGTTTCCACTGATGAACTCAACTACCAGGGAAGTTACCAGTAAACCTGACTACGGAGTCTTCTTTTCATTCAATTTAAATCTCCCTTTCTATTCCCAGTTAATATTTTTACTGCCTTTACCAATGTCCTTTTCCTTTTCCCTTGGACCCTGCAAAGGTTCCAGTTTCTCCCTTGGAGACTTTTCTTTGTTAATAGAGAGATAGCCTTAGCCACTCTAGGATTTTAGCTCCTTTTGAAGTACACTATCTTCAGCTCCCTTAATACCTCTGGCTGAATGACTGAGCAGTTTGTCATGTCTCATCTAATGATTGCTCACACTGAACACAAGGTAACACTGCACTGAGCTCTTAAACAAAAATTCAACTAGCAGTCATATCCTGAATTTCAAGCTGTGATATTCAGCAGTCCTTGAGGCTAATGTATTCATAACTGATTATTTTCTGGTGTATACTGGATGTCCAAAGTGTCCTGAGGAGCCCTGGGGGCTGTCAGATTGGAAGATGAGGTAGCTAGGTGACATGTTCAGGGTGCACTTCAGCATGCACTCCTGAGATGAAGGCAAATTACTCCAGTAATTACACAAAGAATGCTGCTACCATTGTGAACAAATATCTCCTCAAGCCACAGGTAATGTCTAGAAGCCTTAATTTTTACAATCAATCCATTAGACTCGGATCTCTTTAAAGAACAATTATATCTTACATAGAACTGAGCACCATGGCTGGTGGATTTTCTGCTATGAAGCAGTCCACAAAATGGTACCCTAGTGTAGGTTGTAAGACTGCACTTCATAAATACCAAAAAGGTTTATCATGTAAGTTTTGGAGTTCAATAAAGTAATTGCAGTTCTTGTAATTCTGCTTAAACACCAAATTTTTACAGAATCTGAGGACATCTCAACAGAGGCACGCTGTACAATGCAAATCTATTTAAAGCCCATGGCAAAATCCTGAGTTCTTTCTCTGAGTGTATAAAACCTTTATAGTCTAAGGTCTGTCTTGAAACAGTTCATCTTTTTGAAGACAAAGGCACCTTGAAACAGTCTGCGATGCTTATCCTTCCAAAGCATTTCTCTGGGCACTGAAATGCTTTGCTTCAGGAAAACTGGCAGAGGTGACAAAGCTGTCTCTTATGCCAGTTGCCTCTCAGATTAGATGAGATGGTGAGCAGAATGCTTCTGTATTTTGATTTTCTGCATGAAAAGGTCTTTTTCCTCTGGAATTTAGAAGAACACAAATGTTGTCTGCCTGGCCCTCAAGGTGTTTGGCACTAGGATTAGCTCACAACAGTCACCATTCCCCCTCCTGTCCAGTCAGAGCAAAGGTTCAAGGAGCATTAGCTTCAGAGGTCAATTCAGATGGGATAGGCAAGGGGCATGAGTTGTAGGATTAAGCCATACACATGCAAAGGAGCTTTCTGAACATCATTAACAAAGCGGCTGTGGTAGCCCAAAGAGACAGAGTAGAAAAACAGGACAAGATCTCAAAATTGAAGACAAAACAAAACCTGCTCATAATCAAGGAGGGGAGAGAAGAAAGAAGAGGACTTTGATACAAGGGGAAAGAGTTAAGGGACGAATACAAAGAGACTAAAAAATTAACCTAGAAACTGTGCAGTAGAAAGATTTTCTCCAGTACTTATGAAAAGGAGACAAGCAGGTGAGAAGTTGAAAGTAAGGTGGAATAAAAGATTAAGACAATCTGGCAAGACAGGGGAACTTCATCATCACAAGAAAATTTATCTATATACATCCTTTCTGAGGTTATCCACATAAGAAGCATCATAAATTTGCTTCATTTGTGAGAAAAAAAATGATTTTTCTGTCAACAAAGGCAGTTTTACACTTCCCTTTACCAAATGTGGAGAAAATTTACTGACTCCCCAGTATGCTATAGAACATGTCATTAAAAAGCACCATTGTTTCCAAGGTGAAAGTTTCTTCCATTTAGTATACTGGAGAGCACATTTCAAGAACTAAAGAAAACTGTAGGTTTCTTTGAAGTCTGCTTCCATTCCTCCAACATTAAGACTGTGTGCAAGTCAGTGGCAAATAAAAGCTGCTGTGAAAATCCCCAGAACCCAAAGGTGACTTAAAGAAACCGACATTCAGCAAAAACAAAACAACTCAGTCTTCCCCTTTGATCACTCCCGCCAGCTGCCCTAGGCGAGTCTGGAGCTGTACGAAGCTGCCTGGAGACCTCAGCCAGTGCACCAGATGTCACCCTGAGACACTAGAGAGGATGGATGGGGGAGGAGAGAAATTTTCAAGCTGAATTTTTGAGGCTGACATTCTACAGAGGAACATTGGAGGGTATAAAACTCATCATCTTTGCCTATAGGAACAGAAAGTGAAGGAAGGAGAAAGGGACAAAGCATTCACAGAGACAGCTGAGAGCCTCAAGAGAAAGACAGTTTCTGCAAATAGCCCCTTAATGTTTGGTTTATGTCTAGGTCAGGAGAGTAACTATAAAATGTCACCTTGTCACCATCTGCAGTCATCACAGAAGTTGTAAGGGAGTATTTGGACCCATTCACAACTGCCTTGCTCCCTTCCTGGGCAAGTTTTACTGTTCTTTAACTCACATTTTATTTTTCTCTTTCTTGCATTCATTTAATTTCAGTGTCACTGCATTTATTCTCTACCATCCACTTTCTTCAATAATTAATTCCTCATATTCATTGCCTTGTAGCCACAGCCACAGTGGTTTCAGTTGGGAAACCAAATCAGGTAATTATGAAAACCACGACATTGCTAATGAAAAATAAAATAACAAATGCTCCTAATATGAATGCCTGGGAGACAGATCGATACAGAATTACTGCCGCTTTCCCACTCTCTTCCTATATCTCTTTCTTGTGTCACCTAAAAGCAAAAGCAAATTCAAATATCATGGCTGAAAATGACATTTCAAAGAAGTAACACTTGCACTGGAACAATTTCTACCATCTCTAATGTGTTTGATTCAAAGTTTAGGATAAGCTATACCTAGAAACTGATGTCTAAGGTTAAGTGTCTTTACAGATGATAGTTGTATACTGAACACTATAACTTTCTATGCTTTGTGGCTGAGATGATGTGAAATGTGGTGTCTCCCCTTCCTACCAAGACCAAACAGAAGGTCCAGAAATTGTTTTGGTAGGTGGGTTAGAAAGGAGACTAAAAGGACAAATCAGGGCAAGGAGCCTTTACAGTGAGAACAGCTTTCATGCAGGGAGTTCTATAATTCTGCACTACAAAAATCTCCTGTCAATTTAGATGCTATCATCAAATCCTCAAACTGGTCCTTGGCAGCCCTAGAACTGGAGGGAAGCAAGAAGATCTGTTTCTTTCCCTGGTCTTTACAATAGAATATACCCTTTATTTTTCCTGTATTCAGTCTCGAAACTGTGGCAAACCTGGCCTCTTAAAGCTATTAGTTAGTTTTGCAGTGAGAGTTGTGAAATACCTCCGCTGCTTTAAAAATTCTTCAATCCAAAAAGAGGATACTAAGTACAATCGAGCTTTCAATAAGTCACACTTAGATACATAGAAATATATTAGATCTTCACCAGTCCTATATGGCATCTCTGTTATCTGATTAGCAAAAATCTCATGGCCCCACCAGCTTGGATTGGCCAAGCCAAAGCTTCTGTTTTCTAATTTTAAGATTCTTTGAAGGAGATTTATTTGTTCATTTGGATGAAGCCTTTACCAGTGAAGAAGTTTCAGAAAACTTTTGTTAAATGTATAAACTCATGTCCCACTTCATTGCTGTGCATTTTGGATTATTTGATCTTGCTTTTCCTTGCTCGTTATTTTAACTGGATAGCAGCTACAGCAGCAGCCACAGCAATGTGATTTCAGGAGCAGATTCTTGCTGGTATATTATGTCACCTCAGTCAGTGGGCTATTAGGCTGGCTCACTGCGAAGTGCTAGTACTGCCCACGAGTGTGTGTTGCTTTCTAATTTCCCTACATGGGACTCCAACAATGAGCAAGAACTCAGATTTCCCTCTCTGATCCCCAAAGGCACTGTGTGGATGATGCAGTGTTTAAAAGGACCCTGATGGTGCTAATTGCTAATCCCACTAGATTTCCTTATTGAACTTGCTGCAAAGGATTTTATACCTATGCTTCATAATTAAAGACAGCACAGGAGAAATAATCTTTTGTTTCCAGCCCCTGTCTGACTCTGTTCCATCCCCCAAATTGTCATTTTGGTTTAATGGCTTTAGATGTGTGTTTCCATGCTAGCCTAAATCAGTGTTGCTTGGGTTACGTTTTTTAAAAAGTGATGTGACCTATAAAACAGGTCCAATTTCTTCTTACAAAGGATTATAACAATGGCCTGATGTGACTGGCAATTCATATTGCCAGCCTTATTGCTAAGTGGCTTGAGCAAAATGAGTCTGCTCCCAGAATTTTTGTTCCTGTTCACTGGAGTCTGAAGAGGGGATTTATAGAGGGCAGATAATAAAAGGAGGGGCAGAAAATCCAAAAGGGAGAGTAAACGCCTCACTTCTACAATACTATGGGTTTTCTTTAAAAAATTCAGTTTTAATTGTGCTGATGGCCAGTTTGTCTCCTCCATGTCTCTGCCCCTAAGCTCCTTCTACCCTTCTCAGCTTTTTGCTTTTCTCTTGCTTCTCGCTTAGTAGTGCCTTCTCAGCCAGTTGAAACTCTTGAGTCTAAAACACAAGGAAGCTGCAACACAGCCTTTAATTTCTGATATGGAAAGCAGAGCTTGCTGTAGACAATGTGTGCCCAATCAAGACATCTTATTTGAATATTGCTTTCAGGTCACAGACACAGCCTTTCAATGGTCCTGTCTTATCTGAGTTCCCAAGTTATCAGCTCCTACCCACAGCAAAGGCATGTAAGTCCTGATGACTGGGTGGAAAAAGAGAGAAAGTTAGAAGTGTAGTTATAAGAGTTCTGTCCTGGAGTCATTGAATCCCGTTGAAATAGGCTTTCTGGGATTCGCTGTGTCAATTTAAATTGAGAAGTGCCCTCTTTCACAGCTTTATTATGCCATTCATCTTACAGGCAGTGATGTGTAGTCACATCTTGTAATAGATACTTCCAGCAGGATTTCACTGTTGTGAACATGGGTTTGTTTATCCCCCAAAGAACCACAGTAGCTGTACTAGCCTGTGTTATTTGTGGTATAATTTAACAGAATGATCCTCATGGAGAAAAATTCATTTTCATACAGAGGAAAGCTGTCCTAGGCATGACCATAGAACAGGCAACAAGTAACTGACGATTGTGGTGAGGGCACTCTGACTGGCCAAATTCACCCATCTTGGCATGAGCTACATTTGTGTTTGTCCTTTACTTTTAACTACACTTACATCAAGAGGGTGTGTGTGGACAGTAGAAGCCATTTGGTGGTAGCTGCCTGTAAGGAAGTTCACCGCAGTCTCTTGACTTTGGAGGAATGGTGATGGGATATGCTTGGAGCTCTAATCTTCATTAGAGCCAATCACATGTAGAACAAATGTGTCTGTATGCCACAGCTTCTGTGAAGCTCTTTTGTGTGAAATAGATGAAATGACAGTGCACTTAATAGCTTTCAGCTATTCTTTAATCTAAATTGTTCCTTACAGACACTTCACATTTAAGAAACTTAAGAAGTTTTCATTCTACCTAACTACCTCCCATTGTTATTTCCTACCACTGTCAAAAAACCGGTGTTCTTAGCAAACTTAAGAGTGGCACAGCAATATGTCTTCTTTTTCTCCCACTCTTTCTTGGTAATCACTCCCTTCATGGTGGTTTTCCAGTGCCAGTGGCAAATCAACTGAGCATTTTGGAGGAGTGAGGTATATGTGAAAGGCTCTTCCAATGATACACTCCACCAAGCCAGCTCCATTTCATCACAACTGATGTACGAGCTCATACAGGAAAACTAACAGTCAGTTTAAACTTTTTTATTGAATCTGCACTTTTCTTTCTAAAAAGTAATTTTAAACTAAGAGAAATGAAGAACTCCTCTGTATTTTACGCTGACTCCTTTCAGCTGCCAGGACTATGATGTCCCAGACCATCTAAGAAAAATTTGTTTTCTTGCTGTAAGAAATATGATACTAAATTAATCTCTCACATTTATACACAATCTTCCATCTTTTTAGGAAGCCCAAGTACTCTGAAAAAAATACAGGAACTTCATTTTGGACTTGTGGGAGCCTGGCACTTTAGAATATTAAACTTACACCTCTTCCTCTTGTTCTCAGAGAAAATTTCCCTGAAGCAGACAATGAAAAAAAGATCTGAAGAGAGTGAGTGGGTGAAACATATGACTGCATTCACTGATGCAATGCAGCCATTTAACATGGCAGGCAGAAAACAGCTGCTGTTTAATTTCTTGCAACTACTCTGAACGGCTGATTAGAATGGGAAGTGACTAAATCTGTATCTGGCCAAATGAAGGTCTATGTAAAAAGAATAAAATCCCCCAATGCTTTGCCATGACATGCATACAAAGATAAGTAGGATATTGATTAATTTACAAGGCCAATATTTAATAAGTCATATAACTACTCATAACTACTAGCATTTGTAATGGTTAGCATAATACTAGGTGGCACAGTTTCTTTTGAGCTGTTCTATTTTCTGTAAGAGGAATGGCATAAGAAAGGGTTTGAGTCTTTTCTTGGGAAATTTTGTTCAACTGGGATTGTCTGTTTGATGATTCAAGGCCATTTTTGATACAGAGCCAAGAGCACCAGAAACTAGACAAATATGTGAGTCTAAACTCTGAATTGAAATGGCAGTCGCAAAAATTAAACTGTCACCATCATTTATATAATTTCCCACTTAGCTTCTTATCTTGTTTCTTTGCTAATGATGTTATTATCTGAAAAAAAAAAAAAAAACAATGCAAAAACTTAATGTCTGACATATGCAGAAGTTTTTAACTCCTCAGAGTCTTAAATTTACCAAGATTTTACATCCTATCTATCTGGCAGTGAGGTCTGCTTCTTTTATTGATCATATGTTCACACTCATACACCGTAAAAATTGTTGTATATATAATGCTTTCTTTTGAAATATATTGTTTACACTAGGAAACCCATAAATTTAAGTGGTTTTTTGTGCTATAGCTGGTAATTAAGATTTAGAATGATAATAAGCACTAAAAATAGGAAGAAACACAAAATACTATATTACCCTTAACTTTTGATCATGGATCATTCCTTTTTAATATTAGTAGAATTCATGACTGCAGTTAGAATTAAGAGAATCAAAATTTTCATACTTATCAACTGTGAGACTTGAGGTCTGGTCAGGGACATTAAAGGATTATTTTTACCTCCTTCTTCTGGTCTAGAGGCAGCTTCCAGCTCAGGAAATGGGGCTGGGAACTGCATTTCAATGGACAGCTCATGCAGTTACGGTGTGTGTTGCTTCCTAAATATTTTGAAATAAATGTTCTACTGGTCTTCCTCTGAGATAGGATCATGGTCTAGTCCAGTCTGACAATCTATGTTCTTCTGAAGGATTTGGCATTAGGAGGTGCAGAGAATGAAATAGCAGGGACCATTAGGTTATTTGACAATACTTTTTCTATTACCATGGAGAAAGTGAGAGCAAAACAGAAGAAACTGGTTTTGTATAGAGGAGTCTATAAGGTACAATTTACAACACTGTTTGTTAATAAAAGACATCCTGAAATTACATATGGAAAACACTACTAAATAATTCTATTTGTTATTCTACCAGTATAGTGGTTTTCTCTGAAGTGTTTCCTCATTGAAATAACCTTATGAAACACATCTGCCTTTCACAAAAAATACATTAGTGAATATTTTTTGTGCTCTGGTGTGCTATTTAAGCCCCAAGGGAGGAGGCTTATGTTTCTTTCCCTCACAGTCAAGAATGTTTCCTTTTTAGGAAAATTCTGCAATTATTCAGCTTAGATTTTTCTTTTCTTAATCTATAGCTGCACTTGGACACCCAGACATTTATAACTCATTTTCTTTGTTGTTCTTTATACTACTGAAATACTTGCAGCTGGCTCCCTCCAGAAGGAACCTGGAAGCAGACTGGTGTATGTGTGGAAGACACAATATGGGCAACAGGGCTCTGGATTAATGGAGGAGAAACATACTGACAGCACAAACACATCTTCTGCTTAACACTGGGCTCATCACTGTAGATCTGAGCTAAACATTCATTCTAAAGCAAGCTAAAGGCCAACACCCTGTTGCCCACACCCAGCTTCTAGCTTAATTCATTCTGTTTATAATCTGTAGCCTCATGGTTCACATGCAGACAATGTGTTAAATGAGCCTGATCCAGTTTCCATTTTTCTACCACTCAGAAAAACTTTTTATTAAAACAAAGAAGCAAACTACTCACTTCCTTTTGGATTATATTTTCAAGTAAATGCAATAGTCATGAAGAAGCATCTTTTAAAGAAATGGTTTAGCATCACTATTACCAGCTTGCAACTCAACAGTGATATCTTTGTGTTCCTCAGGATACAGAACTTTCCTACTCACCTGGTGTCTGATTGAATTTGATACTGAAGAGGAATCCTTAATGTTCAGTGCAGCAAAAAGGAAACAGCTTGTGGTTACAAAAAACCTCTTTTTATAATCAACTCGAAATCTGAACACCTCCAGAGTGCCCCAAGCAGTTCCTGGCAGAAATGAATGTCATCTGAAAAGCCGGGATATATGGTCACTTAGATAGACTGAACTCTGAGACACTTCAGCTGAGCAGCCTGAGAATTCTTTGCTATCTTTTTTCACTACCTTGAGGCTTCTTTCAATAAACAATTGATTTCAGTTTTTAAGTCTGCCAGCACATGGTTCTTTTAGTTAGCAATTAAATGTACATAGTGATATTTTAACTATTCTCATACGGAGTTTGACAGCTCACAGGCCTAAATGTCTCCCTATTAAAGGAAAACAGAATCCTGAAGTTATAGATTATATTTTTACAATGTCAGATGGAATCTTTATTACTACTAGAAAAACTAATTATTACAAACCAGTTGGAAATCACTTATCTCCACAGTTTACTGCTGGTAAAGCAACAAACAAGCTGTTAATTTATGTCTTGTAACTGTATAACATAAATACAGGGCATGTTTATATACTACATAATTTTATTTTCCTCAATGTAAATATCCTTTTTCTTTTTTTAATCAGTTGTTCCTCATGACACAAAATAATTCCTTAGAAGGAGGACTCTAAACTTTATGTGTATTTGGAGAGACAATGAATACAGTTAAATTAGATTGATAGCAATGGCTGCAGGTAACACTTCTGAAGTGAGAAATTCAGAGAGGGCAATCTTGGAGCTAAGTATAGCTCTGCTGAAACTCTTTATGCTAAACAAAGCCATGCAGGGTCTTACTTTATATTTCAATTACAATTAAACCTTGTGCATTTCGGTAAAGGATCCTCTGACTAAAATAACTATTCCAGGTATTAGAAGACTTTGATTTTCTTTCTTTTACTAATGCTCCATTAACCTCCAACATCTGTTCTCTCTGTGTGCAGTCAGCAGGTCTGCTGATATCTCCCTTCTCTTCTGTTCTAGCAGGAGCAGTCATTTTTAATAAAGTTGTTATCCTCTCTCTCTCTGTCTCTCCCCTCTACAACACCATCCTGGTGTATGAATGCATGCCATGCCACAGGGCATCAGTGATGCTATCTAGGCTGTCCTTTCACTTTGTTTCAGCACTTCTAGACACTGAAACTGCAGGTCCATTAGAAACTTTCCGTGTGAACTGACGCCTCCAGCACTGCATGTGAAAAGCTTTGGTGCAGCCTAAGGCCATGGTCATGGATATTTGGCTGAATTTGTTAGTAAGTCGTAGTAGAAGCCAGAGACTTAGAAGCTCTTAGAACTACTTTGTCTTATAAGTTGCATTTTTTTTTCCTGATGGTTCCTAGACTGCTGACAAAGCCATGCAAAAGTATTACCTCATCTGCTACCTAAGTAGTTTTTCCTTGAAGCTTAAGGCAACAGTTAACAGTTCACAGCACCACAGTGCACTGCAAGAAAAATTGAAGGACATAATGATAATGCAGTCTGTGTGCTGGCAAATCCCAGATGTTTTGCATTCTGTGTGAGAAACAAGAGGCCTGGCTATGCTATTTTGCATACCATGTTGTTGCTGTTTCTAGATCTGTATTCTCTGTTGATGGCTTTAATTGCCTGTACTACCGTAATGATGACTGTACTGCTAATACAACAAATTATTTGTATTCATGAAACTAAATGGCATCCATGGAAAACATACTTGTAAATGTTACATTTTACTTAGTTCAGAGGTAGATCGGTACCCAGGGATGAAAACATGAACCATTCGGAAGAACTTCATAATTTCTAGTAAAATTTAATTTTGTGTTCTTGCTGTCCTGCCCTCATGAGCTGCAATAAACCACATTTCTTTAACATATATGAGAAGTTAAGACTGTCTTTTAACATCTCATCTAATATCATCAAGGGGAATACAGACTTAAAAAGACTTTCCTTTGACTCTGTTCTTTCAAGTGTTTTTTTTTTTTTTCCCCCTCACAGTCTTATACAAACATCTTCAGTTATTTTTTTGGATGGTTGTCTATTAGCTATAAACTAGATTTTGGCAACAGTTGACCGCAGGTAAATCCAATTCCCTGTACTCTCTGGATGATTTAGAGAGAAGATGAGATACCAGTGTAGGATTTTCTGAAGAGGTAATAAAAGAGAAATTAATCTGCCAGATAAAAATTCTTTGTTGTCAGCATTTCCCTGAACTGAAGGATTAAATGTATGCTGAATTTTAAATGGAAAATATGTTTACACAGTGCTGTGATTAACGGCCACAGCAGTGCTCTGTGCTGTGTGCAGCTATGTGCAGCAGGCTATTTTTATAGGATTTCAATAACCCTAGGCAACCCAGAGTTCAAATCTGACATCCAAACTTTGTGGTCCTTTGAGATCCATATATAAAACAAATCTATATTCCTGAAAGGTCTTCTCTTATTATAAGAGATCAAAAAATGCTCGTGTGATCCTGTAGGTAAAGCACAGTACTCTGAGTCCCGTCAATTGGAATTTATTTCTGTTTCCTCTACAAAATTTCTGGATTACTTTAGGCAAATAATTTTTTGTTTTCCAGTTTCCTAATGGTTAAAACAAGAAGAAGCAGCTCTGTATAACAGACGCCTTCTGAGACACTGTATCGCCACACCAGATGCACGCAGTTGTTACCCAGGGCAGCAGTGGCTGCCCCTGGACCCAGCCACGCTCCAGGTGCACATGGAGAAGGCGGCTTTGGGCAGTCTGGCAGCCCCAGTTGCTGGGCAAGGCAGGCAGCTCGCTGGGCTGCCCGAGACAGCGCTGCAGGGAGCGCTGTTGCCTGGAAACACCCGTGTGCCTGCACTGCTGTGCACATCAGCATGCTGATCCTGCTTAGGGCACACCGTGGAACAGCCTTAATTGCTACACGGATAATCCACCTCAAGATAGCTGCTAACACAAAAACAAGGACCGGCTCCAAATATACCTTGTAGTTTTAATATAAGCCTAGAGTTAAATGGGCGTATTCACAGACTGAAGGTACATTGACTGGGAGACTTCTTTAAGCAAAAGTGAACAACATCCATATATGTCAAGATTGGCAATGAGTCAGTAAGTGTTCAGCAGGTGATGAACCAGTCCAGATGCAGCCTCTGGCATGGTTGGGGTATGATTAGGATTTTTGATGTGCCTTCAGTATTTGATGCAGTGCTCCCACAAAAATTCACTTGTCTTTGAACTTGTTCCTACTACAGCCCTGGAAGTATTTCTCTGGGGAGAAGTTTCTATGACTCAAAACAGTCTTAGTGGAGGATGCTCTTTTTCCAGAGGGGGCACTGACACTGCTCTGACTGATACTGCTGAGATCCTTAACAGATCTGCACCACACATAGCCAGTGGGCCAGCATCAATGTAAATCTAGATCATGCTTTCCACAATAGGTGCTGCAGTGGTTTTGTTGATTGCTACAATCTTCATGCATCCTGCCCTAAAGGATTTACTAAGGATTCTCCAGGGTGGGAAAAGTTCAGACAGAAAAGTACTGTTTGGTATGGCTTTTCAGGAGGAGCTGTGAAAATAATTGATTTTTTAATTCAGTAACTAAACTTGAAAAATTCCACAACTTTTGATCTGAACCAAATGTGGCATGTGTTCTTTTTCTTATTTTCACCTAGACAGCTCCTGCCCTCTCTCTTGCTAGGAATTCCAGTCTATTTAGAATAAAAGCATTTCATGTTTACTGTTGGTAACCAAAATCCAAACACTTCCAATTTCATTACTATCTCCTCCATTAGCAGTCAGATCAAGTGCCACAGGGGAACTCATTTTGACATTGCAAATAGTCTGGGGATGCTGAATCCAGAAAGTTTAATATAAAAAAAAAAAAAAAGAGGGAAAAAAGAAGATAAAACAAATCCCCAAATCACTTAGCTCTTTTTAGAGTAGAATCTGTGAAATGCCTCTTCTGTACAGAGGAGGAAACAAAAGAAGCTGAAAATAAGTCTCAGGCATGAGCCTATACATCTGTCCTGTGTGCCCTTATCAAAATGCTGATGCTATGCTCCAGATATGCATCCTTTTCCTTCACAAGAATGCAAGTTGTGAAGACACAGAACAGATCTGAATCATCAGGGAATACATGTGATACAAACAGGAAATAAACCAACTTTTTAAACTTTTCTCTAGCTCACCTCAGTAGCTTTTTTAAGTCAGAATAGTCAGAAGAAAAATTCACATTGTTTTTAATAAAGTTTGCCCCAGCAACCTGCTTGTTTTCAAGGAACTAAGCAGAGCAATAGCAGTGACAAAAATTGGCTCCAGCAGTCTGATATATCATAGATTTTTTTGTTTGTTCAGAATGAAGAAATGGAAAAGGCACTAGCAGGAGTTAGTCCTCCTAACAGGAGAAATGTCCTCCTTTCACTTCCCAGTTCCTGGAAGTGGCTCTGCTCTTCCATTTGTAACAGCAGGCATTTTCTGAGTGTTATTTATGGAGAGTACCTGACAGGAGGCTCTTGTCAGGGATGCTTGAGGAATGGATTTGACAAAGTGTCTTTGTAGCTGCTGAGGGATTGGAGTGTGCAATGCAGGTCTGAGGAAATGCTGAGCTACCATCAGTCAAAATGACTCAGCACCAGGGGTCTAATTCTGCCTTTGCACATCTTTTAGCCTGTTCTCCAATAGTGCCTGTGGTGTAAATTTTTAATTTGGAAAGAATCATAAGCCTGGCAAATCCATATGCTAGATTCTTCAGAATCTTTTTTCTTTTAGAAAGAAAAGTTTTCCAGAAAATGATCTCTGTTGATCAGCAACAACTTTAAAATATGCTTTTATTTTACTTAAAAATATGTTTTTATTGCTAAGTTACTGCAAAGCTCAATAATTACTCTGGTATTAAAAAAATAAACAACAAAAAATATTTCCAGTAAGCAAGATTTTCCTCATGCCCTGAAAACAGCTGTCATAACCAAGTAAGACACAAATGATAGGTGAAGCAGCAGAATTCAGAACTAAAGGCAGTTTCCTAATTTTCCATAAGAGATTTCTTTTTTTTTTTTTCCTTTTTTTTAAAGTTTCTTAGAAGGGAAGTGAGTAGTTGGACTCAGGAAGTTATAAATACCTTCCAGGAAGAAGTGCTTATTTAAGTAAATAGCTAATATTCTTCAGAACAAACAGCTGTATTGGTTACTGAATTTATTAGGAAAATGCATTTCTTAGGAGAATGTGCATTTATTAGGAGAACAACATAGGAAACATTCATTGCCCAAACCAGAAACAATCTCTGCACACAGCATTAAAAAAAACCTGTCCTGCAAACATGGTGATCCAACATAATGTAACACAGAAATTAGAGAATGAAGGAGTCTGTAATTCAGTTTTACATGGATCCAAAGGCAAATCACTTCAGTCACTTGTCTTCTCCTTCTTTTGTCACTGTATAACTAATTACTTTGGCTTATAAGAGGATTATCATTTGTAAACGTTACTACTGGCAAATCATCAAAGAAACCACTAAAACTTTCCAGCAACATTACCATTATCATTCTCCAAGTAGAGCAACACAGGGAAACAACAAGTACAAGAGGTTTTTAAAGAAACTTCAGAACCTGAAGGATTAAAAACATATATAAAGATTAAAAGATGAGAGATCAGTTTCCATTTTTATCGTTTATCTGATTTCAGGGGTTCACTGTCTTTACAGAGGATCTGAACTTTGTCAGATAACTTTCTAGGGC
Organism: Cisticola juncidis; assembly: GCA_013400215.1. Taxonomy (NCBI): domain Eukaryota; kingdom Metazoa; phylum Chordata; class Aves; order Passeriformes; family Cisticolidae; genus Cisticola; species Cisticola juncidis. Next base: position 1,664,152 of record VXBR01008256.1, read on the forward strand.
CATGCTAATATTACAACTCCTCTGCTACTTGCAAAATATGTATATTTTTGGGGTTTTTTCCAAAAAAATACCCCAAATAAACAAATATATATATATATACACACAGACACACACACGCACACACACACATATATGGAAAGTCTCAAGTTGGATTTTGATTCAGTGTAGTTGATAAAATGTTTTACGTTTCACTTTCATTCTGATTTAAACCTACCAAACTTAAGAGTGGGACTGTTGGACACAAGGATCCTTGTGGGTCCCTTTCAACTCATAATATTCTGTGATTCTCTGGATTGGCCAAAACATAACTTTATAAAAAGTTGCTTTTAAATATTTTTTTAAATATATAGAAACAATATTGATTTTTTCCTAGCAGTTTTCCAATTGAAAGATCTCTTTATGGTTAATTAGTATTTAGATAAATACAATATTCATTTCCATTCCCTGATCTTCAACTGTCAGAAGAGTATCTAATTAGAGTAAGGTCAGGTTAAACTTGTAGAAGACACTGTTCTCATCTGTAAACAGTTTAGCCCACAGGTCTTTCCACTGTCCTATTGGATGTAGGTACAAACATGCCTGTGATGCAAACAGCAGTAGGGAGACACAGGCACTTCAGCTGCACAAAGTGTGAGAAGAGTTCTCAAAGTGCTCTGCACTACTTTTAGAGAGAGAGAAGAAACATGGAACAGAGAAAAATGTTAAATTATTTCACATTTGATTTAAAAAAATGTGATTTAATTTTGATTGACTTTTCAGACAAGTTCCTGTTTCCCAACCATTCTCACCCATTCACAGTAGATCAGCTCCTGGCCTTGGTCCACACAAGACTGCTCTGAAGTCAGTGTCAGGCTCTGTTGACTGTTGTGGGTTTTCTCATCTATATCTGTAAGAAGCTTGTTTGTTTGAATCTTTGATGGTTGCCATTCTCTGCAAGACACAATATGAACGTCATCATGAGGACAGTCTCCCTCATTTCTAAAATGAGAGACTGCTAGTATATATTTCCAGGGATGACTGCTAGTAAGGCATCTAAAAGCAGGAAAAAGTCAGGGAAGATTTTGTTTTCATTACTTTTTATTTATTCTTGAGGGACAGAAAGAAATCTTTCAGCCTTTGAAAAGATCAGGGCAGAGTGATGGATCAGGATTGAGGTAATACTTCCTGAATATGAAAAACAATGTCTGAACTGTTCTCTGGAGGATCTGTTGTAAATGCTTAAAAATTAAGCACTTTTTTGAAGAACGATCTTAAAAGTTTATCTTTATCTCTCTTTCTTCTCATAATCTGCTCTCTATTTTTCATGCTTAGACTGAATCCCAAGGGCTTACTATACATATTCAGCTCACAGGAAATCTCATTATCTTTCAGTGCTAGGCATCCCATTCCATTGTTGTGCCAGCAACACAGGCTGCTTCTGTAAGATTCTGTATAATATGGAATTTCCTACTACTGTATGTGCATGAATCATTCAAACAGGAGAATATAGCAGTTCCTCCTGTGGCTCATTTATTTACACAAGTCAAAGTTTTGTATACCAGCAATACAGTGTATTATGTGCCTGGGAAAAATCTTGGCAGAAGTGAATTACAAAAACCATCCAAATCAGGGAAGTTTCTGTTCAGCACTTTGAAATGTGAACTCTCTGTGATCTACTCAATTTGTTCCAAGACTGAAATGCTTTCAAATGAAAAAAAACTGCAAATGGAGCTCCAATCACTGTAAGTGGCAGCAGAGAATCATTAAGAATGATAAGTGTTGTATTTTTACAGTATATTTAGAGAATTCTTGAAAAAACACAATACTTCTCAGCCTCCTTTATCTCCCATATAACTGTCAAGTCTTGCTGATGAGATTGCATGCCTTGCTATTCCTCCCTAGTGCAGTACTTTCAATGAAATAGCCTGAAAGTTTTTCTTCTACTCTGGGTCATGAATGGAGCAGCAGCAGAGATATGACTACTGGGCAAACACTAAAAGGCACTTAGCTGTACACCAGAGTTTCTCATCTGCTCACACTGGTCACACATGTCAGCACTGTATTGCCACAATTAGGCTAAAGTGAGGTTCCTTGGGATCTTCACGGAATAACTAACGGGATAGGCAATGAGTGAGCTCCTGTGAACCCTGGGGTTGTGCACTGAGCTACAGCACTGGGCATTAGACCTCACAGACTATTTGATAAGGTAGCCCACTATCACAGGATGTCCCATAAGAAGACTGAGAAAGTTGCAGTAAAATGTATGCCAGGCACAAACAGACATTAATAAGATGAAATGAGCTGTAGCACTGCAAAACAGTAACACCTGGAAAGGTGTTCACAGTACAGCATTGTAGTTTACCATTGAAAATCCACGTTAAAAAAATAAATAAATAAAAAGAGAGCGAGAAAGAAAAAGGGAGGATCTGTGGATCTGTTAAGATCTCTCTTAATTTGCTGATCTGTGTAACATTCTGTAGATGGCAGTGTGGGTAAACCATCTCTGAATTTCTAATATTGCAGTGCTTGGCTTCTGTGCATGTAAGACAGCAATATCTAAGCCAGCACAGACAGACTTTGTCAGTAAGAAAACACAGGGCATTTTCAGAAAGAGAAATCAACCCAGCACTCATATGGGAAAGATCTCCTGGGACATATCTGCTTTTTAAACTCCACTAGTTTAGATCCCAGTTCTCGCTTCCCCTTTTATGAATCGTGACAAACCTAATTTTGAGTTGTCTGGGATACACCTAAAATGAATACTTGTACTTCTGTAATGGCCTACAGTGTTGCACCAAGCTGTAACTGTAGAATGGTTTCTGATAGCTGATGCTCCCTTCCCATTGCTTGGGATCAAATTCAAGGCACAGCTCCTGAACTAAAAGTCTCTTTACATTTCTGATCTTGGGAATATTCAGCCACTGTTCATGGCCAGAGATCAAGTCCTCTCTTAACAGCTGATCTGGGATTTGCAGACACATCCATGGGATTCATAGCCATACAGTTGATGGGTCAGGCTAGACCTGTCCAGTTCCAGCACAAAAAAGAAAAACAAATAGTTTTTGCTGAGTTTCTTTTCAGAACAATTCTGAGATCCTAAAGTATTGCCCTACACCACTTTCATTTCTGTACTGGGTTTAAAACTGACATGATAGAATGAAGAAACCTGATGCACACCATAAATACAGACATAAAGAGTCTGAAGTGAATGATTTAAAGCCCTTTTTGTAATGTACCTGTATGCTTCAATAAACTTAGGCATTTTGAGAAGTCTAGAGACTTTTAAGCCTGTCATCAAAATACCTATCTGAGACAGAGAACAAGAGGTCGTTCTTAATTTCTTCCATCTGCCAGGTTAGAATCCTCATATACTTTGGGAACAGCTCTTTGGGCCTTAATCTCTAAAAATTATGAGAATCTCAGATATATTTGGGGTCCAGACCAGGAGTCTAGGACCTGGCAGTGGTCCAGCTATGAGGCAGTGGGAGTGGGATCTTCAGTGGTCTTCAGCACTAGACCCTCACCCTAGGTGAGCTCCCATGGGATGGGGCTCAGCTCAGTCCCAGGCCCCACCCCAGAACCTCCAGCAGGAGGGGAGCAGCTTTGGCTGTGCTGCCCTGGGCCCAGCTGCCAGGCCCTCAGGAGAATGAGGATGTGCTCAGGGCCCTGCCTCAGGTGCATTTCTGGAAAAAGTCAATCCAATATCTTATATGGATAAAGTAGTCCTTATTTTAAATTAATGCTGACCTGATTGATTTATCAATGAGAGCAATAATTCTCATCCACAAAGCCATCATTGATGGAACTCAACCAGTGTAAAACATCCTCTTTTGCAATATAAACAGAGACCATGAAATCCTTTTAAAGAACCCTTTCATAACATGCAGAATGTGTGCCTGAAATGAATTGATCTGTAATATTTAGCGGTGATGATTGATTTGTACCCAGAGGCAGGAGACAATTCATCAGTTTTTGTATCACCTTATGCAGCATCTCCATCCTATTCATGTCAAATTGTCAGACAGAATAAAAATGAGAACTTTTGGTGCTTGAAAGATAGAAATACTTTTCATTGCCGGGATGCTGTTTTCATTTTTTTTTTTTTTTTAATGGGCAAGTTCATATATTTAAAATGAAAAGGTGAGCTGAGCATTTTGAAACTTCAGCAAATGGAACAGCTATTTGAACTGGCATATCCTACCTATGAATGCAGGATTCAGGTTCTCCAAAAAGAGTCATAACCTGAGACATGAGGCTTATGCTCGTATCTCATCTTGTGAAAAATATTAAGGTGACAGCACAATCCAGACTTTAACTTTCAATTTTGATTTAAAGTTGGCATATTCATCAACCCAATGTACCTTGTGCATTTGTCCCTCACTGACATTCAATTCATTCTAAGGAAATTACTCATTTCACAAAATTCAAACCAGATCCACCAATACTTCACATAGTATTTGCTTTTACTACACAAAACTTGCATCCAAAGTTGACCTTGGTTATAATGTATCCTTGGCAGGTCAAGCTTACTTGTTCCATGGGGAATGGACACAGATTTCCCTTGTAGTAGAACTGTAACTGAATTCAGATGCTATTTTTCCACTGTTTATTGAATTAAAACTCATTAATACAGGCATTTTTTATTGTTGGTTGTATTTAAATTTTGTGGTAAGTATTCATCTAATAAAAAAAAATCCAGAAAAAAATCAAGTGGAGAAGAGAAAAAGGTTAAATGTTTGTCTCAAGTTATTTATTTATCTGTAATTTCCAGCAGCAAAGGTTTTCCAGTATGTTTAAGTATAACTCAGAACCAAGCCTACTCAATGGGATATTTTAGAATAAAGATCCATCTATGTTGCAACCCTTTCCTGCTAGTCATTCATTATATGAAATGTTTATCAGAACGTTCATTCCTTTCCCAAGTGACTTACCCATGATCCACCCATCTGCTCTTCTTCCTTCATCAACCTTCCTAGCCCCATCCTACAAAAATTTTGTACTTATTCTCTTAAAGAATTCTCTGGTTTATCTAGGTTTTATTTGGGTTACTAGGTATCTAGTTGCTCACCCCTTCATACCTGCCTGAGCACAGAGTTTTGCATAGTCACCAGAGTCTCACCTAGTGCCAGGAGAAAGCTTAGATCAAACATGTTTGTGATGCCTCTGATCATTTAAAAATAAGTAGAAATTAAAAATACAATTAATTTTGTTATGCTCAGAACTTAACTCAGCAGGAAAACATTGTAGGTATTTTAGTAAATTCTTTTTGTCATTCCTTTTGACCATCAAGATCTGTATCTCCATACTAAGCACACTGTGTTTGCTTGGCTGTAACTGATACTCACAGACCCTGGAGCTGGCTGCTGGTAAGCATTTTTTTTTTATTTTTTTAAATACACTTTTTTCTATGTTCAGAAAAGATTTTAGTCTTGATGTCCTTAATTTTCTAATAGGCATCTGCTCATATGACTTGTTGAAATTGTTAGGTCACAAACCGGTTTGTTTTTTTTTTTTTCTTTAAAGACACACACACAAAATAAATCTGTAAATTGACAGTATAATGAGATTTACACTGATGTCCTCTTCATTTCCTGTACAGAAAGGAATTTTAATGACACCTGCTAAGGCTCCATGCCAGAGTTAATCAATATTGGATATACAAGTAGAAAATAGAAGCAGGTCCTAAAATTTTCAGTTAATGTCATGCAAAGTGCAAAGTGAACAGAAGACTTAGCTCCTTATTTTAAAGCTGAAAGTTAACATCTGACTACTCTGATTTTTAAAGATTGTGGATAATATCCTATGAGTTCTCCAGATTCCCAGTGAAAATATCAATTTAATATTAGTTTTGATGTGATAAATAATGACTTTGGAAAGTAATACTATGAGGTTTTTTCCCAAAATAAAAAACAGAATTTACCTGAAGAAAACTTTCTGTCATCTAGTGTTATTCCTTTTATAGTCAAGTATTTGTGCCAACTGCCTTGAAGTTTCTAGTGACTTTGAGAAGGAATGGGGATGTAGCCTCACCATCTTTTATTTGGTTTGGCTGTATTTAATGGTGCTTTTTTAGCACAATTACTGGAAGAGTGGTTGTAATTAAAATAATTATACACACAGAGAATGTGTGCATTTGAAAAACAGATTTTGTTTTTCTTTCCAGTAAAGATTTTATTTGAAACATGGCAATGATATGATATATAAAACTGTTACTAATGAGTGTTTGAGATAACTTGATCACTTAAAAAAAAACACCAAGGAGGACATCACTTAAAACCGGATGTAAGCAATATAAACAGCACGACAAATTTCATTGGCAAGGTTCATTCTACTGCTTACTTTGTGATTAAGGCACACCAAGGAAAAGAAATGCTACAAACAAATCAATCAATCCAAACTGAAATATACTGAGCACTATCTATGTGTGTGTGTGTGCTGAAATGAACCAAGAACTCTGTGTGTGTGTATGTGCGTGTGACAAAAGGACCGGAATGGCAAGGATTAAAAAGGAATATGGACTAAAAGCTTAGCAGCACTCAAACTTAACAGTACTTAAATTTATATTTTATGCTTAACAATTTAGCAAAGGAACAAGACTTACCAGCATTTCACTTAGATTATAACTTAAACTTGTTTTCAGGCCTAAGTTACTTAGATATCTGCAGTACTTAAACATGTAAGAGAGCAGCATTTCTCCCATTATTTGCCACAGCATTTGCACACTTGTATGCACAGACAGAAGGAGTCAGTGCAAGGTGCCTGTGACAAATTCCCCTGGAAGGCAGTGAAATGCTCACCTTGGAGGCCTTTGAGTCTCCTGAAGGGCTGGGCCTCGAGGAGTGCGGGTTCCAGCCCAGGATCCATCGCCCTTCAGCAGCCTCTGAGTGCAGCAAACAGGAGCTGCGGGCTCTGGGAGTGTCCCCTCAGAGGGAGGGGGAGCAGCGCCCTCCCTGCAGCCCAGGAGAGCTCCAAGGGCCTCCTTGGGATCTGCCCATGGGCCGCAAGGCAGGCCTGAATCATAGCAATGTTTCATCCTGGCCACGGGTTGGGCACCTTTCTTTGAAAGCGGGAGAACAAAGCTTTGGGCCATTCAGGCCGGAAAAGCGTTTTCCGAGGCTGTTGGCAATGAGAATCCCCCGGAGCTCTCTGCTCTGGGAGCAGACGCGGCTGAGCCGGGGCTGCCCTCAGGGCCCGGCTGAGGAGATCGGGTGCGGCCTGGGAACGGGGGTGATGCACCACCGTAAAAACCAAACCTTCAGTACCAAGCTGCAAATATGGCTGACTAAAGTTTATTTCTAGCTATTTTCGCCAGCAATTTTGTGTAACAATTCAGCTGCCTTTTACTGTTTACTTTAGAAGAAAGCAAGTTTAGATTGTTTGCAGGGGGGTGCGGTGGTGTATGTGACTGAAAGTACCTGGAAAGTAACATATTAAATTTTTATGACTCTAGTAAAATTTTGAATTCTACTTATATTTCTCCTGATTGATTGACAGGAAAATTAGTTCAGAGATGCCTGTTTATATCACTGCATGCTCTGTTGTAAGTTTTCAAGTTAATACATGAAAATTGTCCCCAACTAGGTTCAAATCCATTCTAAATTGACTTCTAGTCACAAACTTCTTCTTTGTTCTCTGTAAATAGTTCTTTCATAATGGCAACAACTCTAAGATTGATTTGGATAAACCATTAGGTCTAGAGCATACACAGAGGGTAGACCTGTGATAAAACCCCTGGATTTATTCAGCAGGGCTTCAGATTTTTAATAAGGATGCAAGTTCTCTATAAACTTGTAAACAAGTGAAAAATCAGCACATCGGACTTGCATACAAACTGCAAATTGATTCTAAACCAGCTAGTTCTCACTTGTCTTAAAGTCATGCATTTTTTTGGAAATCAATCTAAGCACTACTAGTGGCCACAAAAGTCAAGGCTTAGGACCAGGCTGACCCAGCTTTCACACATCAAAGAGGCAATGGATAACTAAGGTTCAAAGATACCAACAAATGGGTAACTTGCCCTTCTGTGGTAAAGCTGGGATAAAATCCACAGTACTTCTCACATAGTAAACAATCTTTTTCTTCCAAGACCATATCATTAAGCCATACAGATCAATTTAATTTTTCACTCATAGCAAGTTGTATTTGGTAAATGTTGCACAAGATAGTTCCATATAGTCATTTCCTCTTGTTCAATCTTCTGCTTTTAGTCAGAATGGTAACAAGTTGTTTACATCAACTAGAAGAAATATACCTATTATGCATGTACAATATACATGTTACCCATGCAGGGCTGGCACTTCCTGAGTTAATCTTGCAATTTATATCATGTTCTGGTTTTGTTTCACAAATAACATCTTCCATCAAACTGACAAGTCCTTTTCTTTAACTTCCTTCCATAATAAATATCCCACCTCTTAAATCTGTTTTCATTAGCAAAGACATAGGTGAAACAGAAAGGGCTTCTATGTGGGCAGAAGACACTTTCATTTTCTTTAGCTATTACTGAATGTTTTTATTTGTCTTTTTACATCACTTCAGCATAGTGCATCTTATTATGACTGACAAGACTGTAATGGGATTTTTTGCTGTCGTCATCAGGTTTCAGAAAAAAGAGACAAGTTTTACTTGTTTTGACCTGTAAGCATTTGTCAACATTGGACTTATAAATTATTGTGTATCTTTCAGCTACAGGTTTCTGGCAGACATAAGTAACAATTGTCTACCTTGTAACTGATCCAATCTGGATTGTTCAGTTTTCTGAAATTATTTTATCTGTTCAGATCTTTAGTGAAATTCCTGATCGTATGCCTGGAAATTTTCACTTACCCAAGGAGTATGGTGTAAGGCTCATTTTAACTAACTCTAGGCTTTACTTTCTTTGAAATTACATGGAAATATTCTGCTTTCTAGATTTTCATGTCTTCAAGCAGAAAACAATATATTAAGTATTAGACAAAGGTATTTTAAAATTTTATATTGAATTAATAGAGCTGGCAAAATAGTGAAAAAACCAAGGCCTTTTGCTTTAAACAGTGTAATTAAAGGTTAATTACCTGACAAATAGTAAGTGATATCAAATAATAATAATACATTAAATTGGAAAGTACAATATCCAATTATCAGGAAGCTGTTAACCCTGTTAGATAATAATTGTAATCAAACACACAAGTGGTCAATCAAAAAATAAAAAAAAAACAAATGAAACAACCGAAGTTAATTTCAAACACTATCTCAAAAGACTCCTTTTGCAGACTGGAGAGAAAAAGCCAGGTGACATACACTGCACTGAAAATTGTCATGGTAAATACACAGGCAGCAGGCTGCATTACCATACAGAACATTTCGAGTGATTAGATGTGAAATCAGCTGGGAAAGAGCTGAGTATACTGTGCATTTCCAAAAAGATAAAAATATCAGAATCCTCGCATTTTTGTCAAAAGTGACAAGAAAAATAAAACGACAACAACAAACAACAAAAAACCCAACTACTGGGGAAAGATAAGCAGAGAATAGGCACACTTAATTCTACTTTATTTATTTTCTTCTATGTGAGCTAAAACCCTTCAACTTGGTTTTGGATTAGATTTTGTAAGCAAAAGAAACAGGAGTCCTTAGCTTTAACTGTTTGGTCAATGTTTTATAAGTCAGGCTACTCTAATGCTCTGAAAAGAAGCAAATCTCTCTCTGCCTGTCATCCACACCTCATAATCAGGCTGAGAAACTGACCAGACCCTTTTAGAGAGCCAATGCAGTGGGATTGCAACTGCAACCTGATTTCCCTTTCTCTCCCTAGAAATACATGTTTACTGTTGTGTACCAGTTTGCATGTTCATTTTCAGGCACTAATGACTTCTGAAATAAAGCTAAGATTTTGCATGCAGTTGATATTTGTAGTTTTATTTGAGAGGAATAAAAATATTTTTAAAGAAACCTTGGCCCACCTCAAAATTCACAAGGTGGTTGCTTGGATGGGTAAATTTACCCAGGAATGTAATAATGTAAATGCTTTGTAGTGTAAATGCTTTCTAATAGAAATGCTTTCTAAGGTAAATGCTTTGTATATGGTTGTGCTTATAAGAATATGTTCATAAAAATGGTTCTTCCTTACTTTTGACAGTGGTTGGTTGCATAATCTCCACAAAGGCTTTTTTTAGGCAACTTTATATGCCCAGGAAAGGCTTCAAGGGGGCTGACATGCACAGTGGAAGAATCCTGCAGCTTTAAGGTAATAGTAAAAGTATAAACATAAGATTGAAAAGCTTTCTGTTAAAGCCCTTAGATTAGAAAAGATTTTAAACTAGAATATAAAGGTTGTTTGTTTCTACCAAAAACACCCCAACCAAAGAAACAAACAAAAACCTGGCCAATAGATGTGTCTTTTCCATACAATCTCATTCCCAGTTCATTTTAGTAAAAAGTTATTTTTGGATAAACTTGCTGAACTGGTAGGTTCAGCTGACTGTAATGAAAAATATCAAAGATGAATACAAGTGCTAGGAACTGATATAATAAGTGAGTATAGAAGAAAAAACCTTACGTCATAGTACATGTTTAGTACTTTGAAAATCACAGTAAAACAAGCAGCATGTGGGATTATCTGGGGGAAGCCACAATTAAAATCGTGTTGACACTGTTAAATGAGAAGTGTTTGTCTCCTGCATCTTTCTTACAACTCAAAAGCTTTTATAGCTCATGTAACATTCAATTAAACATCAAAACACAACAGTTCATGCTGTGTTTTGAAACCACTTACTCCAAATACTTTAATAACATATTATGTCATATGATGGTGCAAAGGGTCTGAAAATATTTTTGTCAGGAGCAAAGAATTTAATTTTAATTACAGAAAAAATTGAAATTTTTTAACTTTCACATGTGTTCAAGTATGATTTCTGTGAAACAGAATTTTGCCTCCTCACAGCTTTTATCCCTTGAGTGATGAACTAAGGTATGTTATTTTAAAATGTGTTGTTCCATCTGACTGGTTAGATTTTAACTAAGTTCAGAACTGTTTTGCTCATACCAGCTATCTATCATTGCTGAATAGATAAACACTAGAAAGACATAGATAATCTGAAGATGGCTGGCTGATTACCACTTTAAGCCCCTTGTTTAGAAAAGCAAACCCATTTCCACCTGGATGTGCTGACTGACAGTAAGCTGGCTTCTGAAACATTTAACAAACTAAATTATTATTTCTGATCAGTGTTGCAGTTGTGACCAAATCTTACAAATGTCTTAAAACCTGAGACAAATCTTCATGAATTACAATTTAGACTTTAATCTAGAAGTACAAAACCAGACATAAACCAGACATAAAATCTTCTGTCAATTCAGATTATTTTTCTTCATATGGCATAAAATCTCCCTTTCCCAGAAAGTCCTGTCAAACTAGGAATGTGAAAAACTATTTTGTACTGTTTAATTATAGATTTGATCCTGCACTAAATTAGTTCCTGTATTTCCTTAATTAAAATGGATAAAATCTCTTTATGCAAGTTTCTGTAAAAGTGACATGAAGAGCTTGACAAAACTCAAGATGAATTTGTAAGCTATTTCAGTGTTGTTAAAGCTTTCCTGAAGAAGCTGCGAGGAGCTGGCAGCTCATGTGACAGTGGCTCATGAGACCTGGGCAGGACCAGGAGTGATAGGAGCCGTTGTCCCCTTACAGAGCTAGAAGAAGCCCATAGGCAGCATTGGTGAGTGGTGTTAAATCCAGCTGGCAGACAGGCACAGTGGTGTTCCCTGGGGATGGGGACAGTCCTGTTTGACATCTTTATTAATTACCTGGACAAGAGGACTGTGTGCACTCTCAGTCAGTTCACAGATGACACCACATGGGGCAGGATTTGATCTGCTGGAGGGCAGGAAGGCTCTGCAGAGGGATCTGCACAGGCTGAGTTGTTGGGCTGAGGCCAACTGTGTCAGGTTCAACAAGGTGACATGCCAGGTCCTGCCCTTAGGTCACAACAACCCCATGCAGTACTCCAGGCTGGGGAAGAATGGCTGGAAACTGCCCAGTGGAAAAGGACCTGGGAGTATTGGTCCACAGTCAGCTGAACATGAGCCAGTGTGTGGCCAGGTGGCCAAGAAGGACAATGGCATCCTGGCCTGGAGCAACAACAAAAAGCCTGATCAGCAGGAGCAGGGCAGGGATTGTCCCACTGTACTCAGCACCGGTGAGGCTGCACCTCAAGTCTTGTGTCCAGTTTTGGGGCCCTCATGACAAGACGGACATTGAGGTGTTGGGCATGTCCAGAGAAGGGCAGTGGAGCTGGGGAAGGGTCTGGAGCACAAGGCTTAGGAGAAGCAGCTGAAGCTGGGGGTGTTTAAATTGGGCAAAAAGGAGGCTGAGGGGAGATATTATCACTCTACAACTGAAAGGATGTTGCGATGAGCTGGGGGTTGGTCTCTTCTCCTGGGGAGAAAAATTATAGGACAAGAGAAAATGGCCTCAAGTTGCACCAGGAGAGATTTTGACTGGATAGTAGGAAAAAAATCTTCAAAGAAAGGGTTGTCAAGTATTGGTACAGGCTGCACAGGGAAGTTGTTAAGTCACCATTCCTGCAGATATTTAACAAAATTTGCAGATGTGACACTTAGAGACACGGTTTAGTGGTGGACTTCGCAGTGTTGGGCTAATGGTGGCAGTTCATTATTTTAGAGACATTTTCCAACCTAAATGATAAGATTTGTTGAGGAATACATTTCATGTAGGTACACTTCAGTGAGCTTAGACTGCGTACATTACAAGAGGGTACGCAATCCCAGGGATTGCTTTGTTTGAGGCTGCTCCTCAGAAGCATCAGCTCAAGCTGTTTCTGCATTACTACTCTGTGAATAAAATGCTTTAAGGAATGTGATGTCTGAGACTCTGTCATGGGAACCCGAGAGTCGAGCTGGTAAGGAAATCTTGTCTAACTGCATGAGTATGGGGAGGGAATCAAGCAGGGGTCCTGTCAGGTCACTGGAACCACCTGCTGCAAAGGGGCTCTGTCCCAGCAGTGAATGTGTCTGGTGGTGGGAGTGTGACTGCCAGAGTGCTCCTGAATGGTCAGACAGGGAAAATTCCTTCACAGATTCCTTGATGTAGGCCCCATAACTCCGCCTAATTTTATTCTTGTGGTGATTCTCATCATATGTCCAAGGTAAGCTATATAGCTTATGCAACCTAGTACAGTTTTGATCTTATGAAACTGCCTGCTCTGTTCCAAAGCTGAGTGTTATTTTAGGTTCAGGAATGCTGCACACTCCTCCAGGAGTAACACAGGAGTGTTGCATTTTCTCACATAGATTTTACTTTCACCATCATCACACTTATAGTGCTTAAACTGAAATAAGTATGATCTGTTTGAAAACACTGGTGGAAATCACAGCAGTCTACCAAGATAAGGATAAAATATAATAAAAGGGAACTAGGAGCAGTATCTGTCATTCACTGGAGCAGTGAACATTAAAACGCCCATTAAACTCACACTGCATCATGACAGCAGGTGGCCTGCATTGGTAAATCTTGATCTTCCCTCTTTTTTCAGTTAACAGGTTTTTGTTTCTCCTACTTCGTCATTCAGGATGACAAGATATAAAATTCTAACTGGTTTCATTCAAGATACACAAAACTCAATTAGAAGACAAAGAAACTATTCTCAGTTTAAATAAATTATCTTCTATACTGTTTTTAGGAAGCCAGTTCTTCTAGAAGCCCCCTTTAGCATTTCTAGAACTTAGAAGTCTTTACCTTTTTTTTGTATTTAATCTGAGATATCTTTAAGTGAATTTTTTGGAACTTGCCTGAGTTTCCTTTCAGTTGCCAATATTCCCCTGCCTCCAACATGAACAGCCACATAATCTCTACATAGGTATTCCTTAGCCATTGGTTTCTGAATTTGCACAGTTCTAAGAGTCAATAAATGAACATCCATAAAATTTTTATGTGGGAGGTGTTCTATAAAAATGTGGCAATACATATGTGTTTTCTTCAGTGGCTAGGGAAAGGTATGATCATAAACATTAACATTCATCTAAGATGCAGATAAAGTGAATAATAAAAATAGAACATCCTAATTCTGTACAAAAAAAAAATGGAACAGTTCTGGAAATTTTTCTTGGCATTGGGTTATTAACTCTAATATAGAAATTATTCACACTTTAATAAGATGGTAATTATTTTCAAGCAGAAGCAGGTTGCTACGTAACAATTCTTCATACAAACAATCTTACTTGCAGAAAATACATTATTATTTCTGCCAACTCCTTTGCAGAACAAGGTTAGTAATTACCTTTTATCTATAGTGATCCACAGAAACATGAAAATTAATGACTTTTTATTCTGATATTTACTTTGAAAACTCTATAAAATTGAAAAGATTACAGGATATTTTTGCTCTGCAACAGAATCTGAAATCTGCTTTTCCCAAGGACCACTCACTGTTTCTGTTTAATACAGTATAGGAAGAACAAAGCGTCACAAAGAATTTTTTGTTCTTTCTTTTTCAAAAGCATTTGACTCATGTCCTTGATGTAAATTGACACTTTTAACTTGCTTCATGTTACAATTATGTCAGCACTTTCATCATAACAATTGCTTACCAATGTATTGGAAGTAGCACTCCAAGTTTTAGCAAACCAGCTGGCAGCTGCTGCATGTGTGGTTCTGACTGATAACCAGGTCCCTGCATTTCCCCAAGCCAGATGCAAGCAACAATAAACAGGTGGAGTAGGTGGTCACCAGAGAGAGGTAAATATGGAACTTGTTTTGGTATTTCTGCTGGAACTCTACAGCGAAATTCTTCTGGGGCACCTAACAGAAAGGCTCTGCTCTTTCAGTCCCCAGAAATTGTGTGCACACCTGCATGCACATAGCTAAGGTGAACAGTAAAGTGCAAGAAGGGAATTTGACTGACGTTCCCCTTGGGAAAGGGAACATATTCTATGATAGCTGTCAGCTATGCTAACAAGCTTTGAGAACTTCAGAATGTCACTTACAGGGTGTCATTACTAGAATAATTGTGATTACTGGCACACACAACAAAATCTTCAGAAAGGAAGCAGAAAAATCTAAACACTTTGCTGAAAGTGCTGATGATAGGTCTTGCACATCTGTGGAGAAATTTGCTGCAGATGAACGTGGTTACAATGCCTTTTGTATGTGGGTTTTCTAACATTTATTTACATAAATTCTTCATTCATAGATGAAAAAACAGTTAAGAAATGCATAAGATGTACTATTGCATTCTTACCTTTTCTGTTTCACAGACATGTAACTTGTGGCATGGGAGTTAAACAGCCTCCATGGGTTTAACCCCAACAACAAGGGGTTAAAAATAAAATTCTGAAAGGCCTTAGCAGGAATGTCCTACAGTATGAACTGGGCATCAAACAGACGATCTATATTGGTGCCAAAAGAACTGACTGGAGAACTCTGACTAGAGGCCCCAGAAACTCCCTTCTGAGATACAGAGTTAGTTGACATGGAGATGTATCGCTTCTAGGCTGCAGGGCAGTTTCTCTGTGTGGTCTCACGTTGTGGCTTGCTGCATGCTGACTGAGTTATCACCCATAACTCAGGTGACTGTAGTACTGCACTGTGCTATGTGGACATATTTTGAGATACATCTTTTGAGACTAAGTTCATCAACAACAGGGAAAAATAAATCAGAAACCTCTTTGCAAGAGGAAGTGAGACTTTCAGTTCTCTTGGAAAATTTGTGACTTTGGTGTTTTTTACAGTATACCTTTAAATGTTTAAATGTTATTTGAAATGCACTTTTATGCCTAAGACCCTAAGAAACTTTAGATTATTTAACATTCATCAAAAGCTTTTACACAGATGAAAAAAGAAACCCCATAATGTTACTTCTTCACAAAAATGAATGGTAAATGGAAAAAATCTTTAATATTCAGAAATAATGATCATTAGCAGTTTGCTGACCAAACCCTTACATTCAAACCTTTATACTTACATACAAATCCCCCAGTACACACTCACAGGTTCAGGCACATGACTAAGTAGCCTCTGAAAAACATCAGTACTAACCATGTAAACATAATGTGCTCATTCTGTCTGTGACACACCTTACTGGAGGTTTTGCTTTACTACACCTGCCTGTGGACATCTTGATGTACATACATTTGCCTCAACAATATTTGCCTTAGAGTTTCCAAATGTATGAACAACAAGTTTGACAAGCCATGTGCAAAAAAGGAATGGGAGGGAGCATATGTTCTTTTGTAAATAATTCATGGGTTTTTCTTCCTCCTGTTCTTCAGGAAATTTGGAGTAATTTTGAGAATTTTCCCTCCTATTGAAAATGTGTAAATGCCTTGCAAATCATCTCAGATATTGCAGTACCCGGAACCCCACCAAAGAATCACAAACTAAAGTCCATCTGCCTTCTGATCAATAATCTTAGGATAAAGAAGATAGGAAATCAAGGATTACACATAATAGTCTTTTGGCATCTTGACTTGCTCAGGGATATCAGCTAATGGCCTGAGAAGCTTAATTCCTCTGTAATTGGTGGATAAAGTTAGAAATGGTTAATTACTACAGAGCATCTCACTGAGAGCTCACAACCACTGATTTTTAATGCCAAGAGTCCAAGGGATCTACCGCATTCCTTCTTACACTTACTTCTAAGCATGTAAATTTTTCAGTCTCTATCAAGTAACAAAAGCCTCGGTGCTTCCAGGACTCTTTGGGCAATGCTACAATGAGAGGCAGGATGCAAGGAGCTCTCCTGTTTGTTTTGAGTGTAGTAAAAGCAGTGGACAGCTATACCTTTTTATTGTGGTTACCATCCTTTAACACTGCAAAGTACAATGTTAAGCTCAGAAAAACAGACAAGCACACTAAGAGCTATCTGTCAAAATTCTAATTGCATATAATACGTTGACATTTAATTGCCTGCTTAAGGTGTTTACATGAATACTTACAGCAGACCAGCAGTTGGAACATCAGACTAACACAGGGAGGTTTGATTGCAAGGAATACTTGGAGGCCATGTGGTCTCCAGTTAGCTCAGAAAACTGAACAAAGAAATACAGATTCCCTAGACATTCCTCTAACCAAACACTACCTGTGTCCTTTCCCCTTGCTTTTCTTGAAAGGATGCACTGCCAAATAGCCCACTAAAGAATCTCAGCCTCAGTAGAAAGTGGCCCTGGTAACAGAATCTGGATTTTCATAAAGTACATGGAATGGTAGATTTAGATGGGAAAATGCTGACTTGACTTAGTTTTGAAAATGTGGAACACTCCATTTTTGCACTGAGCTTTTAATATCTTGGAGGCATAGCACATAACTCAAAGCTTTTAAATCTATCCAGGAATTACTTGGTTTTAGGAGTGCTAATATAGATCAAGCTTCTCATCCTAAATATTCCCCCAACCAGTAAGTTAATGAAGTATTAGAGAGGTTATGGTAGAACAAAAGCATTTTTACCCTGTAGTAATTACTTGTGGTTTAGCTACAACTACTTAATTTTTTAGATAGTAATGTAGAAACCTTTTATTCAGAATAGAAATTTCCAGAGGTAAATTACAATATTGCAGTCTCAAAGGAGTTTCATGGCTTCTTTAAACATACAAAACATTTAGGATTTCAGAAGTGATAAATACAAGTGATAAATATTCTCATTTTATCTCCTGCCAAAACCTCTTCTGTTCCAGGAAAACCAATCAGCCGTCCAGTAAATGGAATTCACAGGACCTTGAAAGTATACATCCTGGCTTGAAACCACAGTAGTGTGGCCAGCAGGACCAGGGCAGATATCAACGCCCTGGACCTGGCACTGGTGAGGCCACACCTCAAATACTGTGTCCAGTTTTTGGCCCAACAAGAAGGACATTGAGGCGTTGGATCAACAATCTCATATGGGATTTAGAGCACAAGTCTTATGAGGAGTTTGTGAGGGAGCTGGGGCTGCTTCACCAGAAGAAAAGAAGTCACAGTGGAGACCTGAAAGGAAGTTGTACAGAGATGGGAGTCAGTCTTTCTCCCAAGTAAGAAGTGACAGGGAAGACGAAATGGCCTCAAGTTGCACCAGGGAAAGTTTAGATTGGATATTGAGAAAAAAAGTTTCACTGGAAAGGTTATCAAGGGTTGAAACAGGCTGCCCAGGGAAGTGGCTGAGTCCTCATTCCTAAAGATATTTCTAGACCTGCAGGTGTGGCACTCTGGGGACATGGTTTAGTGGTGGACTTGGCAGTGCTGAGTTAACAGTTAACTTACAATGTTAACTTTTCCAACCTAAACAATTCTGTGATTTGCTGGACTTTTTCTTTATTTTAAGAAAAACTTGAGACCAAAGCAAGTTTAATAATAAAAATGTGAAGCAATAGAATTAGAAGAGATATCTACAGAGCAGTGAAAGGTATGAAAAAACATTGCACATTTTTAATTGGGAAGAACAGGAGTGAAGCTGTCTGCTTCTATCTACCAGCAGCAAACAAATTGGTAGAGTCCCCAAAGCTCACAGGGGCATGGAAGGAAGAGCCTTCTATTCCCAGAAAAGAAAATTTCAGGCCATGCAATTGAATTAAGCAAATAAGGAGAACGCAAATAAGTGTTCAGGAATTCACCAGAGCTCCAGTAGGAGGAAATACTTAATTGAACAAAGGATGCCTCTTGATGCATCTCGACTCCTGAAGTGGTTACTGTGTTCAGCTCACCGTCAGTTAGTAGTGTCTGTGCTGGCCCCAGGCTGTGTGAGGGCACTGCAAGCTGGGAGGCTGAGCTGCACTTGGCAGAGTGACAAGACAGGTCTTCAACAGACGGGGAAAAAATAGAGAGAGAGAAAACACAAAGTATAAATATTAACAGCACAACATTGGCTCTTTTTCTGCATACCCTGCAAGAATTTCACTACTAAACTTGGATCTGAAGTGTAGCTGCTGACCAAGTCTTCATGAGACAGGGGCTGGAAAAATTTTGCATCCACTGGGAAAACAAGCAGGACGCATCCCTACTTGAACAGCATTGTCAGCACGGCGTCAATGTCACCATGGGGCTGTCATTTCACTACAGCACAAAGAACACAAGATATGTGGGTCACTGGGAGTCACAACGGTAAGCCCGAACCCTGATCCCTTCAAAACACAAAATCTAGCCCTGCATAATCTCTATACTTTGGTTATACCTATTTGGTAAATGATAATACTCATTAAAATAATACTCATTTGCTTGACACCTAGGGCCACTGAGACTAAAGGTTAGATTTGAGATACTTTATTTCAACATATTTTGCCTTTTAAAGTCAATCCCAAGGGAATACTCTTTCAACTAATTATCCACTCCCAGAACTCTGGTGAAAAGGGACCTGCCTTGTCTCTTTACCCCTACTTCAGCCCTCAGAGCCACCGAAAGGTGGATTTCAGAACCTCAGTGTACATCACAAGAAATGGTTCCCTGTCCTCATGGGGCTCTGAAGGATGCTGATAAAAGCCATGTTAGAACAGACAGTCATACATTGGGATGCCTAAGGTAGCTGTCCCTGTATAACAAAAGGAGAGTGAAAAAGCAATAAGCTAACAACTACCAGAGAGTTTTCTCTCTTTGATGTTCAGCAGCTTTAGGACACATTAATTGTTGCCTTTAGATTTCCCCAGATGCTGGCTTAGCATTCCAATTAACCTGCAGCAACTTTTAATGATTGTGTCATATCACAGAATGTAAACTCTAGTTATGTGTTTTCAGGTGTCTCAAAACCTTGGGGGTGGGCATAAACTCAAGCTTTTTCATCCCTTTATAACTTTATTTCTCTCTGTAGCAATATGGCTTAGATTACAGTCCATTATTTCATAAGCAGCACTGTTTCAGGGCTCAAATACCTTTCCTGGAGCACCAGTGAGAAAAGCTTGTGGCACTCAGAGTCATTCCTCTTTCAGATATTAGAAACTATGCCGTTCTCTCACTCCTCTTGGACTGAATGTCATTGATTTTGTTTAATTCCTGTCTCTAATCTTTGTACATTCTCGTGTTTCAATGATATGCCAAAAAAATTCCCAGCAGGATGTGGAACTGGGCCTCCTTGTCGAGCTTTCAATAAACTTTTCATCTGTAAAGAAACTCCAAGATAAATGCAGAAAGAGAAGACAGTAAGGACAAAATTTAGGCACTACAAGATAAATACACAATAAAGCTGTTTATCTCTGGTATCCACTAGGCATCTTATCAACTCAATTGGCTTATATCCTTGCTAATCTTCTACTCTGAAATGATAGGATTTTTCAAAGCTAAATATTAAAAAAAACCTGGCTTCTTCTGTCCTTGACATTTCGGTCAAGGACTTCCTTTATAGATAGATGTTCCAGATCCCTTCACTTACGCTCTGTGGAAGAGGGAAGAAGAAAGAGGCCAGTTGTTTGTATGTATTGCTGTAATATTCAATTTTACTGTGCATATATAGGATATTTTCAAGATGATAGTATTCTGGATCAGAGTCTGTGCAGCAGGGAGGACACAAGCTGTTTTATTGGCACCTGTGTTAAGAAACTCTTTAGTGAGAACACGGAAGACAATTTCTTCAAGCTATGCAAAAATCCTATTAGCATGGTCAGTTGACCACACTGATGTTCAATCAGCAATTAAGACTGACAAAACAGTGACAGTATCTGTATTGTCAAGACAGTCCTTCTAATGGAAGAAAGATACTGTTTTTTGTCAAAGTGGAATGGCATTTGTTAAGGACAACCTGACCTGAGACCAAAATATCCAAAATAACTCTGCTACACTTATATTAGCTTCTTTTGAAGTCAGTAGAAATGGCTGCAAATCCACATAAGCCTTTAATTGATGTAAATAAAATATAGGGTATAATCAAAATAAATATGTAAGTGCCTGTAATAACTGCACATGTTAATCCGTTTAGAGGAACTAACTTTACATTTATAGAGCTAAATAAGAACTTGCCAGCTATTTCACACCCAGCTGACGCATATTCACTCCTGTGACCAAGGCAGCCCCGGGTTTCAATAATAGTTACACCCTCTGGCACAGAGGAGCACTGGAAATGGAGTTGTTAAAAGGCACTAAAAGCACCTATTTGCACATCTTAATTTACCATACTCCCAAATTCTCACCCATTCTATAGTGAAATGGGGTTCACTTTTAGTGTAAGAAAAGTTCTCATGTTTTTCAGCTTCCAAAAGCAATATACTGAAAGTGGTTGCAACTGAGAGGCCAATCTAGCAGTCTGTGAACTGTGCTGTGTTTTAACCCTCCATATTTGGAAGCCTTCTTTTTGTCATGTTTGCACAGATATGACAGAATTTACAAAATCCATTTATACGCCATTTGTCCTGCAAAGTGGTCTTTACACTTGGTTTTGACCGACCGTTAAAAAAATAAAAAAGTATATCATTGTGGAACAAAAGAGAAGGAAAATCTTTTCATGAAATGAATTAATAACATGACCTACTTTCTAAGTGCATAAAAATGGGGAGATTAACATTTTCCCACCTTCCTGAGGTGTTCTCAGGTTTTACAAATCAAGAATGTGCTATGGAAATATCAAATGTTGTGTGGGATGCTGCAATCTAGATAAAGCTATCCTGTTAGTTATAGATATCTGCAGACTCTCATGATTTTTTTTAATCTGAGAGTTTCTTAGATTTTTGTATCTGAAGCAAAATCTGCCCACATATGACTTCTACAAACCTGTAGAGAGACCAGAGATCCTTCAGAAGTGAATGAACTATTTCTGAAGATTTTCTTTAACAAATGCAAGGTTTTATTACTTAAAAAAATACTGGATTTTTTTAACTTCTGGAACTGACATATGTCAGGTACAAACACAGTAAAGACAATACACTTTAGTTTTCCCAGAAAGTAAAATCAGCAAGGTCAATCTATGGATAGGGGGAAAAAACAAATCTATATTAACAGAAAAGATAAGCTCTAAGCCTCTTATTTGAGAAAATTTTACACTGGAGTGAAATGCCATTGAAAGTACCTTTATTATAACCTTGAAGAGTCAACGTTTGTATTATTTCGAGATGTTGACTAACTGTTCAGCTCTGTACATCCAGAGGCTAATGCCCAGAAGTCATGGGTGCATACCAAATGTCTATTTAAAAATCAAGTTCATTTGAGTTGCGGAAAATCCACAAAGACCAACACAACCATAAGCTTTTAAAACCGCATTTTAATGACTTGAGATCAACTTAGTTGTAACAGGACACAACTTGAGGAAAAAGCTTTGAGCTTATTACTGTTCTTATTATTGAATTTTCTGAGGAAGCATTAATAGATTTGAGCAATCTTCACATACCTGTCAAATGAGGTTCTTTACTTCCATGTGCTTTTTCCATGAAAGGGCTCATTTGGAAGCCCTGGAGAAAAAGAAATTAATCTTGCTACTTTCCCAGTTCTTCAGTAGGATACTATATACTTTGGAGTGAATGAAAAAAGATCTTATTTAAAAACTGCTAATTATCTCATTTGTCCAACCATGTTAGTTAGTGATTAATGTTGGAGTCAAAGATAAGCACAAGAATGCTTTGCTGACTAGGAATTCACACACAGAAGTAGGGCCTCAGTCAGACCAGCTGCTGACCAGTTACTGTTGTGGCAAATAATCACATTCCATCTAACTGTGTAAATAAGTATATTCCTACTTTCTAAAAATTAAAAAACATAACTCAGATAGAAACTCAAGTTATGCTACACGAAAATTCGGCATACACTCAAATCTCAAAGACTGAAGGAGTTCATTGAGGACATTCACTGTTCTGTAAAAAAAGTCAGTTTATTCACTTGACTTGTTATTGAAATAGACTGATAGGATCTGTGTAGTCAATAGTTTCCCTTCCAGGTAATTGATTACCTGCATCTAGTCTCCTGAATTCCTCACAGACCAAAGGCCTTGGGGAATCTATTTAACTGTTGTGCATATTTTAGTTTCCTAATCTATTGACCAGCATAGTAGCATTAATTTGCCTCTGCAGTTCTCTGTTGACTTGATTCACATCTGCCTTGTAACCCCTGAAAAAAGTCTTTTTTTAATGAATATAAGACATCATCAATTTTCTAAAACACAGAGTTAAATTCTTCCAAGATTCACTTATATATTTTCTGTATCAGCACCCATTTAGAGAACTATTTTTAACTCTTCTAGGATTGATCTATTTTAATCTCCTAAGTACACTTTAATTCTGAGAACTTTCTAACTGTGTCCAAAAGGCTAAATCAAACCAAAGGCTTTCAGCTGTACCTTGACATTATAAAAGTACAAACAAAACCCAAATCCTACCTTTAGTCCTCAGCCCATTTAGGCTCTTTTCCTTTGCCTCTATTTAAACCTTCTAGGCATTGCAAAGTCCCCTAGGAATAATGATAGAAGAAAAGGAAGAAAGGAGGAAAGCTTTGTTACCTCGCTCATGGCTCAAAGACTCATAATGAAATGATTTAGGTAGGAAGGGACCATAAAGATCATCTAGTTTCAGCTCCCCTGCAATGGGCAGAGACACCTTCTACTGGAGTTTGGTAATTTTAAAATAATAAATAATAAAACTCACCAATTCTTGCTGTCACTCCTGCTACTGGCTCTAATGCTTCTTTCACCTAATAGTGTGGTGTTAGTTATCAGGCTTTGTTGTTATCAGACTTTAGTGTGGCACCTCAAAGGGTGACTCTAATGGTTCCACTTTATAGCATGGCTTCAGCGACTGAAAGGATAGCGACACAGGCGTTTTGTGAAGAGTTATTAGGCAACCTACAACAGATAACAGCAGTAGAACAATTAGCTACATTCATCAAGATCACCTGAACAAGGAGCAGCATGTCAGACACGTTTGTATCTGCTTCAAAAGAGAATATAAATCTCAATATGTAAGTTTAGAAGACTTATTAGAGTTTCATGCCTTGACAAGTGTTTTATTTTAATTTCATTCTACACTGCGATGAGTTGCTGACATGCAGTTATTTCTTTCAGCTGTGGAATCGAGCCAGGTTTTTTTGCAGGTGCACATAATGTGTCTCCTGGCCTAGTGATAGAAAAGAGGATTTGTATAATAGTGTTCTAGAAAGCGGTAAAAAATGCAGGTACACTGAAGAGAAACAGTTGCATACAGGACCTGACAGGGATCAGTGAAGAAACTCTGTTATTCATTATTGCTGTGAGTCTCCAGATTTTTTGAATCCTCCCTTTCTGAAAAACATGGTTAGGAAGAGAAGATTAGCATAGGCATTTCCAAGCTTTGGTTCAACCTGTAGGATTAAAATAATTAACCACTTTTACATCACACACAATTAAAGGTAGATGAATAAATTGGAATACATTTAATGCTAGAGGCAATTTTTTAAGGGCACCTGCACTTACTGAAGTGAGACACTAAGATAAAAAAGTATAATGCAATCTGTGTTGAGGTCCTTGTTTATCACAAATGACCTGTAAGACTGAAGAAATCACTTTGAACAGACATTGTTTCTAAGAGTGTTTATTCCATAAGGCAGCTAAGTAAGCTTGAAGTAGGATGCTCAACTATTCTAGTGGGTTTATTATGATTTGTACTAATAAATGTAAACATCTCGAAGCTCAGTCTCAGTAGGGTTTTTTAACAATGTCCAAAGCTACCAATTCAAGTAGCAATTACTTGTCATAGACTTCCTCAGATCACTTACCAAACCAGTGTCAGAAATTATAAAACAACTCAAAGATCACTGATCTCACTACAGTCTAGCGATAGTTCACAAAACAGGGTAAACATTACAAAGCTACACAAGTAAACGAAGGGCACAGATATCTTCCTTATCAAAAGGGAGAAATAGGTGACAAGAAATATCAATCTGAAATACAGAAAGCACCACAGAGACATTAATGTGTGCCATTTACTTTAATTAGTGAGTGGCTATCTGCTGTTCTAACAAAAAAGACACTTCAACAAAATAGAATGAACCTGCATGGCTCCCTTGGCAAATGCAGAGCAAAATAACTTTCTTATTAAAAGGATATATAATTCAGCAGAAAAAAGACAAAGACAAAAAAGATAAGAAATGCATCCTCAACAAAATATTCAAGTAAACTACAAGATGAATACTGTAAAAATGCAATAATCTGAGAATACAAACACTTTCTCAACATCATCAGCACAATCACAGCTGGGAAGCATTTGAAGCAGATGACATACCTTTCATTAAAATTTTTAAAATAGTTTTTAATATTTTGAACAGCAAAAAACTGTTAAAAGGAAAAGTTTTGCTTGCTAAGAACTTTAGGTGATTGTACTGGATGTATAATTTAATTCTCTGAAAATTATTAATTTATCTTCATTCTCAGTACCCTTCCTTGTGATTGTGTCATATGGGAAACTGGGGAAGTACTGCTCTACCTGTGTACTAAACAGTTCCAATTCCAGTGCAGCCACAGCTCACTGACTGCCTTGCACTATGGAACTCACCTGCAGGACACACCAATTTCAGGACCTTTTCCACCTACAGCACCCCTTCAGAAGTGCTTACTCACTTGCTTTCAAACTTCTCACTTATACATTCTCTTTTTAGTCTTTGCTTTTCTCAGTCTTGGAGTCAAGTAAGAACTCCAATGCTTCAATTTACAGTTCTGTAGGGAATGTTAACATCCTCTTACCTTTTTCTTGATTGGTTATCTTTTAAACCATAAACATGTACTACAATAAAATTACTGTCTTGTTACCCACAGTAGATTCTGCTTGTGCTTGGATAAAACAAAACAGGACTGTTATCTCCCTAGAGAGTGTAGTCCAAATGGTCAAATTTCAATGAGATGTCTATAGACATCTGTTTGATGTAAGCCCTTGAGCTCATCCAGGAGTTACAAACGGGAGAGAGGAGCAGAGAGGTTGAGGGGAGAGGTCACTGGGGACACTCTTCACTGAGTTACAAGGTTTACTTATGTTCACATAGGTATCCCTCCCAGTAGGGTCAGAGATTTCTGAGACTTGGGAAGAACCTGTCAGGAAAAACTGAAAAAAACACAAGCCAACCACACAAAAAGGACCCCAAAAGCAGGGAAAATGCTGGCTCCAGGTTCATTCATGCAATTTTCCAAATTTTAAGCAAGACTGAAACACTGAGTAAAGCTAATGCAACTGAAAACAAATAAGTACAATCGCGTTCCTTCTT
The DNA here is from genome assembly GCA_013400215.1 of Cisticola juncidis. Classification (NCBI taxonomy): domain Eukaryota; kingdom Metazoa; phylum Chordata; class Aves; order Passeriformes; family Cisticolidae; genus Cisticola; species Cisticola juncidis. The sequence goes on from VXBR01008256.1 coordinate 1,690,232, forward strand.
TTAGGATGAGGGAGAAGTTCCTGCCTCGTTCAGAGGAAATAAGAGAATGTAATAATGTCTTAGTGGCAAAAGTCCCCCTAAAGTCTTATCACAGCAGGGAGGGTGGTGATGAATCAATTGTCTTAATCTGACTTTAATTAATTCTATAACAAGCATATAATTTCACCCTCCTGCAGTACAAAACATATTAATTTTGAGTACAAGGACACAAACAATAAAATTAAAGCAAAATTAGAGCATAATTTCCTTTACTTCAAGTGTTAAATAGAGAAGGAAAATAAGGTAGAAGCTCAGAGCTTTCTAACTGATGCCTGATTAAAAAGAACTCATACAAAAATCTGGGCATAATTAGCTAAGCATACAGCACATTCATTTTTCTAGTTTATATCTTCTCTAGTTCCTTGGGAGTTTGGGGTTTTTTTTTTTTGGATACACCTTTCATTATCTCAAAATAATCTCCCGTTTCAGCTTTTGTAGAAAATGTCAGTCTTTCTTCAAGGCAAACAAAGGAATGAGATGCAAAGGGCTGTATACATACTGAGAAACTGGGGACGAGTTATTACAGGATTAAAATATTTAACAAGTGTTTATTAGTTTGGTACAATTTAAAAGGAGAGAATAGACTTAGCTTGAATGAGTCTTCCAGATCTAGAGAAAAGAACCTTGAAGGATCTTGATCCTTACTGAATTTCTTAAGCCCAGATTGCTGACAAAGATGAAATATAGGTACTTTATCCAGATGACCAGTCATATCAGTCTCTTAAATGTCCAGATGTTGTCGTGTACTTCCTTCTTCACCCACTCCTTGTCTATGTCCAACAAAATACTGTTCTCCTCTGCCTCTTCCCCTTTAGGTATAAACAAGGATGTCTAACTTCCAGACAATGTAGTCAACATGGATTCTGCTGGAATGGATCACTGATTCTCCTGTGCAGCTCTATGAATAATTTCCTACAGATAGTATACATATATAAATGCATTGTATTATTCCTAACTAATAAGTGTCACCTGAACTATCACCCTGGAAGCATGAACACCTTTCTTGCACAAACTCATTTGTAAACCTGCACAATACTGTGCAATACTGTGGCAAAGCTCTGGTCACCCATGTAGCAGCTCAAATCTCTGCAGTAGCAACTGCAACAGAAATTAACCTTTCCCAAACCAGTTTACCCGTGGAGATGACAACACCTGTCACATCCTAGCTATTTTTTGGCCTCCTTCACTGTGCTCCAGAAGTGAAGGGACTGTCCTAATTTTCAGTGAAACAGATTTATGATAGGCAGCACCACAGTTTGGTTCAGCAAAAAAAGAATACACAGACTTGCCAGTTTCTCCCAACTTGCTGTTTATTCTAGCAATAGTGCTGACAAATATTGAAAAAACACTGACATAAGTTAAATCAAAAGTTATATAAACACTCATCACAAGTTTTTATTTCCTGAAAGTGACAAATCTCTTTGGAACTTTCACTTTGCCATTATGAAAAGAAGAATAACCATTTTCTCTAAGTTACACTGCTTTACTTTTGACCTAAGGAAATTATACTGTCAAGAATTACAGAGAATGACATGACAGCATTTTGCCTCTGTTGTATCTGGGGAAAGGAGCAAGAAGGGAAGGTATACATGAAAACAAAAATGCAGATCTAGCTAGGAGAGCACTTGCAAATAGATTATTGCACTGCAAGGCTTGTGTTGGTGTTGTCCAAAGATCTGATTGTTTGTTGGGTTATGGTAAGGGAAGAGGTGAGTGCTATGCTTGGTTTTTCAGCACATTCACCCCACAACAGCAGACACTCCTGTCACCTAGTATGAGATATATTGAATCCAAATGACACAGCTGACAAAAAGAGTTATGTAGCTCCATGAGCTTGTGTACTTTATTGCTTACATTAGCTCCTGAGAAGAGAAAAAGGGATCTCAATGGGCTGTAAATCTTCACTGAAGCTCCTCATGACATTGTCTCCTTGCATTAGGGAAAGAAAAGGTGACATGTGGTACCTGCCTATCATGAGTATGGCCAGCATGAGATGTTTCTGATGCTCAGCTGTCTGACACCTCTCACAGCAAACAGCCAGAATCCAAACATGGATTGAAGGGAATAAAATTGCCAATACATCTTTTTGGAGACAAATTTCACTTCTCATTATTCGCATGGCTGTATGAAGTCTTAAGAGAAAATTTAAAATTTTTTGCAGATTCATATAAAAAACCCAAAGGATTCGTGCCAAAAAAAAAAAAAGTCAAAGCATTTACCTTATTGTCCTTCTCTTTGATAAATCTATCTGCAAAGGTTGCTGACAAAGCCTTACAATATTTCATTTGCTGTTCAGTTGCAGACCTAACAGCTGCCAAGTCACAGCACTGCCTCCTAACAGCTGCCTTGTCGTCAGTGAGTGAGTGAGTGTAACTCAGGGTATTTTAGTCACAATGGGGACATCAGGAAAGCATCTAGCTACCAGTATGGTAAAACTTGTGGCTAGATTGGGCAAGTTAGCTGGAAGAAAAATATCCCTGTTTTTTAGCCCACTGAGTCACAATTAATAGTCAGCATTTGGATGATTTTGACATTTTCTGATTTCCTTTGGTGTTTCTGCAGTCTGAGGCCATCAATCCCAGCTGACTGTAAAACTTAGGCAAATTGAAAAAACCAACAAGAATTAAGTACAAAAAGCACATTTCACCATTAGTAAGTCCTGACCATTACCTGTCACAAGCCAGTGTCTCTGATGACACAAAGGTAATTTTGCCTCTCTATCCACATCAGACTATCACAGCTCTGTTTGTGGTCCCCGGTGTCCTTACATTTTAGCATAGAATCACTCAGACCGAGTAACTGTGGTGTTACTCAAACTCCTTTTCACAACTACCAGGGCCAGCATCTTCCTGTTATCTTGTAGGTTTGAGGGGAATGAGACTTTTTCTTCCTTGCTAAAGGAAGGACCTGGAGACATGTCTTTCTTCCTCTTAGGATGGATGCTTTTACCAGTAAGACTTAGGAAAACAGGAAGTTAAGAGGGTTGAAGCTGTGTAGCCCTGTTCTGTCATGTGAGATGGGATTGATTTAAAGCAATTGGCCTCTTGCACATTCCTCTTACCAATTCTGTTATTTCCACTTTATAATGTCTGACTGCTGTGTTACTAATGGCATTAGCTCTGCTGCTGGAGCGTGCTGCCATGCATGTCATAAACTTTCATACACGTGTGGCATTACAAGCATGACAATTTGACATCTGCTGAGTTTAAAGCATATTTACAAGAGATTACACAAACCAGAAGAGTTTATACATCTTTCTTTCAGAGATTAGTTTTGGTAGGCAAAGCCAAGAATAAATGCATCCTATGAATAGGGAAAGACTGTCACTTGTTTCAGCAAATCAGTGTAAGAGTTGTTTCCTGACAGCACTCTCTGCTTAAGCTGTGGCTGTATAAAGCTGCTGAAGACAAACCAGCTTGCTAATACCTGTGTGCAGTGCAGAGTTCTCACCTAGAACATACAGTATCAAAGTAAGAGCAACTTTTTATTACAGTACTTTACATAACTAAGTTTTGGCATGATAATGAGGCCAAGGTGAACAGGGCACAATATTCCTTTGCTCAGTTCATACTCATCAATTAATCTCTCCCAAAGAGAAAGTCACATACACTATATTGTTCTAACTCTCACCAGAGTTTGGAGTACTTAGTAATTTTCAGGAAATTCTTACTTGTTTTGTGCTTGATCTGCAATTTGGAATGTGACTGAGAATATTGAAGGCATCCTTTCAACACACTCACCCAATCTCTGCTTTGTACAGTTACTGCATGTTTTTATGTACATATATAGATATACAGTGGGGAATAATTAAAAGATAAGGATACATTTAGTACTAGTGAGACGTGATGTGCTCATTTGATCTGCTTTGGTAAAGTTATTTTCCATCACAAAATTTGCAGAAATGATGTTCACTTAAATATTTAATAGCATGCAGAGACATCAGCATATCTTTTCCTTTGAAAAACACTTAATTATATCAGTTTGTATACTTAATAATATATATAGTTTTAAATGACAAACTGAAGTTATTTAAATTATGTTTAACATGGGTAAAGAAGTTTTTGAGGAAATTAATGCTTTTCAGCGTCCTGTGAACACTACGCACTGTTTGAACTCCTAAGTGCAAAGCCCTGCTGTAAAACCCAGTCCACAAAAACAACATCAGGAGGCTCTGTTTCCCCAGTGAGCCTGTGTACAATTTAGTTGAATTCAGAAGTCAGAAGATTTAATAGACGTGCACACATACACAGACACTATAACTAACTTCACTGCAAACTCTCTGTAATCACTTGGTTCTTTCCTCTTCTGTCATCTCTTCCCTCTTCGGCAAAATAACAGCAAAATGGAACACTATTTATTGATAACTTATATAACAGGAGTTGAAACAGCTGAGTCTCTGACCTGGAATCAAGATTCCATGATTTTGATATCAATATATGATACACTAATTTGTACCTATGTTCAGTAATCCAGCTGGACTTTTAAAGGCATCTCAAGACAGAGGGCTTGTAAGGTGTGTGCACATGTGTGAATCCTTTCCATTTGCATTTCCAGCTGACTAATGTGAGTCAGTTCTGGTTGGTCCAGAAGCCACATAATATGGCTATATTATGAGACCACTGCAGCCAGAATACGTTTTTCCTCTGCTGCATTCTAACAGGGTCCTTAAAGACTATAAATAAGATATTTGCTCAGACACTTTACTATATAAAACTCCTGTATGAGAGTTAGGTTACCCCTATTAATTCTGGTGTTTTAGCAGAAGAAAATAATCCAAGTGTATTTGTCAATGCAAATTTGCATGGAGTTTCATAGGACCAAATCAAAAGAATCATTATGTTCCTTTAGTATGACTGCATAAGTTTCAGTAAGTTTTAGTAAGTGTTTGCTACTTCCTTCATATATCTTTTGAGTGTGTGATAAGGAATCTTTCTGGGATGCTAGCCAGTTTTAGTCTAAAAAAAGGAAAAAACACAGTCTCTACCAAAAAATAAAGAGAATAATCTCCTCCCTCTGTCAAAGTTTAAGAAAAGTTACGAGTGCTTTTGGGAGTTATCACACTGATGCCTTATGTTTTAGCTTGCATATTTTCCATATTCTGTACTGCACTAGTTTATAACTTTGAACTTCTTATAAAGTGTTAGCAAGTTCTCTTTACAGGGTAGTTAGACAAAACAATCCTTTTCCAGCCTCAAAACCAAGAACACCATTGCAGCTTCAGGCCCAAAAAGGTATAAACAGCAGCAAATTGAGGAGAGCAATCTGGGAGGATGGGACTTCATAACTTGAAGCTGTAATTGGACAACTAACCCCAATAAGTAAATGGACCAAAACTTATAAAAGTGTGAAAACTCATGACCTGTCATCCATCCATCTTGGGTGGAACCATGGCTGGGCTCTTGAACTGCCCAAGGTGTGTCCTTTGAAGGCCTTTTTAATAAATACCTATTTTATTCCTTTAACCCTGTTCTAACCTCTCAAGGCATCAATACAAGGCATTCTGCTCAATCAGATTCTCTGTCACCACAGTAAAGACCAGATCCATGTTGCAGCTGGTACTTGATAGAATATGACAAGCAACCCTGACTGTTCGTGCCATCCCTGGCACCTACAAGCCTTCCTCTGTGTCTTTTATGTCTTAACCTGTGCTGTGCAAGCTTCCCAGCTATTGCAAACCCAGTAAAGCTGTGTTTTACACATGAAATCACGTGAAATGAACACATGAAATCTTAGAATGTGCTGAGTGCAGCTGAGTGAAGTGGCTGCAGACTCACCACAGCAGTCCAGTACACCATGAACAGCCCTCCAGCACACTGGGATTACCAATATTCCAGTAACCCTAGCCTAGCCTCATGAAAAGCACCCTTGAAAACTACCACATGCTTAGAAATAACCTAAAATCTAAACACAAAAGATGTTGTGAAAGGACATATCGTTTTTCCTAAGCATGTGAAGAAATTGTTCCCAAAATTACAGTGTCTATTGTTATGTGATTTTAAAAAGTCACAGAAAAAAAACCCTGGTTTTGACAACTAAAAAAATATCTGTGATTAGGAAGGTTACTTGATATATAGGCTAGATCTCTATCCTAAGTCTCTATTACTACTAGCAAAACCTCATTAAACCTCAATAGATAATGCTTCATCTACTGTAGTGTACAAAATGTTTGTATACAGCTCATACAATCTGTTTATTATAGTGTCCTTTTATCTTTCTTTCTCAATCTCATGCTACCACATTCCACATTTTGTATTCAACACAAACAGAAAAGTCCACAATTGAAAAGTATTGAAAAGTATTTATATTGATGTAACTGGGATGTTACATCAATATAGCAGGTTCGGGTGCATGTTCTTCCTCAGCAAATATAAAGTGATGACACTTTTCTGTAGTATAATCCATTTTCCAGCCAAGTCCCAAAATGATTGTTCCTTCTGAAGAGCATGTGGGAAAGGTCATCAAGAATATAAGCTCTCTATGGGATGTTTCCACTTTGCCTCATAATTAAATCCTTTGAGCTCTGATACTTCATTGAATCGAATGTTAAAAAAAAAAAAACACAAAACTTTCTACTTGGCTTAAAAAACAATTAAAAAAAATCAGTATCTTGCTTTGTTCTTCAAGAAGTGCAGACAACATGCTTTTGCAAATTGACACTCACTGTCAAACACCATTCTCATGAGCCAAGAGCAAAACAATACAGCTAGATGTATGTACCTGACCTGCAAATGGAGTATACAGGCACTGTATAGATAAAGGAAGCGATTACTAAGTAGCAGAATGTCATATTAAGCCTTGCAAATCATTACAGTATATCTATACCCCCCAGGAAAAGAAATTAAAAATATTATTTCTGAAACATTAAAGTATCTAGTTGGAACACGTCTGTTTCTAGGAGGAGCACTGTAGAACCTGCCCAGGGAAGCCAGGGGAGCTGGCAGTGCACACGGCTGCCCAGAGCCAGGGTTCTGCCCTGCTCCCATGGGCGCTTGCACTGCCCTGGGCCCTGTGCAGCCCCTGCAAGGCAGCAACCCAGGACTGGACCCGCTGCTCCCCACTGGGCCCTCCCCCTCCCCTGCTCTGGTCCCTGCTGGAGCAGCAGAGCCTGTGACCCCAGGGGTGACAGTGCCCTGGGCACAGCTGTGGTGCGGCCACAGGGCTGGCAGTGACGGTGCCCAAGGCTCAGACGCCTTCCGCTGTCTGTTGCTACCCCAGTCGGTGCTCCTGTCCAGCAGGTAACCACACTCAGGCCTCAGAACCATGGGCAAGGTGCTGTCAATAACGAGCAAAACTATCCATACTGTGCTGTACACTAATAAACACCTGAGTAAATGTCCTTTCTTCATGGTACATTTTCATTTCATTTCTCTCTCCAAGCGTGTATAATTCAGCCACTTCTAGGGGGCGAGGCTGGAAATCACCCGGCAAAGAGCAGAATGATCCCACAAGTAGTGAAAAAGCAATTAGGTAAAAAGTAGTTGGAGAGGACCCCACTAGATCTAGGGACAAAAAGAAAAAAAGAAAAAAAGGATAAGGAAAGGTTTTAAAATCCAGACCCTAATTTTCCTGCTATAATATCCCTGAGATGATACTTGCTTTAGTGTTTCATCATCATTCAGGTGGGCTTAGAACCTTAAATTTCTTCATTTAACCTCTACATTTAACAATACAGATGAAGATAATCAAGTACATGTATGAGCAAAAATATTACTGAACCAAGTTAATTACTTCTACCATTAAAACTCTCCATATGAATGAAAAATATGGCAGAAGTTCATTCTTATGACTTCTGTTGCCTAGCTCTTCTAATGACCACATAAGACATAGTCAACTAGTCTCTCAGGAAATCTGTGGGATAAAATATATTCATTATTTCTGCCTCATAAAACTACACAGAGTTTATTTTGTAGAAATGTGGGGTAATTATGTTTGGTGATTCCTGGTTGGGAGGCCAGTCCTTTCAAAATTTCATAATGCATGCCCTCTGCAACAGTCTGCATCTCCACAGCATAACCTATGTTAGCAGCTGGAAAACCGGTCAAAAAATTCACACTTCCTTTCCAGATCATTAATGAGACCTCTGTCCTGGACTTGAATAGTGCTGCTGAAAAAATAGCAATTTCAAGGGCCTCAAATTGTGCAGAACCATTGGAAAGATTCCAGTCAGCTGGATTAACAAGTCATGGGAGTGAAAGATGCTGCATCAGACCCTCACAACATGACAGGCTCAATCTTCATATTTCATATTTCATTTATGGAGGTGAAGCAAATGTTATCCTGTGGGAAATGTGTAGTTAAAAAAGGTACATTCAGTACAAATTTTACAAATACCAGATGGAGAAGAACCAGAAGGTACCAGTCACTCAACAGAATGAGGACATACCTTGTTCTAAACTGCCCCACCAGTGGTTTTATTCCTAAGACTATTCAGGCAATTCCACAAGAAATGAGATGATGGAAGCTTTTTGCTAATATGGCTGGTTTTGGTAGATGTAAGGCTTCCACTTTAAATTTCAAGAAAAAAATTAGTGGGTTTTTTAAATTATTATTTTAGCAAAATGTTACGAAGAAATAAGACAGCTGAGAAGGAAAGAAGAACTTGATGCCCAATGAAAGAAACAGCTGATGGAGAACACTGGAGATCAGAAAATCATTCCATAATTGAGACTTCCATCCCTGTAAGTAAAAAAACAGGTATCAAACATAAATACATCAATTGAAAAACAGATGTGGGGAGTATTAGATTAATTTTTCTCCTAGGCTCCATCACCACATTTGCACATCTGTGCAGAAGAGAGAAACTCTTGAGACTATGGGGGGGAAAGGAAATAGAAACAATTCATTTTTAAAGACCTATTTACCACTGGCAAGAAAAAAAGCAACAAGTACAGGTATCTTGGTCATGGAAAAACTCAGAGCTACAGTACATTTTTTTTTTTGTGGTGAGAGGTAACCGAGAAGGATAATTAAACCTCAGAGGCATTTTTTTGTCTTGTGCAATTTTTCTTTGAGTAGAAAACAAGCTTTGAGGCTGCCCCAAGACACTCTTAGGTTTGCTATAGCCACAAATGTACACAACAAATGAAGACATTGCATTGATTTGCTCCTCTGTTTCATGAAGTGAGGCACCTTAATATTCACTAGGGACAAAGCACTGCCAAAAAAAGAAAAGAAAAAGGAAAGAAAACCCTGGCAATTCTGTACTTAATGGATTAAGAAAGAATATTTTCAGGAAATGTAGGGGTTTATTTTAAGTCATCAGCTCAAGAAGCCTGCCTTGCCTGTAACCAAGTGTATTTGCATGAATAGCAGCTGCTTGCTAGCATCCATGTGAGGAAAAAACAGAAGAAAAGTATGTTATGTGGAAATTGTTTCTTAAATGCTGTAAATGCTTGGTTTGGAACTCAGCAGCACTACAAGAGAAATCTTTTCCTGTACAGAGTTAATTTCAGTGCATTTGGGATGGTCATCAGACCTCACAGTTTACAAGGCCTTCTAAGAACCTGTGTCAAAGTTATGTTCACATATTTAAGCCTCAGATTGTAAAGCCTTTCTTGTTACACAGACATCCACAGAAATTAGACTCCAAATTTGACTCCAAATTATCCACTCCCCTTCCCACTGCCCCTGCCAGCAAGAGAGGGACAAGGGCAGAAAATCTGTGTTGGGATAACAATTCACTGAAAAGAAACACAAATGAAATAAGGAAGCAACAATATTAGGAACAAATGTATACAAAAAGAGGTTCTTTCCCAATAAAAGTTGTTCACCACCTCAACTTAGCCTTGTGTGGTGACCAGGACAAAGATAGGACTGTGGCTGTTCCCATCACTAGTGTTTCCCATCCCCAAGCCCAAACCAGTGGAGAACAATGACGGCCAAAACCCCAGAACTAGATTGTCTGTGTTGCACCATCGCTTTTCCAGACAGCAGTGGAGGCTGTGTTCAGCTTGGCTCAGCCTTCCATGCCTCCTTCCATCACTGCTTCATTTCTTGCACCTGCTCCTGGTCTGCCATTCCTCCGTTGCCAGTCCTTTTACTTAGAACACCTTTGGACATGAGCCTTGTTCTTTTTCCTTTAACCTGTGTTCGAACATTTCTGAAAATGGTGATTGATAGCATCAGTTTTGAAGTCAAGACAAATGGCAGATTTGAAAAGGTCTCTCTCTTTGTAACAATAAAAGGGTTTTTTATACAAAATATTTTTGATTTTCAAAGATGTTAAGAAAATCAAAACCTGTCTTCAGAAAGTACCATATGGATGCAGAATTTTAGGAAAGCAGGAATAGTAAGTCCTGAGTTTTGTTATCTTCAGGCGTTTAGTGTAGTTATACACAACTAGAAGAGAATCTGTGGGACAGTATTCCCCATTTGTGATTCTCTTGTAATTTTTAAGCTATCTTTTTTGCTTTCATTACAGCCAAATAAATGCAGTAATTAATGTTGATTTTGGTGCATGTTTGTTTATTAATTCTTATTTAGTTAGTTTTCTTCAGGAAGCAATATACCAGCTTTTGGAAGTGCAGAGATAGCCTGGGGATTATTTCAGCTGTGCACAGCCCCAGCTTCAAAAAGATATTATCATGGAATAAAGTTGCCAGGAGGCAAATACTATCTATGAATCCTCTGGTCCTGTAGTGCTGTAATGATAAGAAATGTCACTGTGGCATATTGTGCTGAATAACAAACATTCCTTACCTACCCACTTTAAAAGTTCAGGGAGCTGAAGCTGCTGGTTATCATTAGAAAGGGAAAAGACATTCTAGCTTTTCTTCTTGAAATTGCACTGAAAACTTTCCTCTTAATTATGTCTGTTGCAGAGCAAAGAGTAGGAAGTGGGCACATGAAATATAGTTTAGCTATTTTAATTAAATAAGTTCTAAATATAACTAACTTTAATTTCAGAGAATAATTAAAAATTTAATTAGCTAACATGGCTGTGTGACATCATTCAGTGAAATTTTCATGGAAAAATGCATGAGGATACTTGGTGTGCTTACTGGGATCCTTCTGTAATGCTAATGATAAGCAATATGATGGTGTTCTGTGTAAGTAAATATACCCACTGAAAAACTTTTGGATATTTTCAGGGTTGTATTGCATATGTAAGAGAGGGGTTAAAAACGTAAAACAGAGGGGTGTATAAAGTCCTGAGTTAATGTGATAAAACTTTTGCTTCTTCTAGTGTGTCTTTTTTCCCCTCATTTTAGCTTGCGTTAGTTTGGGCAAACCCTCAGCTGGATGAACGTGAAGTGCCTGTACAGAGGGTGAGCCAGCTGTGAGTGACCCACTGATACTGCAGTGGAGTCACAGTTCTGAGTTCATACCATGTGAAATGAGGCCATGGGGAATAGCTGCTGCTGTCATCACACCACTCACTGCATCACACATTCACACCTTGTGTCTGCAGTACAATGCCTGTGCTATCATCTCGTGAGTCTTTCATGATTTTGCTAATTCTGTTTCCTTCATTGGGCTGAGTTGTGACTGCAGCTCTTTCCCTTACCTGTGTTTCTGCACTGAGCTATCATCTGCCTAATCCCTCTGCTCTAGCACTGCTCCTCTCCCTGCCCAGAAACAGCTGGTGGGTTTGAACAGGGTAGTGGGTTGTTGTAGGACCTCACCTGGAGGATGGAGAAGAGACATTTCCAAGCTGCTTCTCAGTGGGGGTGGATGGAGCTCAGTTATGCCAGTTTAACATCTCCCAAATACAAACCCTGGCTTCAGTTACAGAATCACAGAATATTCTGAGTTGGAAGGGACACACAAAGATCATTAATTCCAATTCTTAATTGAATGGCCCAGTACAGGGATCAAACCTGTGGCATTATTAGCACCATACTTTCACCACTGAGAAAATCTCTGTTGCTGCCAGTATTTATCTTTTTCTATTATTATTTTTTTCCTCATTTGCCTTTTTACATCTGTCCAAAGACAGCACCACAGAGTAAGCATTCCTTATTAAATTTACTCATACAAATTCATTTTTCTATAAGCATGGTATGAAAGCTACAGATTACAGACAGAAATTTCAACAAGGTGTATATATGTGAAATAAAGATATTCATTGCTCTATGCAGTATTGTAGCTTAGTCTGCTCAGAGATTGTACAAACATTTGTACAAGCAGTAGTTCCAAGTCAAGGCAATGTTCTGCTTCTAGATACTGTAGTATGCACAACTTGGAAATTAACATTTCTTCAGTTTAATTACACAAATGTATGCAGAAATAAGCTCAAGAGGAGAAAGCACATCAGTATATGAATCCATCTGAAAATATGGATGAAATTTGAGGAAATTTTTATGCATTACTATTGATAAAATCATAACTCTATGAGGAAATGTACAGAAGACTATCCCAGCGTATCGATGGTTCATCAATTGAGTACCTAACATAGGTGAAAAAAAACTTTCGAACTCTGTTAATTAGTCAGGGAACATAAAAAAACTAAGAATAGAAGTAAAAGTAGAGAAAACTAAGAAACTTGCACAGACAAAAAAAACCCAAAAAAATGGTATTCCTAAAGAAAAACTGATAATAACAGTTATTCTATCAGAAAGCAAATTTAGGGTATTTTAATGGACATGAACAGATGACCTCAAGAGGATCCTTTAAAATGAAATGATTCTGTGATTCTGCAGCTTTGATCCTTCTCTGTGGACATGCATTTTGCTTGGCAGATTCAGTAGGACACACCAGTGTCTCACGGAGAGTGAGTTATAATCATTTAGTCACGGGGAGAATTAAACACTGACATATATCTCTATCTAACTGCTCATGCATGAAAGACTATAAATAGCCAACAAAGAATTAAAGTTGGAACCTAGGTGAATCTTAAGCAATACTTAAATTTATTACAGAAATAAAAGTGACAGTAACTCATTTTATTTTCTCTCATTTCTAGAGATAAATATATGGATAAAGCATAGGAAGTTGCTGATTTAGGTTTATTGTCCATCTTTGTAAGTGCTCAAACCACATTTGGACACACATTTGAACTATCAAAGCACTGGGTGCACCAACAGGGTCTAACTGCCCTGACCAGCCTGTGTGCACCTTCTTTTTCAGTCTTTCTGTGCCACTTCTCTGCTCTTCCATCGCAGTCCTTGGGGTCTGCCCTGCTGCAGTGCACCTTGAGCCAGGCTTCCCTGGAACCAGTGAAGCTGTGAGAAAAAACTGAGAGATGCCCCACCCTGAGCCCCCACGTGTGCACTCTACACTCTTTGGCTCCAGAGCCACAGCTGAGCTTATGCCCTGGCTGCTGGTCCCAGACTGAGCTGCACCATGGGGGTGCCAGGCCTGCCTTGTACCTTGCCAGTCCTGACCCCACTTTTGTGGCTTGACTCCCTGGCTTGGCTCTGGACTCCCATGAGATGGAGCCCCTGCCAGAGAGATCCCTGTGCTGCCTTGCTGTCAGCTCACCTTCCCTTGAGGAGCAGCCCCCATGCTGCTCACTTGGTAGTTTTGTACTGAGAACAGAGAATACAAAAGAAATCTAGGATCTAGACACCTGTGAATTAAAAAGGTGTTATAACATAACAGTTAGTTTTCATTGCTCTTAATGATGTTGTCCAAAGTCAGGTGTTTCAATTCCAAATTTTTGGCCAATGATTTCAAAGTAGGGAGATTTTTTTCCTCCATTCCTATTCAATGCTATACTCCATATTCTTTCTAGCTAAACAGATGGTAGTTTTATGTTTTTGCAAGTTCTAGTCAGGATCTAAAATAAAATCATGGGATCACAGGATATTTGGGGTTGGAATGTAGCTTTAAAATTCCTCTGGTCCACCTCGTCTCCAATGAACAGGGACATCTTCAACTAGATCAGGCTGCTCAGAGCTCTGTCCAACCTGCCACTGAGTGTTCCCAGAGACAGAACATCCACCACTTCTCTGACCAACCTGATGTTTCACCACTCTTGTTGTACAAAACCTATATCTAAACTAAGTATTTTCTCTTTTAATTTAAAACTATTAGTTATTGTCCTACTGTAACAGGTCCTGCTAAAAACTTCTTCCCCACTTTTCTTATAGGGCCCCTTATACTGCAATAAAGTATCTCCTGAGCTTTCTTTTCTGCAGGCTGAACACCTCAACTCTGTCAATCTGTTTTTGTAAGAGATGCCCTCCAGCTTTCTCACCATCTTCACGGACAGACTCTGGACTGCTTCAGTAGGTGCAGGTTCTTCTGTTGAGGATCCCAGAGACAGATGCAGCACCCCAGGCAGGGTCTCTCCAGAGCAGAGAGGCAGAGTCACCTCCCTCGACCTGCTGGCCATGCTGCTTTTGATGCTTTTGGCTTTCTGGCCTGCAAGTGCACATGGCCAGGTCATGTCCAGTCTCCAATCCACCAACACCTCCAAGCTCTTCTCGGCCGGGCTGCCCTTGATCCGTTCATCCCCAGCCTGTGCTGATACCCACGGCTGCCCTGGCTCAGGTGCAACACCTTGCACTTGTTCTGATTAAACCTCATGAGATTCCCATGGTCTCACTTCTTGATCTTGTTCAGGTTCCTCTGGATGGCATCTCATCCATCAGGTGTGCCAACAGCACCACTAGGCTTGGCACATCTTCATGGAAAGTAAATAACTATCTTCAGTGTCCATGGAGTCAAGAAGGAATCATGTGAGTTGAGCGTATGTCATTATCACAGCCATTAAAGAACTGTGAAGAAGGTTCATAGATTTATCTGCTTTTTCAAGAAACCTCAAGACATTCCTTCTAAATTTGATTGACTGTTTTAATTATGTATTACTCTGAGAGGTTTTATTATTTCTGATGTATTTTAACTGCACAGTTGTAAGGTAATTAGAAGGTTTTGTTGAACAACTACATAAAAATTAAATGAATTTTTATTAAGCTGTTACCTCTAGTGCTATCTACTGTAAGCTTGATGGGATCTTGTCACGAATCTCCCTGCAGGCTTCTAATTGATAATGAATCACAGTGCTATTTCCTTAGTTAAAAGATGCCTGCAAATTTCCATTGCTTTGTAGCAGATATTACTGTGGTCATCACATTCCTATGAATAAACTGCCAGCTTTAGAAAATAGTGATGCTTTGTTGTACCATAACTTCCATGACATCACTCATGGTTTCTCTCTTACTATTCATTTTTCAAGATAAATTACTCAAAGTATTTTGGGGATTTTTACTGTAAAAAAGGTCACAAAGAGGATGTAGGCATAATGTAGGGAGAATGAGGAACTGAGTTGAATGACCACCATCCCTATAGAGTTTAATAGCATTAAAAATCACTCCCTCCACCTTTAGAGTTGCATTTTTTTTTTGACACTTCTTTAGGTAGAAAATTTAATGCATGAAACACATATTTCAGTATTTAGAAATATTCCTCAAATGTAAGCAACTTCCAGTTTTATCTGTTCAGACACAAAAGAGAAGCTGTTTACAAGAATGGTAAATAGTTTTTTCCTTTGAGATTGACTATCTTCTGGGGAAAAAATATTCACATAATTTCCCTTTTGGTGTTTCTTCCTGCCCTCCTGTCAGCAAGGCAAGCTTTGCTTTCTCCCAAGGAAATATACATGAGAGAAATCCAGCACACCGCCTGCAGTTCCTTACAGGCAGATGCTGTCAATATGTGTGTAGGTCTCTTGCCTTTCATGTTCTGTTTCCACAGATGCTTGTGTCTGTTGCCTTTGCTAGCTTTGGTGTGTTCTCTATCTTTCCTCACACTGATTCTTCTTACATTGCAAATTACCACAAGAGCAGGGTGAAATACAGATCATTTGGTGCCCATTTTGGTCCAAGCTTATGAAAGAAAAGTTTTCCTGCCATGTCTTACCTACGTATCGTTCCAGTGGAGAAAACTACAGCAGCCTTCTGGCACCTGTGGGCCAAATAAAATCCATTCATATGCAACTCATAAATAAGGTTACACACTTGCTAAAGAGAAAAGTGTATTTTATGGTTTTATTTAGCCACAATTAGACAGAAAATGCAAATGCACACTTTTGTGCTACTAGAAAAAGCCAGTATAGGAAAATGTTATATGAACTATCTGTCCTGTTTCTGGCAGTTTTATCAGATTGGTTCCATAAAGAAAGTGTATCCTTATATGCATATGCCTAGTATCTGTTCTCCTGCAGTCATCTTCTGAGGAAGAGCCAGGTTTATCCTCTGAATCTCCCTGGGAGCAGAGGTAGAAGGCATTTGGACCTGGTATTGCTTCTGTGTGGTGCATAATACTCCATGTAGATAAAGAAATCCTACTCGTGTAATAAAAATGAAATAGACTAGTGACAAGAGAAATAGAACTACTAGAAAAGAATAGATTCAAATTTTCCAGTTGTACCACTAACTAGATTAGCAAAGTTGGTATATCGTAGCCTGGAATGTTTATTGGTGAGTAAAGGATAACTATACAACTATTCATTAAATTGTAATGTTTTCAGATCTAATAATTCCTCCTAATCTGTTGTCCTCTCAGCTCTGCTGTCTGTAAAGGTCTTGTTAGTATGCCTGTTCTGAAAAAGAAGTCTGTAGATATTAGCATATGAAAGCACATTCTGATTGATACTACCTGTTGCATGGGAATTAAACTGCTTGAACAAGGAAATTTATGGATTTGGCCAAATTTAGCTGCTTTGCTGAGTAAACCTGATACAGGGGTGATGACCCTCATCCTGCCCTTCCTTCCCGTGTTTCAATGTAAGATGGATGGGAAAGATATAGAAAAAGATGTGCTAATCCCTCACATGAAAGCAAAGAGATTCCAGGGGAGCACTGAAAAATTAAACTTGTTCCTACCAGGATTCAGTCTGCTCCTTGCTCCTCACAACAGTGCTAGAAGTGATCCAATGAGATTTAGCTTTTATAATAAGAAACCTTGTCATGCAGTAAACCATCATCAGTTGTGCTCTCTAGAATACACAGATACCCTTGATATCATCTGTATGACCTCTGAATCCTCTGGTTTTTTAATCTGAACCTTTCTGATGCATATTTAGCAAAAATTATGCTTAACATAATCAGGAGCAGGGGTTTTGTTTGTTTCTCTTCTGAGAGGATCAAAGCTCTGAAAATTGGCTGTATGGAGGAAATAAAATCCCCCTCTTCTCAGACTAAATCTGAACCTGATTATCACCCTCAAATATTCATGCATGTAATTTAATGGGCTCACTCATGATGTACAAGCAGCATTTAGCTCACTTCTAATATATTAGATACAACAAGTTAAATAGAATCGAGATTATCACAGATATAGTTTTAGAAATAAAGAAACTGAAACAGAGGTGTGATCATCTGACCATGTGGTAAAAGTAGAATTCAGGTTTCCTGAGCAGAGGCCATGGAATGGTTGTCTGCCCTGAAAGAAACGTTGATCTTCTAGGGGAAAAAAGGTATCTTTGTTTTGAAAAAAATAGGAAAAAATAATTAGAATTTTTAAATATGGAGAAATAAAAATCAAAACAAAATTATAGAAATGTTGTACTTTGCTTAAACAAAGGACTGTAAAAATCCAAAGCATAAGGCCCCCAATTTCAGTTAAAATTCCCAGTGCTTCTAATTTCTAAGCTACTCCCCGTACCTAATGAAAGGCAAAAGGAACAAAACCCCCGCAAAAAGTCTCAAGATGGCAGCTGAGTTAAAAATGTGCTACAATATTTAAAAATCTTGAGTTACCAGCTCCAGAATGAGACACATCCTAGCTGCTCATCCCAAGATACAGCTCAGATCACACAGGCAGCAAACTGGAAAAACTGCATAACCTGAAGGCCCTCACCTCAGGCAGATCTCTGACCCCTCCCAGCTGCTTTGGCAAGGACCCTGGACTCCTAACCCATAGCTACAGCTCATGTTCTGCAGATGGACACATGAGCCACAGGCCACAGAATCCCAGCTGCACCAGGAACCAGACACCCATATAAATACACAGGAACCAAACAGTGCTCTTTCAACCGTCTTTTCTAATTCTTACAAACAAAAAATTCTAATTAAAATGTATTTGGTCATAAAGGAACTACCTATATCTACTCTTGACTCCTAGTTCTTTCATTACTGGATCCTCATTTACATGGTCTCCTAAATGTGAAGACTAACAGTGTTTGGTAGTTTTTGAATATAGATTTCATTGAAGAAGGTCTAAATTTAGTAACTTGTACTACATTTAAACTGCTTTGGTGGCAAAATCTTTGCTACATATGAAAAAGTCTCTATCTCCCCCCTCACTTGCCCCGTTTCCTTCCTTCATACAAAACTACTTTGGGATCCTACCAAGTATGCCATAAAAACAGTTGGGGGTAGAGGAAACGTTGGCAATGCCTTGTCCATCTTACACGGTTGTACAAGGAGTATCTAAAGGATTTTACTGAAGGAGAACTGTATAAAGACAAAGGGATCTACAAAGACACAAGAGACCTCTAGAAGCAGAAACTTTCTTTGTGAAGGCTGCTTTAAACAGAGTATCAATCACCTACAAAAATGCTAAGTTGTGTTCAGAAATCATGGGAAAAGTTAGAAGTTAGAACTAAAACTTATTTTCATGCCTTGTTTCCTAATTTCAAATGTTTAAAAGTCAACTATGGTATGCCATCCACCTGTGCCTCTCAAACTGATCTTTAAAATCAAAGGAATGAGTAAGCTCTTTTTACTTTTAGCAAATATTGTAAGCTCTTTTTACTTTCAGCAGATATTAAGTTTTCTTTTTAAATGATTAACTACTCATATATTCAGTTGACTGTACTTTCCAGAGCCAAAGCAATAATATCATAATAAACAAGAGAGATCATAATAAAATAGCAAGAGTTGAGAGTATAAAAATTATTCTGACTCAGAAGTCTCTGTTTTAATTGCACAAGAAGATCATGGAATTGGGAGAGAAGTTCTTGATTTTAATTTTTTTCTTTTCTCAGCTGATAGAAGTCCACTGAAAAAAACATCCTTTCACTGGTAATTTTCCAGAGGAGAAATATAACAGTTCATACTCATTTTTCTTTCATAGTACATAGGAGTGGTGGCCAGAATTGATATGCAATAAATGACAAAGTGGGGAAAAAATTCTCTTCATCTACATCCCTTTCGTTATTAACAATATTCTTCTGTTTTGTTGCTTTGTTTGTTTGTGGAGCCTTTTCTTAGGTTTTTTGTTTGTTTGTTTAGCTAACCAGAAGGCTTTCTATTTTTATTCCATATGTCCAGCTTCAAGCTCATTCTGCACTTGGCCCACAGAGGCCTTAGTTAAAAACCTTTGGGCCAACTGTAAAGGAATAGGAGCCTTGGCCCCCAGCTGTAAATAACATAAATATCCACCTATTTTTGACAATATGAAACCAAGACTTTGCTTCTGAATAGATGTTAGCAAAATCCTGCTTTTTTGCAAACATTCTCAAAAGCTTTCTTTTCAGTTCTGCCATGGAACAAAGGAAATAAAATTGAAGACATTGTCGCAAAATGAAATTGTCAGCTTTGCTTAGCAGATGTATATTTCATCTCCTTGTGCCCATCATTAGTAGCTCTTTGTAGGAGTAGAAAATGAGCCTCTATTCACATGGCACTTTGGAAAGTGTGTAAATGTTATCTTTTATGGGGAATAAAAAGAGTTTCTTAGTCCAGTTTAAAATGAACACACTATTGTTATGAAAAAAGTAGTGGGGACATAATGACTGTAAGTCTGGAGCAAATTTGTCATTATGAAAAAATGTGCCCACTTTTCCCAATAATTCCCTTTCATTAAGGAAATCTTTGGCTGCTTTACCTTTGTGAATCTACCTAGGTTTCCCACTTTCACAAATCTTGTTCCCCCAAGACAGCTCTGTAATGAGAGTGAAGTGTTTTTATTATTGCTTTTGTTAATCATGCTTCCTGCATACTGCAAAGTGCTTCTTACTCTAAACTGTGCCAGAATTATTGGGGAATCAATCAATACTTGTTACCAGTCATGACCACAGCTGTTAATCACAGCTGTAATTACCAATTGATTAATTAGTGTCCCCCTGTTCAAAAGTCAGGAGTCATTAAATTTCCAGTACACGTATCTTTAAATTCAACCCAATATCCACAAAGCTACACAAGTACATTTCAACCCACCACAATTTATTTAAAAATGCTTTTTATTAATAACTTTTAATTATTCCAGTGGTTTCCAGTAACTCAAACTGAATTCTTAGTCTATATATAGTTTCCCTCTGCATACCTACTCATAATAATTCAAAGAAAACCCAACCTGCACAGGTTTAGGGACCTTGCTTTGAATTACCCTTTCATTGTGATAGATGCCATAGCTAAAGAACAACATTTGAGTGTATTCCAGAGGCTGATACACTGAAATTATTTACTTTCTTCTGCGAGTGAATGCAATTTATATTAGCAAAGCAGCATTTCATTATATTAACTCAGGTACTGGCTGAATTTTACTGGAGAGTGTGTATTGTCTAACTCTTAATTCATTGACCCTTTTTCTCCATAGATCCAAGCAGAAGAATATGAATCCATTCCTTGAAGTTTTAACAGAGTAAAAGGAATTAAGTTACCTCTTAGAAGATAAATATATTTCCTTATGCTTTCTAGTCACTTAGAAAATTTATAATAGTTTCTGGTAAAATCACCAGTCTGCCTTTGCTCTCAATACTCTTTTAAAATGACTTTGATTAAAATCCAAAGGTCAGTTCTTGATTTAAAACATAGAGTTGTTCCTTTGAAAGAGTACAAACCCCAGGCAATTGTAAGATTACTAAATATAATCTACTTCATTGTCTCATAACTTGAGTTTGTATGTGAATTTTGGAATACAATTTTCTTTGGCAGCATGTGCTCACCCCACTGCTTTTCTGCCTATGGCATCTAGCTACTCCTCAGTCAGTTTTTCTTTCTCCTATTACCTCCTCCTGTCCTCCTCTTTCCTTTATAATCAGGAGATCCTTTCTGTCATCAGATGCAATTAGTGATCTCTTAGCTGATTGCCCCATTCTGGTAAGGTTTAGACATGAGAAACTGATATATCATTGATCATAATCATCTTTTTATGAAAGACTCTAGCATTTGAATGTACTACTGTTGCACATCTCATATTTTATTATTCTCAAGCAAAGTACAAGGATTTTTTTTCTATCATTCTCCCATGACTTTTCAGTGACAGACAAGAATACTGGGGAAAATTAATCCCCAATATATCAGTGTCACCAACCCTGCTCAGTGATCAAGTGATCAGTGATCAAGGAAAATAATACCCTGCAAATAGACATATCTGCCTGCCTTAATCATCCCAAGAAATCAAAAAAGGATTCAGCTGATAAATAAATATAAAATGTTTTCATGGAATATATTGTTGTAACAAATTTTAAAATCTTTTAAATGGAGCCAGAAAAAATTATTTTATTTCATATGCTGTACATTTCCAATATGTTAAATACAATTTCACTATCTAATAAACTTCAGTATGAAATAAATTTGCTTTAAGAATATTAGTAATACTTAAGTATTTTAACTAGAGCAAAACGCTTATGTATTTTAGCCTGATTTAAAGTTATTTAATGGTAGCTAAACTTTATCTTTCTATATGTATCTGTTCATACAAAAATATTTCTACTGACTGACGCGCTGTACCACTGGGCCAGAGGTAGTGGGGTTTTTTTGTTCCAGATGTAGTTACTTTATCACACAGCATGGTTTTCTCTTACCTCTCAACTACAAAAAGCATAGTAGCGAAAATAGAAAGCACTGAAAACATAATGGCTGGATCCCTTGGATTTCTTGATAGCGTTACACATTATATATCCATATTAAAAGCAGATAGCTTTAGCAAGGATAATGGTGTCTTACAAAGAATATCCAAGGAATTAGAGGCCATTACCCAGTGGCAGAACAGCTCTGTAATATCCCTGTAAGTTCTGAAGCTGGGCTATGTCCACTCTTCTCACTGGATAACTATTGGTGCTACTGATGTCCGTCCTAAGTGCTGTCATTACAGCTTGCAAATTGCTAAGCCATGCAAATTCAATGCTCCAGAATAATAAAGGTTATGCATTGTTAAATGTGTCAGTGATTCAACTCCCATTTCCCTCAGCAGTTTTATAGTGGATGCCCATTCTGCCTCACAGGGACAAATAAAAAGGGGTATTTTCAAACAATATCCATCTAAAGGATGAGATGTCATGGTCTCTTGGCAAGTGGCTACGTGGATGGCAGAGCAGTTTGATTTGCAACAGTTATAAAACAGCTATTTCTGACCCTGGAGCGTAGCAGAGTTAATTACGGTAGTAAGCTGTTTGGAGCAACTAATTTATATTGTTATGCCTTAGCTGGCACAAGAAAGAGATTTGTCAAAATATACTAAAGACAGCTCCCCCTAACCCTACTTTGTTTTGTAACCCAACAGTAAAAATCTTGGTTTGTTATGACAGAGACAGAATATAATCAAGGGAAGGTGTGTCTTCCTTGTCCTTTTAAGGCCATATTTTCAGCTCCAAAGAGTGTTAGCTGACAGGCCAAACATGTTGTGCAGAGTCTTTCAGAAAAAGAAAAGTGTTAGATTTTTTCTTTTTTTCACAAGAACTACAAGTTACAGAGTGACAGTCTTTTGGCTAGGCTGGAGAAAACTTTCAAGGCTAACTGTGTAACAAATGAAGGACCCAGTCATCCACCTGCTGCTTACTTCATCTCTTGTAATCAGACTGTAGAGGTACTAGTGACTTAAGACAGCTTTGCCATCATTCTCTGTCATTCAACCCTGCTGAATAGTTAAGTGAGAAGGAAATGTCAATGACAAAAATGCACTATTTCTGTGTTGATGCTTTAAAATAGATTATTAGAGAAAACTGAATCTTGAAGGGCAGAGAACTACAAATTTGGGTTCTAGCAAAATTTTCAGCAATTCACTTCATCCGTCCTTGCTTCCACTTCACAGTTCCCACAGGAGGTGTCACCCACAATTTGGGAAAAGTAACCTGAGCTGTATTAAGACATCATCAGGCTGAATCTGTGTGGTGTTTATTAGGACTTTGGAACTTTCCACTCTGTGTCTTCAACTAAGCTCTTCCAAGTTTGGATGGATAATTATCTATTGTCTGTGTCTTCATTTGGTACCTATCTGACAGATGAGCAAAGTCAAAGGGTATTCAGGATGGCAAACTAAACAGTTGTTTCTATCAGGTCACACCTGTAAGACCAGATAACTGAAAAAGGGAGATGGGAAAATAATTCTCTTATTGTTCTCTGTATGCCAACTCTCCCTCTTCCCTCTCTTCCGTACCACAAGTCTAGAGGCATTGTTCCTCTGGATCTCACTTACTCCTCACAGCACCATGTTGCGCATGATCTTGGTTCTAAGAGGCAGAGATTTCTGCACACACATTATCAGGAGGTCCCAAAGCACCATGCAATTCTTACCAGCAAATAAAGCATCACAAATTTCAGTTTATGAACCAAGCTTCCCTGTTGGTCTTGTTTGATGTCTGCCTAGTGGAGTGAGTTATGGGAGAGAAAAAACAACCTTTCTCATTTTCCTGTTTAATAGCTTTTTTTCCAGAACAGTGGAATATCAATAAAAAGTGAAGTTATTTTATCACTGTTATTTACCAGAGCATGGCACTTTATGCTCTGCTAATCTGTAAGACTCAGTTTTGACACAGCTCCTCAGCTCTTATTTTATAAAAAACATGGACAATCTCACATATTTCACCAAAGTGAATAAAGAAATCAGATGCCAAATTCTTAACTCCAGTTAGCAGGAAAAAAATGTCATTACTGATAGATAAAAAATAGGGTACAGACTTTGTCTCCATTTGAGAACATATAGTCTGAGCAATGTATGAACAGATTTAACATAACTCTGATCATCTTCCTTTCACATTGTTTCCAAATGATTCATTGGATCTGTGAAAATTAGGCAAAAGGTCACCCCTCTGGCAGCTAGGCTGTCAAAGTCACTAACTACTTTGATAAATATGGGCTCTGATGACTTCCTGAGGCTGTCTTCAGCCCATCAGATATTCTTATTCATATTTAAAAATATAATTTAATTTCTCATATACTTTATTTTTAGTCTGTTCCTACAAACAGGAGGATGTAAACAGAGTGAGAAAGGAGTATTTTAGAACTAAAGTATTATAAGTTTATATCTTATATCAGAGAAGATTTGTTATGTCATGTTTTAAAATCAGAGAGGTTGAGGAGGATTTGCATGCCACAATGTGCATGCAAATTTTAGAACATGTGGTTTGATTGCTTGTCTTGATTTTGGTTGGGAGAGAGTTAATTTTCTTTTCAGTAGTTGGTACAGTGCTGTGTTTGGGATTTAGTATGACAATAACAATGCCAACACATTGAGGTTTTTGTTTTCAGTAATGCTTCTGCTAAGAATTTTCCATTTCCCAGGCTCTGACAAGAAGCAGGTACACAAGAAGCTGGGAGGGAGCACAGCCAGGACAGATGACTGGAACTGGCCAAAGGGATTTTCCACACCATAGGACGTCATCCCCAGTATGTAAACCAGAGGAGTTGTCTGGAAGGTGCTCATGGACATTCCCCTGGTGTTAAGCAACTGAAATGTGTGCCACTTGTTTCTCTCAGCTGTTATTCCTGTCTTTCTCTCATTTCCATGAAAACTTATTACTGTTATTGAAATATTTTGTTTTGTTTCAATTATTAAGCTATTATCTCAATGCACAAGACTTCCATTCTTCCAATTCTTCTCCTTGCCATGGGAGAGCAAAAAGCCTGTGCTGCACTTAGATCCTGGCTGAGACAATGACACTGTATTAAGATGAGAAGAGGAATTTTTATTAAGTCTGTTGAAGTTTCACAGACCTACAGAAGTAAAAGATATATAGTGGTTAGATTTGGAATAAATGATGGAACACATCATTAATATAATTTTGCTCTGACAAATGTTGCAATATCTGTACTGTCAGAGCTCTGACATCTATAAGGATGTGCTTGGTATTCACAGTATTGTGATTTTTACAGGAATAAAAATTGTACTGCTTGATTCCTGGAAAATAATTTCCAGTAAACCAGTGATCTTCAGGAGCAGAATAATCAGACATTTGCAGTTGGTGTACTGTAAGCATAACTTAGAGACTGACTAAAGAAATAAACAAAATCACTCCCATAAAACCTTCACAAGGAGTTTATCATGACCAGGTAAGCAAATCAGGTCGTAATTATGGAATTGTTTTCCTTTAGTAGGGTTTCTAAGACACTCTAAGGCATGAAAGGGCTCAGTAGATGTTCTTTCTCTCAATCTGGTGGTAAAAACTATTTCCAAGCCACAGG
The DNA here is from genome assembly GCA_013400215.1 of Cisticola juncidis. NCBI lineage: Eukaryota > Metazoa > Chordata > Aves > Passeriformes > Cisticolidae > Cisticola > Cisticola juncidis. Next base: position 1,715,503 of record VXBR01008256.1, read on the forward strand.
CATAGAAAACTAAGCACTGTGTGTGCCTTGGTATGCTATCATACTATCCTCCAGAGTGATCCCCCTCATAAAATGGCTCTGTTCAACTGCTCTCTGACAGAAGACCCTTGAGTAGAGAGGAAAGATAGTCTGTATGGGTTTTAAGTTACAGAAGGCAAAAAAATATATAGTTGGAATGACTATAACTGTCTTACCAAACTACTCCAAAATTGTATAATTTGTGTGTACAAAACAAAACTTTTAATTTCCTGTGACGAACTAAAGTTGGAATTATTTGTACAAGGTGTGCTTGCTCCTCAGCAGCTTCTGCTCTCTTCTCTGTGCAGATGCTATCATCTGCCACTTAATAATGTCTCTGGGAGAGGGAGAGTGGTCTTTTCCAACTTAGAGAAATGGAGTCTTTTCTGTAAAGAACTGGCAAGTTCATCCCCCCTTAGAGAGACCCATCTGGCACTTAAAGGCTTGTAGTAAGTATCAAAGCAGGCTGCTGCGAATTTCAGAGGGATGTGACATTATTAAATGAGACTGCAGAAGCCCATGACCTGTGTGCTTGTATGCATGACATGGCTGTCAAGACCTTTCTTAGAAATGTTCTTATATATTCCGTGAAGCTCCCCATGGAAGAGCTGAGTGCTGTGTCTGCAACAGAGGTTCAACTTGTGGAAAAAAAAGGCAATATAGAATTTGGGAAGCCCTTTCATGCCTAAAAAGTTTTCCTTTAAAGTCCAAAAGCACCAGAATGCTAGTTTATGCAATAGATGCAATCAAAACTTATTATAATGAAGTAAAATCTGAACTCTATCAAACACTAAAAACCTCCTATTTCAACACCTCCCGGTGAAAACAAAGTATTGGCAATATATCACTGTATCAGTGCAGAAAATGGGTTATTGGCCCAATGTTTGATATCCAATAGCTAGACAAGTTTCCCATGTCTCTGTGCAGCTGTACCAACAAGAGGAATACGATCTCATTGTATTCATTGACACGGTTTTGTCCAGATAGCGATTTGCATTTCGTGTTGTCTTAGTTGTATCTTCTCTGGCCACTGGAAATGGGGTGAATACATTATACCTGGAAGGGAATGGGAGTCTCTCATCCTTCACTCTCTTTCTGAAGTACAATTGACTTGCAGACAGTGTAGGGAACTAAGGGAACTGCAACCTCCCTCACCTGTATTTCCCAAGATAAGCTGGTGTTGAAAAGCAATTTGTGACCTTTGTGGTTCATAGTCTCTCTTGTGACGGGTCCATGAAATTTCCTGGGTAATGCTGAGCAATGCTGTCTCTACAGGTCAGTACTGTACAGTTCTTAGAACTGCTATACCATGCAGTTCAGCTGCATTCTGCAGTTCTTTGGCTACTCCAGGGAAATGTATTGGAATGACAGTCTCCTAACGTTCCATTGAACAAGAACAGTTGGAAAAGAGGAGTGACTTGATATCAGTCATGGAACTTGAAAAGATCCCTTTCTCATGCAAAACAATATAAATAAAGTCTGTAACAAAATTTATTGTCAAAAAAAAAAAGTATAGACAGGATGTTACAAGATTTTATCAGGATACGGACATCAGAAAAGTATGAAAAGACATTTTTAACCTTCTTCAAAGTTGAAATATACAGTGTGTCTTCCTCTTTCTATGTATGGACTTGGCAAGCTATATTTGAAATATCTCGCAGAGCCTGTCCTCAGGAAATAAGAGTTAGCTGTAGAGGCATGGCAGTCCATGAACCTCCACTCTTGTCTGATATCTGCTGGTTCAGTCTTTCAAGAACCACAGGTGATGATGAATGTGGTGTGACTGACTCCCCATCTGCTTATGATGCAGCATGACATAGCTCTTCATCAGAGACTTATGAGAAACCCTATTCCTCTGCATGCTTCCCAGCAAGTGCAATAACCTGATCCCCCATCATGCTCACTGCTTGCTCTTCACATGAACACATTTTCTGAAGTTTCACTGTTAAGTGCGGCCCAGGTCACTTTCTGACAAATGACCATTCTGTACAAAGAAAGCAATCTCTGAGAATAAGAGGCAAACTATTAATGCTTCTTTTGTTATTCACTGTCACATCATAGATCACAATTAAAATTCCTTAGACATCATTCATGTTCAGTAGTTAATATTTACCCCTATGGGAGAAAGTTTGGTGACATTTAGTATATGTGTATTTTTTACGGTTCTCCCCAAACTGCATCTCAACATGGTCTGCCTAGTTAAGGAAAGAGGAAGAGATGATAGTACAGAGAATCCTAGGGCAAGTGCTAGTCCAGTATTGAAAAGTAACCTCTCATTCTTGCTTGTCCATCATTAAAACCCTCAAGCCAAATGAACTGTTGAACATGCAGAGATGCTATGAGTTTTTCTCCAGCGATGTCACCCTCATATGCCAGTTTGCTCACCTGTAGAACAGACCCAATAACTTGCCAGGTGTGCTGCAGTCAGTGGGATTGCTGAGCTGTCTATCTGAATGGCAGTGTGTTTGCTGTCCCATCACACTTTTGCATCCTCTTTGAAAGAAATGACAAGTCCTTAAGGCTAAATGAGTCACCTAGGGCATATTCTACATCTTTACACAATCCTTTGTATTTGAATGCACATATACTTAGCCGTTAGGTGCTCTGCTGCTTAAAGAAGATGAAACCACATAGCTCTTTTTATATACAGGACTCCCTGCAATTTCATATTAGTCAATGAAAAGGATATAACTGAATGATAAAGGAACAGCAGTCACTGCTCGAATTATTTATAAGCCACTCATTCATCTTTATGTATAGGACTGTCAGGGGTTTTCCACTCTCATAGAAGGAAAGAAAAACCACTGCTTGGTGCTTGCTCTTCCAAAGAACTGTGCGAATATTAACTAAAACCAGGTGGAAAATAATGATAGAAGGAAAAGGCCACACAAATATTAAGTTTTAATGCAGCTTTAAATGTAGCTTGTTAAAAAGAAACTATAAGAAGATTAGAAAGAAATTTGCACCAAGACCCTCAATTTACCCTCAATTTATCATTTACTCTCCTACAAATTGCGTGTAAATGTATATGAGCAACACAAATTTGATCTGGTGGTATTATCCTCACCCTTTCCATTGGTGTAAAGTAGCAAAGGATTAGACAATACTGAGTTCAGGGTATTAAAGGCAACATTCTGAAAAATATGGTGAGTAGAAACACCATTTTTAAGAGAGATAAAATTGAGCTGGATATCCTTCTAGTGCCTAACACCCAGAAAACAGGATGAATCCATAACAGGAAAGATTTTTTTAACCTTGTTCCTCTGTTATTTTCAAACCCAAGCTGTAGCAGAAAAGCTTGCATGCAACTTTTTTTAATAAAAGGTCCAAGATTGATGAAATAGCCATTGACAATCAAGCAACACGGTGAAGTCTCCCTCTTCAAAGGCAGATCAGAGAAGCAGAGAAATATGCAAATTGCCAGAGTTGACTAAAAGCCGTCTGTAATATTTATCTTTTTTTGTTTACTTTTTTTTGGTGAAAGCACTTCTGGCCCCACTTTGGTCCTGATGAAATCATTGTCATAACTCCCTGTGTTCAAATTTTCTATGATTGTTTTTTCTTTGGACAAAGATAAAGTGAAATCAACCTCTGAAGCATCTGGAACTTTATCTCATCAATAACTATTTCAATAACCTGCAATAACTAATTTTCAGATTCTTGAGTTTTGAAAATCTGATTCTAGCTTTAGGTCCAGCTGGCTACTTGGGCCATCATTTATTAAACAAAAAATATCTGGAGACAGAACCTTGGCTGTCGGGATGACTTTCTCTGTTGTGTGCTTTGCAGTACTGGGAAAAATTTGCAGCTTTGCACAACTTCTCAGTTCCAAATAAACTCTCCAGGTACCCCAGGGAAGCTGTTGAGTTTGTTAATATTGCATCATTGACAAAGACAGATAAACCTCTTTCATTCTTTTCTATTTTTGGCAACTAATTTAGAACAACATCTTCCAACTCTATGAATCATGCCTTCAAATATATTTCAAATATACATTCACCTGTCTAGAAGAGGAAAGAGAATCTCTGGCAGCAGGCTGGCCAACTTGGTGAAGCAGGCTTTAAACTGAAGGGCTCAGAGTAGGGGGTCCAAGGAGACAATGTTCACCACACCACATCCAGCTGGGGAATAAGCCAGGCCCACCAGAGCAGTGACTAATGTTCTTCATCTGCCTTCCAAGACAAAACCAAAAGGCAAACCACCTCGAGGGTGTGTATGGCTGTAGTGGAGCCTCTTGCACCCTTTCTGGGAGTCTGTACCCTTGATTACCTCTCTGAAATGCCTGTACACCCACACACACAGCATGGGGAATAAACAGCAATAATGAGAGGTCTGTGTGAGATCGCAGGGCCACGATCTCACTGCAGTTACAGAGACTTGGTGGGATAGCTCACATGACTGCAGTGCTCTCATGGATGGCTACATCCTTTTTAGAAAGACAGGCCAGCAAGGGGAGGTGGTGGAACTGCTCTTTATGTGAGAGAGCACCTGGGATGTACCAAGCTCTACCGGGGGCTGTGTGAGAAACAAGAAAAGAGATGATGGGTAGGAATTCAGGGGCAGCCAACATGGGTGAAACTGCTGGGGGTGTTTGCTACAAGCCACCCTGTCAGGAAGAGAAAGTCAGATTTGTACAGTCAGCTGTAAGGAGCCTCTCTCACAGGCCCTGATGTTTGTGGGGAGCTTCAGCCACCCTGTTTTCTGCTGGAAAGACAGCTGGGCACACACTGCCCAAGAGGCTCCTGCAGAGCATGGATGATAAATGGCTTGGATGCAGCACTTGAAGGTACACTAAGTAAATGTGCCAACAAAAATAAATTGGGACGAGATGTTGACTCCCTCGAAGGCAGAGAAGCCCAGCAGAGAGACCTAGACAAATCAGAGAGCTGGGCAATCAAGAACCATGTAAATTTCAACAAGGGCAAGGGCCAGATTCTGAATCTGGGACAGGGCAGCCCTGTCTGGGAAGGAGAGGCTGGAGAGAAGCCCTGTAGAAAGGGACCTGGGGTTCCTGGTCAGTGGCAAAGTAAGTATAAGTCAGCAGTGTCCTGGCAGCCAGAAGGGCCAAGCATGTCCTTAGGGACACCAGGCACAGCATCACCAGTTGAGCAAGGGAGGGGATTGTCCTGCTCTGCTGTGCACTGGGGCAGTGTCACCTCGAGTGGCAGTTTGGGTGCCACAGTATACAAGGGACATACGAGTGTGTCCAAAGGAGGGCAATGAAGATGGTGAAGGGCCCTAGGAGCAGCTGAGATCACTCGATCTATTCAGGCTGGAGAAGAGGAGACTGAGGGGAGACCTCACCACAGTCTACAGTTTCCTGACAGAGGGGGAGCATAGGGATGGGCACTGATCTCCTTTCTCTGGTGACCAGTGACAGGCTGTGTCAGGGGACGGTTACGTTGTATATTTGAAAAAAATTTTTCACACAGACGGTATTTGGGCCCCGGAACAGGCTGCCCAGGGAAATGGTCACAGCAATTTGGACAATGCTTTCAGGCACATTGTACATATTGTATCACATGGTGTATTGCTGTACATATTGTATCATGTGGTGTGAATCTTGGGCTCATCCTTTGACAGGGTCAGGAGCTGGACTTCAGTGATTCCTTGTGGGTCTCTTCCAACTCAGGATATTATATAATTATATAATTATATGGTGAGTATTTTTTTTTAAGTTAAAGGTTCCAAATAATTTTATTTCTGAAAGTCAAATAAAATAGTGCAGAGGATGCCACAAAACTGACAGGCTAGAACTGCTGTTTTAGAAATTTGGCTATGGGTGCATGTTCTCTGTTCAAAAGAAAACCTTCACTGTTTAATGCAACTGTTTAAATAGCATGTCCTAAATAGAGCAGAAGAGTCAGCAAACTTATGGCTGCACAAGGCTCAGTCAGGCAAATGTCTGGAGCACATCATTTATTTAGCAAGGAAAGGTAGAATGATTCTACCATGTTCTGACTTTTCAGATACTTGCTACAAGTGTTACAAGGCCCATTGCAAATTACTGTTTCCACATTCATATAATCTTCTATTATCTCTGCTCAGTCACTGTGAGGCAGTCTAATCTATTCCTCACCATACAGACAATTTTTTTCTACCCACTAAATAGCATTTCCCATTTGGAATCTTACACCCAGCAATGGGCTCATTTGTTTAAAGACAGTTTCTACATACCCTACTAAAAAATGTCATTTTGCAGCCAGGGAGTTTAAATGCTTTCCCAACCTGTAAGTTTAACCCATTGGTTGTATGTATGGGCTTATGTAAACATATATTTTTTATTGAATTCAACAGCAGAAATGACAATTACAAAATATTGCAGAGATTGTATGATGAGTTGTCATAATAATGATTTCAAGATTATTTTTACTGCTGAATTACTAGTAAAAATCCTTTTATGAGCCCTAAGTTGGAAAGCACTTGCATAGCTGCTTAACACCAAGTATGTATTCAGTGGGAATGATCTAGAACTAACCTATTTTTATATTAGTATTAGATAGTGGTGAGTTAGTGATGGCTACCATGGTTTTCTCTGATATGAGGCCATAAGGATAATGTGAGATCACCTGGAAAATTGTCTGTAAAAAAAAAAATCCCATCCACCTATCAGTAGTGAGGTGAATGAATAAAAGGGTTATCTCATTTCTTATTACCTTACTTATACACTGGGACTTTTTGAGAACTTATACTTGCAGGTGTCAGTTACTTTGTCTTATGCATCATCTCTCATCTGACTTTGCACCTCATTTTCAAAAACATCTGCAGCCCATTTGGATGTTCCTAAATCGACATGTAGTGCCTTGCATGGATATTCAAATGTAAACATAGGAACAAGTTTGTAAGGAGATCATGTATAATGATGATTTGCTGAGATTGGAACAGATAGTTACTATCAATATAAGGAATGTCCAGTTTTCCATAATAATGATGATTTCATGGAAAATGTAGGTCTCCACAAGATGATAACATTGCAAAATTTGGAAATTGATAATTTCTTGATCAGGAAACCAAATCATAATGTTTGTTTTGGGGATGGTCTACCTTTAGTCTGTTTATTGATCTAAGCAGTCACAGTGCCCTTGGGACTCTATTTCTGACCCCCTTTTCCATATCTCCCTGAAGAAGGATTTCCAGTTAGACTAACATGGTAACTCAGCTTAATGTTATGGGAAAAGGGATGTATTAATGTTATCAATTAAAAATAGAAACATAATTATATATTTCACAAGAAATACTGGTATTTCAGCTTGATTTTTTGATGAAAACAAATCTGAAAGTCAAAATTTCCCATGGGACAGAGAGATAATTTTACATTTTGTTTCTTAGCAACCAACTTAAATATGAAGGGAACCCTTGGAAATGTGATTTAGCATTATGTTCTGTGCTGGCCACAAAATGAGCACCTATTCTAACACTACAGCTCATAGGTTATATGAGTTATATGATGTTACAGGAGGTCAACTGGGTCTACTTACCTGGCCCTCCACCTGCTCTTGAATGCCATTTTTCTTGAGATGGCCTCCTGGCAAAAGACTTTAGGCTAGATAAATTATTCTGATGATGGCAGGCTGCTCCTGGCTGCCTTTTTCATCATTCTGAGCAGCATTGTTCAAGTACTACACACTTTCAAGTGCTCTTATAAGTCTCTGGGAAAAAATGCTGGTGAAGAACAGGCTGGTTATCGCTGTTAGAACCATGAATCCATGAATCCTGCCTGACTTTCAAATTGTCTGTGGACCAGAGAACAGCTGGAAGTGCAAACCATCCCTGTTGGGGGAAACCACCAGTTATCCTTCTTCTTTGGACAGCTATGCAGCTATTTGTGTTCCAGCATTTAGGTACAGGAGGTTCTCAAGCCTAACCTGAAAGGAAGTTGTGACTGAGTGAGGATCCATCCCTTCTCCCAGAAAACAAGTGACAGGAAATGGCCTCCAGTTGTGCCAGGGATGTTTAAATTAGACATTAGGAAAAAATCCTTCTTTGAAAGAGAAGATAGGCATTGGAATAGGCTGCCCAGGGCAGTGGTTGAGACACCATCTCTGGAGGTGGTAGATGTGGCACTTAGTTTAGTGGAGGACTTGAATTACATCAAAAAATTTACTGTACATATTGCACGATGAGACTTTTGCAGCTAAAACGAGTAGCAGAACATTGGAAGGTCAAGGCTTCTTCAATTGAGCTATACAGTATTTTTCAGCAGATAAATCAATTTCCATGCAACTAAAGCCTAAAAAAAGGCTATTTATGAGTACCCAGTCTGTCTTGTACAAGGAAGTAAAAGTATTTAAAAGTATGAAATTGCATTACAAAGAGAGTGTTGGTAAAATGTGTGTGTCTTGCATATATCACTTTGTGATCAGATGTAACCCTAGATGCAGGAGTGCAAACCTTTCCAAGCAAGAAGTCAGCCAATGTGGAGAAGTGACATCTGATTCTAGATGACTCTGGGGCTGGGGACATGAAAATACTTCTCTGGTATTACAGCAGTGGTTTTCCTGGCAAAAGTCTTAAAACCAGGAAGTGATGAGATACAACTTTTCACTTTTCTTTGCATGATGTCTGTTACATTCCCCTGGAGGAATGGTTTCTCCCACGCCAGAGAACCCCTAGAGCTTACGATATGTAGTTGACCCTTCCTTCCCTTTCTGACCCCATTGGCTGTGTGCCAATTTGCCCCACCCCGGCAAGATCTGAGAAAAGACCCTGTCCCTCTGCACGCCCTCTTTGCCCCTGGAGAACACCTGGAATAAACATCTGACTGCAGCTAAGGGTGAGAGCCTCTCTTTTGGATCCTATCCCTGTCCATTGATATATTCCTCCTGGGCTGAGCTAGTCTAGACCCCTGAAGGGGATAAAAGGAAGATTTATATTCAGATGTCTTCCTTAGATGTTATTAAATGCATGGTAACTTCACCAACAGAAGCTAAATCGTTAGTTTCAACCTGTTATTTGGTCTTCCCAGGTGGATCATACATTAGAAAGGACTGTTTAGTTTGAAAGATAGGATTTTCATAACTGGTGTATGCCTTTAATTGCATTGTCCATAAGTAATTTTATAGAAATAATTGAGCAAACAGAAACTTCTTGGTTTTTTTAATTAAAATTTCTTTGAAGACTGTAGGAATAGAACACCTGCCCACGAGTGCTTTGCCTGATTTTCATTTCTTTTTGATGAGTAGAATGTGAAAGAACTGACATACTCTTCTAAGAAACAAGACTTTCTGAGCAAATGTTCTTGTGTAGGGAAGATGATTTGCCAAAAACAATGATACACTTATAACTCTTCCAGTTTGAATTTAGTTTTAAAATATTTATCATCAAAGAAAGCACAGAATGTTTTTTTTAAACAATATTTCAATCTTCTATTAGTTCTTCAGCTTTACATGATACTGTGTTAATATCTCCCACATGTTAAAATACTCACCCTAAAAGGATTTTTTTCTGATATTTTATGCCTCATTTGTAAAGTCATGCACTAAAGAGGTGTAGAGTTGATAAAATAATCAAAATAAAGAATGACAGCACTCGAAAGGACACGTGCAGGACATCAGAGTTAGCAGCTCTCAGAGATGAAGGGAGCAAGTACGTGTCACTGCTCAGGCCGGACTGAGCCGATTTAGGCACGGTCAGCTGTGCTTTCCGAGGCTTTAGCACGCAACCCAGAGGCACACTGGCCTTGGACTTTATTAACAAACAACAGGAAACACAGTCTGCTAAAGCATGGCATGGAATTAAGTAAAAAAAAAAAAAAAAAGCAAGTTACTATTTCAAAAACGGGAAAAGGGGAGCCTGAGGGGAGACAGATGAAGTTATACATCATTTTAGGGGTAAACTGCTGAATGGCTTATGTGAAGGGCAAAAGAAGGCCTATCTTCTTTTTTCACAAAATTTTCTTTCTCTAAGAAAGATGGAATTATTTTTGAAAACCTCAAGATTTGATAGTCCTTTTTGAAGTGCTGTGATAATAATCTCATTGGAACACATGTTCTTGTGAGCATTGGGCAGGGTCAGAGTTAATTTGTGGTTTTGAGCAGTGCAAAGTCAAAAAGTCTTAACCCAACATTACAGCAGGCATCTCCTTCAACAGGCATTCTCTATAATGTGAATCACAGTATTCATATTGGTTGCCTCGAAGTAGAACTTGAGAGTTTTAGGCACTGATTCATGTTCTTACCTGAAATCATTAAAATGACAATTTCATGTCAGCTTTAGTCACAAGAGGGCTGGAGGTTCAGCAAAGGCATGGAAGACCCAGTCAAAAGACTGCAGAAAGAAATAGCAAAGAAATAACAAACAGTTGGAAAAAGGCAAGCAGCACTTCTGCCTTAAAAAAGGCTTAAAAAGATAGAGGCAAGGACTTGTGTGCTTCTCAAAATGCCTCTTTCACCTGAGTGACAAAAATCCAAGCAATAAAAAAGTTAGTTAGTGTAAAAATCACTCCATGACACATTATTTAAAAAAATAACCTGTTGCATTTCCTTTGGTATGTGCCATGTTCAGAAATAGTTTGAAACACCTGGAATAAGTGGAAAACAATAATTTTGCGTAGGCCACAGTAAATGTTTGTTGCACGTATACATAAATGAAAGATTAGAGAAGAATTTTATAGTGTAGCAGAAGAATTTATCTGCCTCATAGACTCATGGCTATTTGAATTGAACATTTGTGACTGAGAAAGCAGTCTGTAATCTAGATCTCTTGCTATTTCATTCAGTAACTGTTGAGTTTTGCTGCTTACTTCCATAAGGAAGCAAATCTGCTAAGAATTTTATTGTTATATGAAAAATAGATACATTTAATGAGCAAAAGACATGAAGCAGAATTTGGATTTTATCCTGAGGAAGAACTGTGAGACAAGATCTACAAATGTGAATTGCTCTTGTATCTGAAGTGCCATTGGGCTGCTCTCATATGCCATGAATACTTTAAGCTGCTTACCTGTTGCCATAATGCAAAACCAGCACACATAACAAAAGTGAACGCAAGAGAAGAGCGAAAGAGAGGAAAGGCAGGCAGGAAGGCACCCGACCCTGTATGTACTAATGGCAATGGAAAGGGATCCAACATTTAAGGTGCTTATTTGAGGGAACTGAGAGTGTTTTGAATTAAATAGATAATTAAATGCCCTGACAAATTGAGAGCTGTAGTCTTTGGCACAACGATTTATAACATATTCAGGATAAAAAAATGAACTCTGTCATATGTAAAATGCAACCTATGAAGTTATAAATACAACTGCATTAATATTGTGTAGATAGGGGCTTTTTTCTCAATAGAGAAAATAGCTTGTAGAGCTAGAGAAACTTCTGTGTTAGAAGTTAATTTTGAGGGTGAGGTGCTAGGCTTTTATTTTCTTAAATGGAAATGAGAAGAGGTGAACTACAGAAATACATAAACAAATGGCATTACAGAGTCCATTTTTTGCAGAACTGCTATTTAGAAAATGTAAAAGGAAATAATACTAGTCTTATGTTTTCTGTTATCACTGAATTTATGAGGATTAAATTATCCCTTTAGCTGAAAATAAGATCCGTCAGCATTTTAACCTCATCCTCTTACTTTTAATCTGCATTTTTCAAAGTTTTAACATGGAGGTAGTTGCCTGTCACAGCTGAGTAAAGTAACATACAGAAAGAAAAAATAGGTTCCCCTTTAGGCCAGAAAGTATTGGGACTGGACAATTTAACAACTTTTTTTTAGGCTTAGAAGTTAGCACCTTGTTGTGGCATTTATATTTCTCTGGGCACTTGCACAGAAAGACATTGTAGCAGGAGGTTATAACTGGCTTACAAAACAAAGTTTTTCTTTTGCAGTCTGCAGCCTTGAGATTTCATTGCTGTAATCAAACAACCAAAAGCAACTCTTAAGTCTTGACTCTGCACCACAAGACAGTCTCCAAAACCAACCAGTTCCCCAGACTGCCTTTCACCAGCCTATTTTGATGAACAAAGGTGAAAAAAAATTGAAAAAAAGGAAGGTGCTTTGATTTTTCACAGATTTTAAGGCAGGAGAAATCAAAGTGTACTCAAGACAAATATTTACTGCAGCTAAGATTTTGCTAGAAATTAACAACTTTATAAGAGGTGACAGTACCAGTATGACAACAATATGAGTTGCCAGATCATGTGATTTAGGTCAAAAATTAATACATTATTATTGATACATAATCACATTGCCTATAAAATCCAAACTGCATACCATAGAAGGCTTCAGCAAAACCTTTGAAAATGCTGGAAACTTCTGCACAGGGGGATTGGCCAGACCTTCAGTTATTCATAGCATCATGTTAATTAATAATGCTTTAAGCAGGACAAATCTACGTCACACAAGAACAGCGCTGCTGAAATCTTTGATTGCAGAAGTCCCTATATTTCTCCTATTTCAAGTGCTAATTTTCTTACCACATTCTACAGAAGGCAAAGTCATGCACTGTTGTGCTTGAAAAGCCATGAATGTGGTTCTTCTTGGGTGTAATTAGAAAGAGCTGATACCAATGAGGAAACTCTCAGATGTTCAGAGGGCCATTTTTCTTTATATTCATTTATATATATATATATATATCTTTTAAAAATATATATAACATATAAGTTTATGTATCATGATAAAGGATTCAAAGAAACAGGTGAGTTTCTCTTCTTTTTTTTTACTTACATATTTTGAAATTATGCTAAAATATAGCAAGAATCAAGAAAGTGAAAATAATCTCTTTCCATACAGAAAAACAGTGATTTGTGCTTCTAAACATACAGTTGAAAGTGCAGATACCTACTTTATTGATTTTCATTATGATTAATTTTGGAATGGATATTTTGATAAAAGATTGCGCAATGAATTAAATGGAAGATTTGCTCTTTATATTTATGGATTTTTAAGAACCCAATAACTCAAGAAAGGGCAACAACTTCCTCTTACTAGGAAGGGAACTTCAGTACAATCTCACAACCAGCCTATCTGCACAGGTCCTCTAAGATCAATGTCAGCCTCTTTTATGTCTCTTTCAAAGCAAAATCTTCTAAAAAATTTATATAAGTTGATTATACCAACAATGAAGCAATGCATAGAAATTGTCACAGAAAAATAGAGTATTTGTTTTTTAATGGAAATTGAATAACATTAAGTGATTAGTAGAGCATATTCATACTGGAGACCAATAAAATTTGAATTACATAAGTGAGCCTTACTTGTACTGACAGCAGTTAGATTTTGTTCATAAAGACTACTCATTTTCTCTCATTTTGAAATAAAACTTTCAGAAAGCTTCAAATAGTGAGAATATTTATTGGAAGCTAGCAGCTTGTTCTCAAGTGAGCTGGCCAGTCTTCCTCTATTTGTACATTCCATTTACATCCATGCTGGCACATTTTAACACTACAGACAGGAAAAAAAATCAGCATTTTGTTTTAAAGCACAGCTACAAGAGGAAATCACTGCCCATTATTTTACCTATAATATTTCTAGCTGGGATTTTTCTTTTCTTTTTTCTTTAATGGGAGAAAATAAACAAAAAATATTGCCACATATTTCAAACTGGAAGCTTTTTAAAAGCATCATTATTTTTTTTTCTCTACAGTTACAGGAGCAGAACAGCCCACAGGTGCTGTGTAGGGTATTTTGTAGCCTCATTTATTTAGAAATTAATCTCACCTGGCAAAGTAAAAACTATTTGCTATTCCCAGCAGTGATGACCTAAAAAGTCAGCATTAAACAGTATTTGTTAGAAATTTTATAATGTAATCAGGCCTCTTTATTGATGCTTTCTGCTGAGAAGGGCATAAAGGTTCTCCCAGAGAAAGTAGTAGAAACTCAGTTTCAGCAAATCACTTAAGCAGGTGCTTATTTAAATATGTGTTTCAATTTAAGCAGGTGCTTATATTCCATCAAAGTAAACTAGTCTCAAAAATGTACTTCAGTGCTCTGCTAAAGCTGGGCTATCACCTCGATTAAAGCCTAAATTTGCAAACACTTACATTTCTGGATTTTCTCTAAAGCTCTTTGAGAATTTCAGAGCCCCAGCTTAGGTGTTATGCATCTGCAATGAACAAGAACATTTCCTTCCCTGAAATCTCACTGGCTGATGAAGAAAATACAGTTTAACATTAAAAGAGATAAATCAGAATTAAAGTTTTATCTCTTCCGTTTTCAAAAATGCTAGGTCAGAATGAGCTTTCATTCCTCTAGCAAGGTAAATAATGCTCGTGAGGAAGATGAGATGTCCAGAAATGCAGTGTTCTCAGCACTGAGCCAGAAAGCAGATTCCTCTCTTCTTGGGGTCTGCAAAGGGCCCTCCACCTTTTCATTAGAGCCTGTGTCTCAGTTACACACCCAGCCCCGATGTCACTGCCAGTAGCCACATTTGCCCTGATGAAACAGCCCATTTCTTCAGTCATTTCAGTCTAGAAAAACACCTTGCTTATATAGATTCTTAACCTTTGTGCTGGCTCAGATTTGCCATATTCTGTAACATGAAGAAAATCAGTTTAATAAATTCCTATTTCTAAATGTGTCAGATAAACTGATGGGAGTTATTCCTGTGTAGTGATGGTAGAATTAATATTGGTAAAAATGTATAACAAATACATATACTGAGACATGACTCTGCTACAAAGAGTTTCATATATATACCAGAGTAACTGGGTAAAGGAAAATTATAGTTAAGAAAAAAATGCAAAGAGGGAGGAAGGAAAAGAAATGTCCTTACAAAGTACGATTCTTTGAACATTTTTGAGCCAATTAAACAGTGTTTGAGGGTTTGGAGATGGGGTTTGAACTTGATTTTATTCCTGATGTCTAAATGATTTTTTGAGTCTGAACAATTTAACTTCCAAAATCAATGTGTGCTTCTGGATAAAGTCTGCAGGGTCATCAGCCACACAGATGTTAAAAAAGCAATATTCTTTCTGTCTCAGACATTCTTCATCAAGGATTTGCATATACCCAGAAAGATCAAATTTCTAATTTGTAGAGTATTTGGGGATTTTTGGAGATGAAAGGCACCATTCAAATGTTAGCTATTACCATTGCAGGAGGCAATCTTTACTATCACAGTAGGGGTAAGTGCTATAATTAGTGCCAGATAGCATTGCTACTGTTTTTCATTTATATTACTGACAGTTCTGAAATTATCTTGTGGGGAAAAGCAGAAATTATTTGAGAACCTATTCCTGACTCTGATCCCTAATTAATTGAATGTATTATCCCTTAGAGACATATACTCTTTTACCTGAAATATTACAGTAGTTAATGTTAGCATGAATGACAGTATATTGCTCTTTATGTGCCATGGGACACTGAATATGACACTGTACAATTTTTAACTTTTACTTTCCTTTGAACTTCCAGGTTCAAGCTGCTGCCAATCTAAAACTGCTCTGATCTGCCAAAAAGTTGTGCTGATTTATGTAGCAGTCATCATTACTGCAACATAATTGAGAGGCTTGAAAATAATTAACATCATTTGACAAACTCAGTTTACTTTTGCATCTCTTTTATTTTTTCAAAATAGTGGTGTATATGCCTTTTTTTACTTGTAAATTAAACTTGGCATTACTGTGTTTATTTACCTACACTCTACAATATACTATTTATTTTAATACCAGAAATGCTCACCATGATGAAGGAAAATTTCTCCTCTTCACTAAAGCACTGAAAAAACCTCAGTATGACATAGACAACCATTAACAAAACTGCAGTAAAATTAATGTAACTGGCAGCTTAAGGTTTTGTCATGTGTGTAGAGAACATTCAGCACATTCAGCAAATACATTATTTACTGTGAAAAACAGTAGCAGTCTCTTAGAGTCAATTATTTTTGATAACTTGTAAGAATTAAATCCAGTGGACATCTTCCCACCTCTTGGCCCTACAGCACTAACAGCAGTTAAACTATTTTGGCAGCAACCCACCAGGTGC
The DNA here is from genome assembly GCA_013400215.1 of Cisticola juncidis. Taxonomy (NCBI): domain Eukaryota; kingdom Metazoa; phylum Chordata; class Aves; order Passeriformes; family Cisticolidae; genus Cisticola; species Cisticola juncidis. Next base: position 1,731,433 of record VXBR01008256.1, read on the forward strand.
TTAAGATCTCTAAGAAACATCCATTTTTCATGGAATCATAGAATGGAGGGATTTTAAAGATTGTTTAGTTCCAAACTCTCTGCCATGCACATGGATACCTTCCTGGAGACCAGGGTGCTCAGAGCCCCATCCAACCTGGCCTTGAACACTTCCATAATGACATTTCTGAGCAGCATGTGACTCAATACTAGGCACAGTGTGCACTGTACTCTAATTACAGCACAGATCCAAGCCAAAGGAATATCTCAGGTGAATCTTTCCCATGAAATATCTGACTGTTTCCTATTTAACTTCTGACAAATGATTTAAACTGCTTTGATATTTGTCATACAGTATTTTACATTCAATTTATTTCAAAAATTTTGGAGAAGTTATATTTTAATATCTTTAACATATCAGATATTATAGTTGGTATTGATGGATAAAAATATTGATAATATTTTTAGAAGATGGGGAAGTTCTGTAAGTCCCTTCTAATTCACTGAGCTATATTTACAGCTTGAAGGACTGTTACTTTCCCATTTGTCAAGTTTAGTTTTCAGTGTGCCAGATGATATAACTCCCTATTTTCTCATGAGAGGTATTGTCCCATGTAAAGGCTTTTTTTGTCAAGGCCCTAGACCATATATGCATACAGAACACCCAAACCACCATCAGTTCCAAAACTTCTGTGACTGATGCACAAACTGGACATTTCTCATTTAAAAGCACTAGTGGAAATTTACTCATAATTTTTATACTTCTGACATAGATAAGACATCATTTGGCTCTGTGAATTTTTTGCATGCCTGCTTGACTTTGACATTCTTCAGATTCCCCAGAACAATTTGCTAACTTTTAACTTTGTTTTCAGGTGTTGACTAATTATGCAAGTATCATATCCATTTCTCCAAATCACTGAATCTACCATGAGTCTGATGGTGTGCACATATTGAAGGTAGGGGTCCTTTGGCACCATAGACTTGTAGATAAAATGCTCCTGCCATGTTATAGGATACATATGTATGTGTAGCCCAAAATACATGCACATAGCATTGTAAAATAATTTTCAACAGGCTCTTCTATCATGGTGTAGTATTTAAAGTTCGTGGTTCTCAAGCTTTTCTCTCCAACTGAAGCCACATTTTTGGATATATTTCATATGCATGTTATATTTATCTGTGTCTCAGGAATTGTTAAACTTCTTTCATTATGCAGTGAAGATAGCAAAACTGTAGCACATGCATTTCACAGACTGATTCTAAATTAAATTTTCATTCCTATTCCTAGGCTTTTCAGGTGTCTTAATATACTTTGAGAGGGTTTGCAACTTCACAAAGTCATCAATAGCAGCAAATTTCATTAATAATGTTACCCTTTGGTTCAGGTTATTAATGAGGATGTTTAATAAGAACAGGCACAAGATCCTGCACTACCCTGTTATTAATAACATTAATATATTTAATACTTGGAAACCACTCTGCTTTTTTTTTATGACATACTATATCTTCTCCATTAGACTGCTGTACTTCTGTTGTGCAGCAAGCAATTGAATCTGGTACTGCATATTTTGATTTGTGCCAATACCCCTATACACTAATCTTACTAATACACCTTACATTTATTTATGTCATAAATAAAGCTGCTTTTGCATCCTTACATTTTGCAAAATATATTCATGTCATTGCCTCTGTATCATGAGTGGAGATTCATTTTTGGGTTGATTTTTCTGCTGGCATTGCAAAATTATAGTTTTTGCAGGGTACTGTAAACATCTTTTTTCATGACATATCCATTATGACAAATGTTAAAAACACTTTGCTATGAAGTGTACCTAATTCTTAATTCAATTTTATTATGTAAAGTGTTCTCTGAAACTCTCTAGTAATTTAAAGTGTCTGGTAAGTTCTGTGACAGCCAGTCTAACGATGGACAACCAAATGGTGCTTTCCTTTGCATTTAATGATGCACCTTCATTTAAATCAGAACTCTGTGAAATTCTCAGAACAGTTAAATGTGCTGGATTTCCATCATTAGCATGGGAGTAAACTGAAGCTCAAAGGGATCGAGAGCAGCCCTGCAGAGAAGTACTTGGGAATGGGGGTTGATGAAAAACCCACCATGAGCCAGCACTCACAGCCCAGAAAGCCAAATCAATCCTGGGCTGCACCCAAAGATGTGGGATCTGTAGGGCAAAGGAGGAGATTCTACCCCTCTACTCTGCTCCTGTGAGTTCCCACCTGGAGTGCTGCACCCAGCTCTGGTGTCCTCAGTATAAGAAGGACATGGAAATGTTGGAGCAGGTCCAGAGGAGGCCACGAATTTGGTAAGAAGGCTGGAGCACCTCCCTGACGAAGACAGGCTGAGAAAGTGGGGGCTGTTCAGCCTGGAGAAAAAAAAAAAGATTGCAAGGAGACCTAACTGCAACCTTCTACCATCTGAAGGGGGCCTGCAGGGAAGCTGAGGAGAGATTCTTTATCAGTGACTGTAGTGATAGGATGAGAAGTAATGGGTACAAATGGAAAGATGGAAAATTTAAGTTAGATGTTAGGAAGAAATTCCTTACTGTGAGACTGGTGAGCCACTGGAACTGTGTCTGCTGACCCCATGTAGCCCAGGGAGGTTGTGGATGCCCCAACCCTGGCAGTGCTCAAAGCCAGGCTAGATGGGACTTTGAGTGACTGCTCAGTGGGAGGTGTTCCTGCCCATCGTGGGGCTGATTGGGACTGGATGAAATGTATGGACCATTCCAGCCCTTAACATTCTATGATTCTCTGATACTCAGTGATGTGCCAAAAATCCTGTAATGAGCTAGTAGTAAATCTGTTAAAATAACTGGGAAATCCTCCCAGATACACACTGTATGTTCTGATCTTAGCTGCTTAATCTGTTACAATGTTACTTTGGCTATTAACATTCGTCCAACAAAACTTCTTGTCTGTATATGACACATATAAGCATGTTATACTAAAATACTCTAATTATTCATTATGATTAAGTCTTTTTAATTTTACAAGTATTTCTTTTGTGCAGTTATTTCAACCATTTTCTCAGTGACCATAAGTTCTTAGTCTTTACCTGCAGAGGCTGATTTTCCAGAAAGTACAGCAGCAACTGACCTCTGTGTAGCCATGTGATTTGTACTGTAGCATTGGTACGAGCAAAAATGAAGTAAGAAAGGCCAAAGGAATACATTTTCTTGTGCCATTCTTTGTAGCTTATTTAAGCCATTGCTTGAAAGGAGTTTCTTCTCTCTCTGTATTAATGCTGCTGAGTGCTAGCTGTGCATGTGGTGGTGTTTGAATGATGAAGCACAGGTCATAGGGTTTCTTCCTCTCCTGAGTTTCCAGACTGTCATCTCATCCAAAAAGGCTGAGAAACAAGTAAAAAAAAAATGCTGTTGGGTAGCAGAGATGTTGGAAGTGTTTCCAAAAGTGGCTAGCAAGCCATGCCTATGAGCATACTGTGCAATGACCTCTACCTCCATGCTAAGAGCTCTGTCTGCCACGGGAGGCTCTGCCAGCTCACCCAGGGGGTGGTTCAGGATCAATGGTTGTGCCCTGTTGGGGGCTGGTCTGCAATTCCTTGCCATTTTGGGTATCAGCAACCAATTTCTGTCTTGCCAGAGCCTAGCAGTCCCATTAGCTATTCAGTTGAAGGACTTCATGCTGCTAGCTATTTACTTGCAGAGTGCTGAGACATTTGGAGCTGTGAGAATATCTCTCTCCTTTAATGCACTGTAAGAGTCTGGCTGTCACACACTGCAAATTCAGAATACTCATGCACACTGAGAGACCACCTTGGCATGAAAACAGCACAGGTTCACTTGTCCATGCCACAAAATAGAGTTAAACATTTTGTTGCAATTTTGCATGTGAAAAACTGTAATGATGACAAAGTAAAAATGTGTTTAAGTAATGCCATAAAACTCGTACGAACTTCCCATGGATTAAAATCTATCAATAAAAATCTGTATTTCAGATTATAAGGCATTATACTATTGCAAGTTCAGTATTACTTTTATAAGGAACTGGATGACATTTTTCTTAATGAGTGTAAAATACTTAAAATATCTCTGTTTATAATAGATTTAAAAATTAATAGCCCTTTCTATTATTCCTCAAAAAATCAACACCTTACATTTTAGAAACCTTTGGCTCACATGCAACAAAAAACATAGAAAAGCATTTTTAGACATCATATTGAGTGTATATTCCTTTGCCTTTTTATAGCATACTAATGTTAAAAGTGATGCATTTAACTTCTGTCTATTGAATATTAGTTAAGAAGTTCTAATCCATTTTGGAAATACAGAAATCAGTGTGACAGCTGGGTTATCCAATGGAAACTTCGTCTTCAAACAAGTACAAAATCAGAATAGCTTAAAGAGTTGTATTAAGAGTCGAATGAGACACTGCACTGGTGGAAAAGAGGCCTAGGATTTTGTGTTCTAGTAGGAGACATCTTTCTTATTAGTGCTCTTCAACCAAACTCAGTTAATTCTCCATTATTTCCTCATCACAAAATCTGAAATTTACTAAGCACCTTCTCTTCATAGTTGTGAATATTGACCTTTCAGAAATAAAAACAAGATACAATGTTCTGAAAACTAAATCTGTCTGATTTCAAAACATCCTAAGACTGTTTCTACAGCACCTTAAAATGGATAAAAGGTAACACTTTAAACATTGTTAAATACTTTAAACATTCCTCCATCTGCATAAGAACTATTAACATGAACAAAGTTTTTTGTTCTTCTCAGGATCAAGGCCTTCTCTGAGATTTTCACATACTTTTGTGACATGACCACAGAGGGAGGTGCTTCCCCCAGTTTCTTTTTCTGGGGCTGTCTTGTTGGTGTGTGCTGCAGGTTCAGTTTCCTGGCTGATGGGTGAGTGAACACCAGCCTTCTGAGAGGGGCCTCAGGAGCATCCTGCAAACTGAGTGGCAGATGGGAAAGCAATTTTTGGCAGCACTAGCTTTCTAATTACTGCAAGAAGAACCTAGCATCATGTCTCTGCCCCAAGCAGCTGTATTTTAATTTGCAATGGAAAAAATCCAATCAGATCTGGTTTTCCCCCTCTCTTGACTTAATCCTGTCTTGTTTTATTTTTTAATGTGATCATGCTATTTATTAGGTTTAATATTTTAAACTAAGTTTCTTGAGTTTTTCTTTCAAGGACTGAATGCCAAGAATTTCCCTGTGATGGGATTACTTAGAGATTAGCCACTGTCAAGAACCTTCCTTTAATATGATAGGATTATTTAGGGAACAAACTGTTGTCATGTTCCATCATCAAGAATTGGTATTCCAGGCACAGGCCAAACTGTTCAAGCTGTAAAGTTATAAGTGTTCCAGGGAAGGCTCAAAGTGAGGGCAACACCAAAGAAACTGATATTTCAGAGTAGTCAGTAAGTAAATGTATCTACTGTCTAGGCAGAAAACATCAAACTCTCCAGTTTATCATTTCAGATGTAAATTAATGTACATATAAAATGAATCAGAAGTCTTAGGTCTGTGGCAAGTAGACAAGCTGATGATTCCTTTCCTGAGTTAATAACCACCAGAGTTCCCATGATCCTAATTTGATTTCTTTTAGACTTATCTTGCAGTCAGACAGCAGTTACACTCAGATATCCCCATGCATCCCAAAACATCACTTACAAATAAAAATCTAAGTGGCTCTGGCTATTTTCATTTTAACCATATGTGCTCCTAGCTTCTTGTCCTGATTCTGGCCAGGACAATCTTAATTTTTGCAGTAGCTAGGAGGGGGCATGGCCAGGACACTGTACTTCTTCCTGTGATTGCCAGTGCTGGGCTTCCCATGATAAACAAATAATATATATATATTTGTGCTTTTGGGTAAGAACCACAAGAGTTTCATTTAGGTACAGCAGCAATTGCAATTGTTATTTGTGAAGGGCCAATCAGAACAATATTTTAAGCACCAATTTTCTTAATATATTACATTGCAGAAGTAGAATTTATTGCATGAATTCCATTTCTTTATCACTTGTTATATCCACGCCGATTCAAAAAAGGTCAGATTTTAAGCACCGTCACCTGTGTAAACAAGCCCAGCAGACTTGTGATGTAAATGCTCAGTTAGTTTGTAAGGAGGCATATACCCTCACAAAATCTATTTTCTACTAGAAAAGTTGGCTGTAAAACAAAGAGATGTGGTGAAGAGATTCTCTGTGTGCCCTGCAAAGTGGCATAGAGTTTAATGTCTAATTAGATAAAATTTTTGTATCCTTTCTATTGTCTTTTCTTTTTCAAAGAATCATGGAACTACCCCACTTTTAAGACAGTAGAGAAAGCAGACAGAAGACTCCTGCTATCCATTCTTGTTTCCATTCTACTTTTCTAGCCCTTTTACCAAATTGATTTTTATTAAAATACAATATTTCACCAGAAGCAGCTTAATATAAATTGTTTTCTTTACTTAGAAGGGCAGTGAGAACTCTCATTGTTTAAGATATAATATCTAGGGCTTGAATAGCTTTGCTACTGCAATACTCAGGTAGTTCTGAAGCAAAGGGTCACCTATCCTGACCTACACCTTTAATAGACCTATACAAGCACTGATTGCAAGATAGAAAGTATTTCATATATTAATTGTCTAATAAGCAGTTTATATTAACAGAACAAAAAACATTTCTAGGGTCTATTTCTTAAAATAAAAGCTGGAGGGTTTTTTTTTTTAATTTTGTGACTAGAGACAGAGACTTTATTTAAACGTATCATTAGTTTTGGAACACTATTATCATTCACTGTTATTGTCCTGTTTTATAAAATGGAAAGTGACTTAATTAAAGACAAAACAAAGATACATGTAACATCTACAACAAAGCTGAAATTTGAAGTCCTGAAATACAGACTCAAGCATAGACTAAAACCAGACTGAAGCATAGGCTAAAAACAGACTTAAAATGTTCAAATAAATCTTTTGCCAAGTCACAGCTGATGGGCTGCTTTCAGTTCAGTACAAATAATGAGAGTTCCAAATTTTCACCACCATTCCATATGTTCTTGCCTACATCACCTAAAATGTTAATGGGAATGGATAATAGGGAGTATTATAAAAATCACAGGAAAATGTTTTAGGTAACTGAAAGTTAGGATGACTCATATTCTCTCACAAACAGGATCTTTCTGTATAAAAATCCCCTAGGAAATAATTTCTTTTAGTTTTAATTCTATTTCACAAATCATGTGGTTGATGTCAATAACATTGCCTCTGTTGTTATAACTAAAAGCATTATATTTGTAAAACACATTCTGACAAGACAGGAAAAAAAATTACTATTGTTTATTATACCATAACACTCTTCCAGCTAGAAGAAATTAGGACTAAAACTACATTATACTTTGTTTTAAACCATTTCTTGATGAACTTTCAAACAGTGTCAAAATACATCCCAAGGCAATAATCTGCCTGTGTGTGGCAGCAATTTTTCTTTTTCATGCTCAGACTTGGTGTTTTGCTTTATTTGAAAGGTCTCAGCAGAAGTAAATGGGAGCAGGTGTGGATTCATCTTATTAGTTCTCTAAATATTTGGGATGTGTGATGACTGTTTAGTTTCACAGAGAATGAAACAAATTTAAATATTAAAAAAAACAAACAATGTTTTAGCTCTGGCTTTTACGGTCTTTTTATGGTCAGAATATAAATATTTACAGACCTTGATTCTAAGAAGTGACAGAATAGTATTTTCCTGAGAGCATACACAACATACTGTTCCATTCTCATGACATTGACCACTCATGACCGGTGAGGTAAAGGTAGAAGCATGTTGATGTATATCTGTTAACATCTGTTATATCTGCTTTATATGGGAGAACATAATATTCAGCTTTTATCAGTTCTGCCCAATCTCTTATGAGATCACTCTCTCACTCATTCAGCATATGAATGCAGCACATAGTGCACCTAAGGTGTTACAGCAGTATAACAGGAGAAAAACACATTCACAGAGACACCATCATCTCATGAGTCTGACTTAGGAGAGGAGTCTTAGCCCTCCTAGAAAACTAAGATTAACCAGCATTATACAGGATCAGGTGCAGCATGCCCCTAGGAACATACAACATAATAAATGGCAGCCTCTGAGGTACCTGAAACTCATATTTGACAAGCATTGATTTACACAGAACTGTGAACTACATAGATTTCCAGCTGGCAATTACTGACTGTTATGTCTCCCTCTGTGCCTAAGATATCACAAAGCCTGATAAGACAGTAGGAAGGCTAAGGAAAATAATGGTGTTGAATCCACAGATGATATTATGGACCACAGATAACAATACTAAAAATCTCAAAACAGAGACAGAGTCTAAATCAAGTATTATCCATACTACAGTAATTCTACATTTGCACCACAGTAATCATTGTTTAAAGTCAATGGGAAGAGTCCCTGACCTCTAAACCAGTATGATTTTGTGAGTGTGACTGCACCTGCTTCAAGACCAATATGTGATCACTCTGCAAAGTCGACAAAATGCAATCGAAACTGTCACAGAGCAAGATGTGTGACATATATACGAAATGCTACATGGAATTTCAAAATTGCAAATCAGCTAAAACTTTAAAAAACAAAACCCAGCCAAACAGAAAAGGATTTTTATGACCTGAGTACTGGTCAAAACCGTTAATCATCTCCATGTCACTGAAAAGACATTTTCTGATAAGAAAGGCTCCTTCTTGCAGGCAGTGAGTAAACTATCCCAGCCATAATGCAACAAAAGATCCCAAATTACAAAAGAACTAGCCCAAACCAGTTATGAAGATTCACCTGTAAGAAGTACTAATTAAAATATCCATCTCTGATCCCCATTGAGTGGCACACAGGCATATGCACTCCAGGAGATCTGTGACAACACTGGCACATACAGAAGGCATTCTCAGAAGGTGAACACCTGTGCAGAAGAGTGTGGCATCTTCAGTTGAGACATGTCTCAAAATATGTTGAAATTGAACAGTTGGATAGTGACAGAGGGAAAATAAATACTTCTAGCATCTGGAGATTTTCTTTTATCAGTTTTGTTTCCAGTATTATTAAGAATAAGATAGCTTACTGCTTTTCTGTAGTTAAAATTTTTTCATTAATTAAATCTTTCATTATGAGTGGTCACAGATAAATCAGACAGAATGCAGGTTTTGCAAGTATCAATGAATCTATCCTTTGGTGTGCAGGTCAGTCCTGTCCTCTTCTAGGAATAACAAACATTGATAGGAAGAGATGGGCAATAAGGAATTTACATTTTTTTAAGTGTGTTCAGGAAAAAGGAAAAGTTACGAGGAATAAGAGAAATATCTTAACTCAAAATAAAAATGTGACATAAGACGCATTCTATGAGGGGTGCTTGAAAAGGCATAAACATATTTTTATTCAGCAATCATTTCATAATGTTTTAAAGTTTTCATTTGCTTCTTAATAGACCATATTAATTTTTAGATGGCTAAACAAAGGTATTGAAATGGAGTCTTTCCTTAAACTCTCTTACATATTTAATCTACTTTAGAAGTTACATATTACTAAAAGTTCAGAGCCAGGAAAGAAAACCACTTTTTCTTTTCTTTTGGCCTTTTTCCATCTTTCACTCCCCTGCTCCTTTTCCATTTTATATACAATAGTAATTTCTGATTAAATGCTTTGGGTTCTATTTCTTGATTGAAATCTCTGCTTCGTAATTATTTGTGGCAAGGAACAAGTAGCTGGGAGAAACTTTAGATTGAATATAAGCAAATGATATAAAATAAAATACACTGAAGTCAAATTATAGTAAGTCTCTAGCAAATACAAGTACTTTAAAGTTGCTACCTCTTAGAAGAAGGAAATATGTAAGACATTAGATGAGTATGTACAAATGTCTATAATTCTAAATGATTTAAAATGCATACTATATAATAATAGTCAGAATAAGAAAAAAGAAATACAGAACTCTAAAATAAGCCTTACAGAGATATTATTTACTAAGCACAGTACCCAGAACTTCAGAAACAACTCCTATTTAATATAACATGTTTCCTATATAATATTAAATCAATATTTGTAAAGGTATTCAGTGAATATTAGTTATAGACAAACAGGAATAGAATAATCTTTTGAAAACAGAATCCTTTCTGATTACCCAGGATTTGCATAACTTATAGCAACATCCCACTGGGTGGTTTGATGAAGTTTCCCTTGAGGCTGATGTAATGTGAGGTTGCTTAATAAATGTAAAACTTTTTTACTGAGTAAGAAAATCAGTTCCTCCATATGTAAATTGCAGCACATCTTCACTTCAACTATTTATTGCACCACAACATATATTGAAATTTAGACTCAAATATGATGACAGAAGTAGTTCCAAATGAAATTAAAGAGAAGAAATACTACTTAGATTAAATTTTTCATTTTCCCAAGAAACTGGTCTGTATTGTTCATGAAAATGCAGTCAAAGTAATTTTGTGATCACAGGGGTTGATCTTCTAGCTGTTCATGAGATGGTTTTGTTACTCAATGAATATTGTTTATCTACTTAATGCTCACTGAGAAAGCAGATCACTGTAGTTACCAAAAGAAGGTAAATCCTCCTGGTTTTTCCATCAGCTGTTGACTACACTATATTCTTCAGGTCTATACTAATTTTTCTAATTAGAATACATTCAAGTAGTCCCATGTAAAATGCTAAGCAGACTGTCTGGTGGTTGTTCAAAGTTATACTCTTTGAAAATTAACTCAGTCATAATGAAGCAGCCTATGCAATTTGAAATGCATGGATTTCCAAATGTAGTTATGATTCTTTTGGGAGATAATAGAAACTTTATCAGGATCTTCATTGTGCTGTCCTCTTGTTATTTTCTTTGTCTCTGCTGAATTCCTCAAATAATGCTCACTACTACAGTATTGTTTTTAGGTATAAATAAAAATCCTGTCCAAAACCAAAACAGACCTATTTAGAATTAAACATTATTTGACTGTTGGAAAGAAAGGCTGGAGGCTCACTATTAATAAGTCTGCAGTGCTTTAAGTCTTGTCTCAGCATGAATGGTTCAATAGATGAAACCTTTCTTTTTTTATTGTCTTTAAAAACAAAATGTAGTCAATAACATGACTGATATTGATCACATTTGATGCCTGTCTGACCCCTATTTCATGGGCATTTTCCAGCAGGGGTGACAGTAGTAGAAAGATTTCCATTTACATTTCTCTTTCTAAGAGTCATTATTAAACTCTTTCAGCTTCCTATTTCTTGGTGCTATATCACTGTAAATAATGAACATTAAACCTCTTTTCTTAGAGGAATGAATTGCTAAGCAGTCAAAAACCTTTTTCTATTTAGCTTTAAAAGTGTTTTGTAAATACATCAAATTTAAGAGGGGGAAACTGTAGGGATTTTGGGCTCTAGCTGTGTGACAAAGACCGGCTGTCAAAGCCAATTCATGGCAATGTATCAGTCTGCAGTGTGAGCATTAGTGAATGGCACTGCTAGGAGAGGATACGATTCACAGCACAGTATTAATACTTGTTGATTCTACAGTTAGATATTCGTTTGCAAAGGTTGATATTTATCCCTCCAACCTGTCTAAATTGTCTGACCAAAACTGTTTGAACTCTGCCTCCATTTCCCCAGCACTCTCTGCAGGATGCTACAGTTTTTACCAGGCAAAACATGGAAGATTGCACAAGAATCAAGAAAAGTGAGAGCTATTGCTCCCCCAACATCTGATAATAAAATTCACAGCAGAGAACAATGTTCACAGGCCCTCTAATTCTTTCTCTGGTTGAAAATCAGTATGCTTATATTATTCTTCCTCAGTGATTTTCTAATCTGTTCCTAACAGTACATCACACAGAAAACTCCATGGTCTCCTCAGACCATTTATTGCATGTATTCCTGTCCACAGAGTTAAAAAATGTTTTACCTTGAAATATTAGCTAAAGTTTAAGGGCAGGTTGTCCTTTTCCCCTACAACATTGCCTGACTGCAGTATCTCCACTCTTTTTTTCCTCTAGACTATTTTAGGACTTGCACTTTACATGTGGTATTATTTTCTTTCAGACAAAGATAATATTTAGAGCCTATAATTGGACTAAAAATACTTCTGAATGATAATTGCTCTAGAAAATGAAGATTGGGAGATAAGAGAGCTGAACAAGAGAGTAGAAAAAGGATTGACCAAGAGAAAATGTACACAGGAAAATAGAATTGTGTGATAAAAACCCTTGTGATAGGACGTGTTCCTTAACAGGGTTTGACAGTTGCCTTCACCTTCCTTTAAATCTTTTCTAAAAATCAATTTGATCAGACCCCCATATTTGCTAAATAAATGTTATTTAATTATAACTAGATGATAAGGTTTTCAGATTCCACTTTGCTTTGATGTTAATTTTTGCTAGGTCCTTAGTAGACATGGTATAGAGGTTAATTATTATATTACAAACAATTGCTTATCTTTCCTAAAAGAAAATTTCTTATTTCAAATAACACTGTGCCTAATTATATTTTCTATGGATAATATTAAGTACAGAAAACCACAAAATCTTTTATCTGAGCTATTTCATTAATGATTTCACCCCAGTATCTCCTAATATTAGAATGGTACTTATTTTGTATAGGAATTTTTCAAAAATAATTTTACAGCTGTGTACTTCAAACATCTGCAACAAACAGAAAAAGGAAAATATTTTTGGACTCTTTTCAGAGAGGGATTATTTTTGTCTGCTGTGACCTAAAACCATTTCTAGAATTATGTTAGTATGTATGTATGTATGTATGTAACAAACCAAACAAATTAGGACATAATTTGATTGTCATAGCATAAAGAAGAGAGTAAATATCTAGATGTAATTATCTACTACAATTAGAGATGTCTTGGACATTTCTCCAGGATAAGGAAAAGAAAGTCCCAGTTTATCACACGCTCCCTGTCAACTAAGTTGAAGAGAAATTCCTGCCAATTTATTTGTCATCCTTTTTCCACCAATTTGCAGACTGGAATCTCTAATTTTCAGAATATTTTTATCCCATACATACAATTGCATTGGTAGCAAACCCTACTCTTATACAGGACTATATATAAATATAGGTTCATACAGAAAACAGTTTCAGATGAGGCACTTAGATCTTCTTCTACCTCTGCATGCATATTGCAAATACTTTTTTAAAGTTACGCCTCAAAAAAGTGAAAAAAAAGTTTACTTCTAATTTGGGCTGCATATTGTTGCAAGAAAACAAAGTTATCACTTCTCACCTCCCTGAAAGCTCTGTGTAAACAGTTATGCATGCCACAACTTGGTTTCTGAATATGAAAATCTTGAAATAAAAGGAATCCTACCCACAGAAGGTGAGAAAGAGAAACTGTGAGCTGTAATTTCATGGTTTCTGCGACATGAAACTGCATAACTGGAGTATTTGAACTAGGGCTTCTTCAAATTTTATCAAAAGAAATAGGATTTTGAATCTGTTTTTATAAAATGATGTGTTCACAGCAGGTAATTACTTTATTTGATCTAAATCATCACTTTCTTAACTGTGAGATGGGCAACACTTTGTAGCTCTGCAAAGAATTCTATACGATTGAGGTCTGGAATTCTCTTAGCAGACAGCTAGTGGGTGAATTAAGCATGTGCTAATGCAGTTCCTATGGGCTTGAGACATTCTTCAGAATTAGCCTGGTGCCTTACTTCAGTTGTTCTGTTCAGGGTTCCAATTACCCATTAGGTAATGATGTGGCTTAAATTTTGCAGAGACTGTTAAATTTAGATATTTCCTTACTGAAATAGAAACACTCTGCTCCTATCCTTATGCAAACATACTCAAGGATAAGAAAAGCTAGACAGAAGGACTTGACTTGAACACTTGGTAAAAGGTGAATGTGACTGAGACATCTCTCAATGAGAAGAGAAAAGGAGCACATAGGAAGAAAGACTATTTCAATCCAGCCTGAATTATGCATACAACTTTGTAGGGGAGATAGAAACCCTAACCACCAAAAAAAACCCCACAAAAAACCCAAACCAAAACAAAAACCAAACAAAGACAACCAAGCAAACAATAAGAACAACAACAACTGCAAACTAAAACAAAGCAAACAAAGAAAACAAATGACAACAACATTTGCTCCAAAACAACAAACAAACAAAACCCAAAAGTATAATAAAAATCCCAAAGCCTGGAATGGATTTTGGGACAAAATGCTGACAGACATTTTGCTGTTGTAAGCCCAGTGAACTTTTTCACTCTTCTTCTGCTAAATAGAACTTGAATCCAAGTGCCCAGCTGTGAATTATTCTCTAAAATGGAAAGGTCAAGAGCATCCCATGATAACTCTCTCAGTCTAAGATTAGCTAAAGACCACATCATAAATGAATTTCACTGGATTTCATTACAAGCTCACATTAAAAATGCACAGCAATTCTGTTATGCAGAGTAGGATGGGAAGAGACTTATAGAGGAAAAACCCATGAGGTGAAGGATTACCCCTAGACCCTGCAAGCATATGAGAAATTAAAGGGGAGGAAAGGCTCAGTGTTGTGAATACTTTGCCAGTGAGACAGCAGGCAATCTGCTGAGGTCAGACAAACATGTTGGCCTAGTCTGACAGTAGAGACAAGGATGGCTTAAGTTTGGAATGACAGATGAAGATGATCCAATGCAGCTTAAGCAATCTTTTCTGTCCAAGCTTCAGTCTTCTGCCGGTGCCCATCTTCATTTACTGAAGTGAGACACCACTGACGGGCATTACTGGATAAAATTTAACATAGCTGTACAGTTCACCTTTAATCTTAACAAATAGAAGGAAACTCCAAGTTGTAGGATCTTTTTATATCAAAGGTAACATATATGATCAAGGATTTTTTTTCTGTGAGGCAGTTGATTGCATTTCAATACAGATATGCAGCTGTCATGCAAAATTGTCTCAGAAGTTATTCATTTTATTTGCTACAACACACATGTCAAATATTTAATGTTCATGATCAATAATTATAAGTAAATTGCAGCCGAAAAAGATTTTTGCAGCAGGTTAATACCTGAAATTAATTGGTAAAATGGTTTCCACTGAAAAGACAAAAGGTTGTTTGAAATATCAGCTCGGCATTTTATTTTAGTCTGCTGAAACACATCTATTTAACATTACGTGAACGTAGTCAGCTGAATCGTATCTGGCATACCACACTGGGTCTACAGACAGCTCAATATGAAATAAGTTGATGGGTTGCAGTGTACTTTGGCAGCAATAGTGGCATAAAAAATCCATTGGCAGTGTCCCTGTGAAATGGCCTTTCAGTATGCTTTCATCAGAGACTGCATTCTCGATGCTCAGTGCTGTGGTGCTGATAGCTGCTTTCCCTTCAACTCCTCTCTGACACAAACAACTGCTATGTCACATATGCTTGAAATTAGATGTCGGGATTACAAAATGAGGAAGAAGAAAATCAGAACAACATGTGCATGCTTTAATAGTATGCATTAATAACTTAGCTACTATGTGACAGAAGATATTGTTACCCAAGACCTTACATATCACTGTTGTATCATTAATGTCCATGGCATGTGCAAAGTAATACCACTGATGTTGGTTATATACTTTGTTTTATTTTATCAGAAAGACCTTAGTAATGAACATTTTCCTTTGCAATACTTATGAAAAGCAGAGGTTTCTACACAGATATTAAAAATATACACTCAAAGAAATAGCAAACAAAATGCTAGTAAACGTCAAAAGATTAACTGTAGCAGGACACACCTGAAACCTATCAAAAATAAATCACACATTTTTTTAAACAGGTGTTTTAAATTGAATATAAAACACTGGAATAGAGCCTTTTAAAATTTTATGCTTACAATGGAATTTGAGGAATGGGAAGTATTGATTTGTATACTATCTTCTTTCCAAAGTATGTCAGTATTTCTACTAAAATGACACATTTTGAGTAGCATAACAATTTTACTTACATTGTCATTAGGCTTCAGACTTAACATCTCAATTACATCACAGCAGCCATTCACAAAGTAATAAGGTCCATAAGCTATTTGCACAAACTCAGGAGAGCAATGAAATAAAAGAAAGGATACAGTGGTAACCCTTGTTTTTTAAGTTCCCATGTGGCTAGAAAAGTGACTAGTTTTAAAATAAATGACCAAACGTAGCATCACTTCATACATAGTTTTTATTCTGAATATATGCAGTGGTCTGATTTTTCAAGTCATAGTGTTTTTAGGAAGAAAGCTCTAACAAAGCAGAACATTGGACTGGAAATGTTTTTACATAATTTTTCCATATGCTGAGTATTCATTCAGTTCCAGTATGTCATCTTAAAAACTACTGTAAAAACAAAGACGACAGGAGGTGAGAATAACTCTGATAGGAAAGAGCTACCATACAAGGAGCGACTAAATAAAGCTTTTCAGTTTGGAAAACAGACAGCTGTAACAGTCTGTGTCTACAAATCATAAAAGGAAAGCAGAAAATAAAACAGCAGCACAGGAACTAGAGGGCTTTCTGGGAAATTGTCAGGAAACTGCTCTACTGAAAAGGCAGAAAAGTACTTTCTGGTGTGATATTAATCCATGGAATTTACCACCCCAGGTTCCTATGTTCCAGAAACATATGTGAGCTGAAGATGGGATTAGAGAAATTTACTGAGAATAGTTCTCTCATCAGGTCTTAAACACAGTGCAGATTCAGCTTCTGCTGAAACATCTCATAATAATTTCATAAAATTTAATCCCTGGAAACTGTCCAGATGTACAAGGGTAGTGATCTTTCTGTGTAGGTCCTGATCTAATGCACCTTTCAAAGTATTTCTGTAGCTAAAGAGTCAGCCTAATCACTATGGCATTTCTCTGGTTCCATGGCATGAAGTGAGACAATGAGTGATCATTTTGTCATGTAAAGCTGGTTGCTTTGTAGTAGTTCAGATTTTCTCCACAGAGTACCTGAAATTAAGTAACTTCACCATCTCTTTGTGTTTTTCAAACAATAAGTTCATACATTTTTTTTTCTTCTAATAATCATATAAATAGAACTTTAATGACTCAAGCCAAACTTCAGTCTACAGTTTTGTTGAGTTTTTCTTAGGAAAAAAAAGTACAGAATTTATAAATAAATGTCTAATTGTTAACTTGTGTAAATATTATTGAAAATATACTTCCAATGCAAAAGAAAATAGGTCAGATTAAATACAGGGTATAGAGGTGGTTTGCTGGAGAAAGGTATTTTCACATACTTAATTCTCGGATCAGTAGGGAATTTAAAAATGTCCGTTTACAACATGTCTGTACCTAAGATTAACTCAGCATGATCATCTTGAAAATGTAGTGTACATGCTGGCTTTTTTTAACACATTCTTTTTGTTGTGATATTTCAAGTAGGATAGCATCATATAGGGTTTCTAGCTTCACCATAATAAAATTCTTAATTAATTCAGAGGATGTCTCAGTTGGCTTAACTGTCATTTTAGTGCCTTTTTCTTGGTCATACTTACATCTTCTGTAACATATTTTTCCCAAATGTATCCATATTCTTGCAGTCCCACTGCAGTGCTTCCACTTGTATCATGTAGAAGCAGAAGTGTTCCATGTCAGCTTGTTAACAGTCTTCATATCTGGAGGCTATTGTCGTATACATGTTCCTAAAATACTTACAAGTTTGCAGCTTAGCTAAGAATAGAAAAATAACTGGTATAAAGTTTTTATTTTCTTCAAATAAAACCGACTTAATTAACTAAGTGAACAGTAGGGCTGAAGGCAAAATATGATTTAAATGTGCTGATTCTATCCTTTCCTCATTTCTTGTTAAGAACCCTGTAAAACATACAGGGTTCCTTGGGGCAAGAGACATGGTTCTGTTTATTCTGTAAAATGCTTAGTACAGGAGGAACCTCAAAAAAATATTGCAGCTTACAATTCTTCTCAAGCATTTTCTTCATTGTGTTTATACAGACATTTTAAGAATATTTAATTCTCTCAGCCTTGCAGGTTTTCAGTAATTCCTAAAACTTAGGAAAGGAATATGCACACAAATGCAGTGAAAGCCTGGGAGAGGCTCATGAACCTATGCAAAAAAACAGTGCCTAGAATTTTCAGAAGCCTGACTTTTCCCAGTGTGGTTAGAAAACCACACAACACTAATGCACAAACAGCTTCAGATATTAAACAAACGAAAACACAAGTTTGGCATGGCAAATAACAAGACCACAAAATTGTGTCCTATGGGGTGCTGACAGGGAGCTGCTGTGTTATGGGAGCCCAAAAGCCATGCCCAGTGGAGCCTGCGTACAGTCTGTAAAACTTCAGCTCTGCCTGAGCCCTTACTTTGGCATGCAGTGCTGCGGTGTGTTGTCCTCAATTTGCATAAGAAACAAATGATGTTATAGACCTGCACATTCACAGTTTCCCTTGACAGCAACCTTGCAAACTCATGGAGTGAGTGCAATGTGGAACATGGTGAATTTCTTTAGAATCACTTGTCTTAGAGAACTAGAATTATTCATTGCCTAACTCTGACATACCCTTCTTTAGCAACCTTGGCAGACATTTTCTGTATCAATATTAATCACACAAACAGTTGTTCTATTGATGTTTTGCAAAACATGGTGTCAGTTTTAGAACTGACTTTTTCCTCCAGCGGAGGAAAAAGAGTTTTTGTTGTGCATGCATCTGTCTGTCTGCACCTTTTATCTTCTTTCAATGGTAACAAGACTCACATTACAGGAATCTTTAAAAATAACTGTCAAATACGTAAGTTCTTTCTATATTTGGCAGCAATGCTTAAGGGTAACTTTTACATGTTTCTTAGACTTGACCTGTTCTGTCAACACTGTTTGTTGCCTCCTGGTTCAGAGCTGTACAAGCATGTATGGAAACTGCTGCATCTGCTTCCTTAAACCTTGGGATGGCACACAGTGATTATATCATTCAGGCAGAAATGAAAAATCCAGTAGCATTTGGTTTGTATTTTTTTATCTTTTTGAAGCAAATGAAAGGGAAAAGGGATCAAAAAAGGTTCGATTCTATACTTTTTGGGAAAAAAAAAACCAAACCTAAGCAATAAAATTAATTGAAAGACTGCATTTATTGCTTGTGTTGTCCATATCCCAAGTGGAAAATTATGAAATTAATAGAAATTTTGCCTGTAGCAACCAATTTTTGCAATTTTTTATTTGAAATGGTTCTTACAAACAGAGTATAGGTATCAATACCATTTGAGAGGTGTTTTAAATAAAAAGGTTTAAGTACCACAATTTATCCCCAGTCACCAGGAAAATAAATCATGTTCCCTTTTAGTCCCTGTGTCATTGTAAAAGTAACTTGTTTCTTCTTGTTTAGTAAATGGACATCTTCCTAGTTCCATAAACATCCTAAAAGGCAGAGAAGGAGTTTTAACACCAATTCAGTAAGAACTGAAGAACGTTTTCAAGATTACATTTGATTTATGTGGCAAGAATTTGGTAGGTGAGAGGTAGGAGAGGTGCAGTGGAGTTGCCAGGGTGGCCTGAGTGCTTTCTGTGCATCAGTCACAGTTAGTTCCCCCATTTGGGTCCCCAAAGCTCGGGCTATCAGTGATTCCAGTGACACCTCTGCAGTAACGTATTTAAGAAAAGGTAAAAAATGCTGCCCAGCAGTTGTCAGAGAAAGGAGTGAGAAACATATGAGAGAAACAGCCCTGCGGACACCAAGACAGTGAGGGAGAAAAAGGAAGAGGTGCTTCAGGTGCTAGAGCAGCAATTCCCCTGCAGCCTGTGGAGAAGACCATGGTGAGGACAGAATGATGCTGAAGCCCACATCAAAACAGTTTTCTGGAATCTACTGCAGCCCATGGAGAGGAGTCCATGGAGCTCTCTGGCACAGAGAGCATCCATGCTGGAACAGGGCATTGCTGATAAACAGTACTTCATGGAAAGGCCTCATGCTAGCACAGTTCTTGAAGATCCACACTGGAGCAGTTTGTGAAGCACTGCATCCTGTGGGAGGGACTCCACACTGAGGCAGGGAAGAGCACATGGAAGAAAGAACGGCAAAGAATGTCATGAACTAACCCTAGCCCCTATTCCCTGTGTCACTGTGCCACTTGGGGCTTGAGGAAATAGAAGAGTTGGGAATAAAGGACTGAAGTTAAGCCTAGGGAAAAGAAGGGGAAAGAGTGCATTTAGTTTTGTCTTTTTTTCTCAATATCCAGCCTTATATTTAAATGTCAATAAATAGAACTGATTTTCCCCAAGTCTGTTTAACCTGAGCAAGTGGTAACTGATCTCACTGTCCCTATCATGAACAATGAGCTTCCTCTTCTTTTCTTCCCCTCTTGTTGAGAAGGAGTGAGAGAGTGGCATGTGGGGGGGGGGGGGGCTTGGCATCTGACTCAAGTTAACCACTACAAAGAAAAAAAACTTAAATTGTTTTCCTGAAGTAGCGTTTGATGCCGTAAAAACTGGTCCTACTATAATTTTTATTTAGGCTAATACATCCCTCTTCTGCCTCCCACTGTTTACATTTATTGAGTCCAAACAGACTACACCCAGACTATGAAATTATTCCATCCATCCATACCTCTTCTGCTGTAGCCTCAGAGAAGACAGAGAACAACCATTAAAGCAGCACTTTACACAGACAGCCAAATTAATACTCATCATTACAAAAGTGCATGGCCTTTGCACTGCTGTTCCCTTTGACTCAATCCGCATTTTAGCCACACAGCTCAGGAAAAAGATCTAAAATATTGTGTCTAGACTGAGCCATGAGAAAGATTTCACAGGAGGAAAAGTTTCTGCTTGCAACAATCTTCTCTGTCAATGACTCGTCATTCTCAGTAGGCTGCTGCAGAAAATCAAGGAAGGAATTACTAAACCTCTGTATTTAGAAAATCACCTTTACTTTTAAGCTCTGGAATGTTTGGAACATGATAGCATTAAAAATGTCAAGATGAGCAGCAGCAATAATAAGCTGCTGCAAAGATGAACACAAGTGTTGACAAATTTCACATTTCTATTAGAAGTCTTTAAGACAGACTTTGCAATAAAGTGATCAAAGAAGGTTGGTTTGTTTTTTTTTTTTTTTGAGCTAGAGTAATGATCTAGCTCAAAAAATAAAGAGGAAAATGTGATTTTATTTTTCAAAATAATATATTTTCAATTTTATATAGCAATTTCTTCAGATTGTTATAGACAGTGCTAGATCTGGGATCAGGAAATGGTGAAAAAAGTAGCCATTTAATTTGACGAGACACTGGATGAAATTCAAATCAACATATAACTTTCAGCTTATTGTTTTAAGACAAGAGTAGATAGTAAACTGGATGCAGTCAATGACACCTAGTTCAAATATCTTTAGGAAAAAAAGCCCCACAACAGTGTCATTTGTGAGGTTCTAACACAAGTGGAATACTGCTTTCTTGGCATAAATTTAATTTGGTAGTGTGTTTCCCTCACTATGCTTCATGCTCCATCTGGTCACCGGATAACCTTCCTCTTTCTTATTTCTTTATTTCTGTGTTCTACACAAAACATACTTAAAATCATCGAGTGTTAAATGAGCTCCTAGCTCCTTCCTCAATATAGTATTTTCATTTGCACTGCTTCCTTAATTTATGCTTCAGTTAATCTGTTCTGAGTACTTACATTCCTCCCTGTCGCATGCGTTTACTATTCCAGCCTTTGGCAGCTTAAATGCAACCACAATCATGTCTATTGATTATGTTATCACATGTTACTGCCTATAAGTGATTTACAATCAAGCCAACCTCTCACACAGAGCATGCAACACTGGAAAAGAGTCTGTTCTCCAATTTTCTCTTTATCTTCTAGGAAGAACAATAAGTATGTATGAAGTGATCAGGATAGTTCATCAAAAGAGAGTGTGAACCCCTCCTGTCATTTGTATATATAGGAAATACCTCTCATTTCAGTTCTTGATCTGGCTACTTGAAAACTCAACGCCTTTATGTCAAACTTGTTTTAAAGTACAGCCATATTAGTTTCATGTTTCTCCCCATTTTACAGTGCCTCTGTACAGACAAGGTATTCTTTATACCCCTGTGGGAGGACGGATTGTAAGAGAACAGGGATCTACTGAAGGCGATCTCCCCCGATGAATT
Organism: Cisticola juncidis; assembly: GCA_013400215.1. Taxonomy (NCBI): domain Eukaryota; kingdom Metazoa; phylum Chordata; class Aves; order Passeriformes; family Cisticolidae; genus Cisticola; species Cisticola juncidis. Next base: position 1,753,500 of record VXBR01008256.1, read on the forward strand.
GCAGCTGTACTGATTGCCAAAGAGTGGGGACATCCTTGTCCTTAATGAGGACCTAGACTTGGACAGTCTAGGTCCAAGGAGAGTGGGTGTTCTAAGAGAGTGAGTTGGCTGCTTGAGAGTCAGTCAGAGTCTGCTGGCTGTGCTGTGAGGAGGAAGGGTCAAGCAGTAGCGCTAGGGGAAGATAAGGTAAGGTGCTCTATGAGAGACTGTTATAGGTTGACACAGTTTGGTTTTTAGTTAAAGTGAAAATAGTTCCCTGCGAGGACCTTAGAATTGCTTTGAGACAGGGACCTATCAGAGTCCATTTTTGAATACTGACATATTGTCAGACCATTGAGGAAGCTAGATGTGACTTTGAGGAGTACCCATATTTCCTCTCAGCCACTGGAACAGTTAACATCAAGCTGGGCCATTCTGATAGAAGGGCCCAGGCCGGCCGGCCCTGCCATTCCCTCTCCCCATATGGGGAAGTTGGCTCAGGCCAGCCAGGCCCTGCCGCTCTCTCTGTCAGGCAGGGGAGGCGGCCGGAGACCTGGAGCCAGCCGGGGGGAGCTGGGCCCCTGATAACACCTCTGGGCCCAGCTGGGCTGAGGGCAGAGCCCTCTCTCTCCCTCTCCTCTGGTGACTCCCGGGCAGAGAGGAGAAAGGGGGAGAAGCCCAGCTGCTTTGAAAAAACAGCGGCTGAAGAAAGCTGTTGCCCGGCAAATCGTACAACCCTCAAGAGTCTGGGCAGATTTAACCCTTTCTTAGTAACATAAAGTTTTAAAAATTTGACCCTTCCTTGAGAGAGAGGAGAGATGGGCAGAGAGAATATAGAGAAGTTCCAACATGAAGTCAGATGGAGAGAGAGAGTAGAAGACTAATTGGAAGAAAGATAGAAGAGTTGCCTGCTGGCTGGACTTCAATTAGAGCCACGGAACTGAACCCTATATGCAATCTATCTCTTCAAACCATGAGAAAGATATACATTTGGGGAGATGATTGTTTATTTGTAGATTTTTGAGCAAGGTGTTGTAATAGACTGACTAATATTGCATTAGAATCTGTGATTCTTGTAGTCCTAGGAGATGCTTGAACAGAGAGATATGAAAAGCCTTCAAGCCAGTAGAGAAGTGAAGAAATAGCTCTGTTCTCTGAGGAGAAGAATCCTTTCCCTCTGGCGTTGTGAATCTTTAAAAGGTGACACCCCAATATGCCTGAGTTCACATGACCCATGGGAAGCTTGGGAAACTGGAGGGAGGAAGGGTCACAGGGGTCACAAAAGCAGATTTTCCCCAGGTGGATGTTTCTGTGACAGTCAAAACCCACATGAGAACTGTTTTGCTAGTGGGGTCCATGGCTCTAAAGAGACTCCTCTCCTAAAGAAGTAATGAAAGACTATTTTCCAAATGGTGAAACTGACTGGAAATCACAAGCTGTCTCTCTGTGCTGCTAGTGAGAAGATGAACAGTTTGTAGGGAGAGGAGAAAAAGTTTTGGAATCTTCATTTTTTTCTCTTTTTTTCTTCCTTTAGTGTGTGTTACTAAATGTATCTTTGTAACCTTTAAGCTGGGCCTGTTTTGCCTTTTTCCTCCCAAAAGTCTGTCTCAGAGAACGAAAAGAGAGTAAGCAGAAACTTAGTGCACCAGCCAGGGAAAGTTAAAATTGGTGAACGTGAAAGTACTACAGGGACAAACAGGGTTAGGTGTTTGTGTAAGGGATTGGAAGGAGTTAGCTGGTCCTGCAGAGGAAACACTTAGGAAAGGATACAGAGAAGGAGTCTATGTTGTGTGGAGCTGCCCATGGGAAGAGCACAAGGAAAAGGTCAGTGCTCTAAGTGGTTACTAACTAAGTGATGCTTGGAGTCTTCTTCGGTGTCAGTTGTACCTCCACCATCAATACCCGCACCATTTCTATAAAAAAATCATGATCAAGTAAAATTTGAAGAAACTAGTTGATTCCCAAAGATAAATAGTTTTTGAAGCCCTTTGAAATGGATCAGCAACAAGGATTTAGACATTAAGTCTTGACTAGTTATCATAAGGAGACCTATTTAATGTTTGTTCCTCCCATAAACACTACCAAAGAAGTCATCAAAGGGCAAGCAGTTGAGATTTTTTTTTGCAGCCTGACAATGCATTCTGAAAACAGAAGCGTGTGACATACAGTATGGCGTGTTCCAACTTATGCTATTGCAGAGGGACTAGGTGGGCAGGAATTCCATAGAAACAATGTATGGATTATAGTGGTTCAGACAGGGGACAACAATATCATGATATTGCAAAGTCCAATAATCATACTAGGAAGTTAAACAGAGATCGTATGTAACATGTATGAAACAATGATTTGAACCCTCTCACTACTTATAAACCTGTCCTTTCCAAGAGTCCCGACTTATTCTGCATAACAGATTTTAAGAAGAAAGTAGATATTGGGAGAAAACAAAGGTCATCAAAAATAATCATAAGTACAGAAGCTGAATCTGAAATGGAATATGAGCCTCTCCCTGAGTGTGAGGTGACTGTACATAAAAAGTTAACATGACTATGTTGGTGATAGACATTCCAACAGTAAGGATAGTGAGCATTAGTGTAGGTTACTTGCAGACCATGAGAGGCTCCAAATAACAAGTAGAAGAATGTGTCTCAGGAGTGATATAGGCCCTTCCTTCTGACAGTGAGGAGAGACAATGTTCTCTAAGGTGCTTACAGTCTCTTTCCTATGATTTATCTACTTTTCATAGAACGAGATCTTTATTAATGCATTCCATTATTAACTTGTTTACTACAACGGTTTCCTCTATATTCTACAGAATATATTAGGTCATCTCAGCACTATTTTGTTCCCAGTGCACACTAGATATTTCTTTTCCTTCTGACTCTTGAAGAAGAGCTGATCTGGTTCTGCTTCAAGTTTTGCCTCTTGTAAAATCAGTAAGTGTTATGTTAACAAGCCACTTTTAATGGAGAATTAGATTATTTTAGTCTCTACACATCTGCACTAATGCTGCACTTTTCATTTACACATTTTGATGATTCAGTGCTTAAATATGTTACCTTTTCTTCAGCCAAAGTGGCTTCTTATGTCAGACAAGGGCTGGTATACTAGTACTCTTCTGATAGATGTAAAGCCACACTCTGCTGAACCTCATAATTGATTTGGGGAAACAACTGAAGTGCAGCTGCTGACTTTGAAAAAACACATATTCAGCTTCTAAGAAAACCCAGGAGAGGGCAATTCTACTACCAATCTGACTGCAATTAAAATTCTTTGATGTATCTCTCTGTATTTTCGACTTTACAGTTTGGGTTTTCAGAAGAATATCAGCAGTACTAAAAAAGGTTTGACACCTCAACCAGTCTGCACCCTCAATCCATTGATCCTTTCATTATCGACAAATCTATCTACTTGTGTGAGATATTAATGTTCTGTCAGCTACCACATTAATAAACAAAACTGCTGGAATAAGGAAGAAAGAAATCCAAATAAGGAAATAAATCAAACTTGGATTTTCTATGGAGTTGGATAGCTCAAGGCTTTACTACTTTGCAGAGACTTTACAGATCAGGATTAGCAGGCAGAAAAATGTGGATGCAGTTGTATTGACTATATGCTAAAGACTTCCTGATCGGGAAATAAAGATGAAATTAAAAAATAAATACTTTTTAAAAAGTTACTTGGCTATTTATTTGTTTGCGAGTCATCAAAATATTGACTGTTTCTCCTTGCAATTCTCACTGGAAATGTGGTCAGTAGGCCAGCTGGATCAAAAATTAAGTTTAGTCAATTTAATTTTTATGCAGTCAGCATGGGTATATGAAGGGGGAATCATACTTAACTGAACAGAGTAAAGAAGAATTTTACAGCAGATTACTCCCTAAATACACTCAATCTCTTCAGTTTAATCAAACCATAATCTGTGTATTTAAATTGTGGTGTTTCTAAACTATACCAGCAACCATTTGCCAGTGCCATTGACAGGGTAGAGAGTTAATGACAGAGTATCTCAAATATGTCCATTGAGCTTTTATTTTTAAAAATAAAATCTGCATTCTATCTTCTTGAAATTTTAGTTACAGGAAAAGCTTAAATTATGTCTTCTCTATTATACTCAATTGGTCTTTTGAATCTCAGCTGGAGAACTCAAATTTTGTATCAATATGCAAAACAATAATTTTAGGTAGAGCACAAGGTTCTATTTCAGTTTTCTTTATTCTTGATTTAAATTAGACTTATTTTATCAATAGAAAATCTGATGTGTTAAAAAAAACACTGATAAAAATATTTCTTGAAAGGAAAATCACTGTAAAAAGTTTATTCATATTTTATTATTTATATCATGCCAGAATGAGCAAATTAGATATTCAGTGAGATGGAGCTGGCCAAATACACTATGTATATTCTGTTTCACTTTCAGGCAAGTTTTTAAGACTACTAAAATTTGATTCAAAGTGAAGCAGGAAGTTAAAAATCTCCCTACTTTTATTCATGGTTCAAGCAAAGTGGGAAGCATTTCAATTTATAATGGATTTTGTGAGCAATGGCCCACATCTTCATTTATTTTTTAACATGAGTCAGAATTTTGGTGGTTACATTTCTTGACAGAATTCTTTTAAAGATTCATGTACTTTAGTGCACTGAGAATTCTTCAGTTAAATCAGTGTCCTGCCTTGAATACTCAAAAATTAGTCATTGGGTTATATATTACAAGAATGTATTGGTAATTTTTAGAGAGGAGTAATCTATATGCTGTGCTATGTGATGTCCTTCTAGGTAACATGACTCTGCCTCTGCTGATATATTCAAATCCATAAAAGTAGTCAGAGATCTTTTGAAAAGATCTGTCAGAGATCTTTTTAGTAGTTTACATGAAATGAACTAGTTCCTCAGGCATTCTCATAAAAATTGCTACCAAAAGTGACATCCTTATGAATGTGCACCACTGCTTCTTAGAGCGGATCCCTGGAGGCTGGAAGTTCAGACAAATAGTGCTGCAGTTCAAATGAAGCCTTCAGTAATTCTGTCTGTTCTGTGGTGTTCAGCAAAGGAGTGCTTAGAGCTCAGAGTTTTCAAGGTCATTGGTTTGGCACCATTAGGACAGAATTGAAAAACATCATCCTATATACATAAGAAGTCACAATTGTAATGTCCTGTAGGTATAGAAAATGTTCTCAGTACTCTTCAGACTTTTAAAATCTTTATATAATCAGTATTAATAATTTTGCTTGTAATATTTCAGATAAGGAGATCAATATCTCCTATCATGTACACAAGGTTATTTCATAGCTTCTCAATGTCTTTGAGGTTTACTGAGTGCCCAAGAACATACATGATCTGCTAACATCAACAGAAGAATGTTAATATCCTCTTACTGAAAGTGTTATCTTACTACAGGTTGTAATAGCTGTAGATTTAGTCTTGTCTCCAATCTGGCAAACACGATTTTCCTTGGTAAGAGGAAATCAGATTATCAGACCTTCATTTCATTTCATTTACAGTGTTTTTTGCAAAGACTGATAAAAATTTAACAGAAGTCACACATGATGTTATTGACTTGCCTTCTAAGAGATTGCTTATTTCACTTAGAATTTCTCAGAATTTATTTAGGATTTTACTCAGAATTACAACTTCAGGCATGCATTGTGTAGGCCAAGACAACACATTTTTTCTCGAGCACACTAACAGTGAATTACCACAGGCTCTATTAGAACCACCTCCCAGAAAACATGGTACAAAACCATCTTACTCCATCTTGGCTTCATCCTGCAACCTTATCTATTATTGCTGGTTCTGCAGTCCCTCCACAGCCAGCTATCACTCTTTGGAATCAGTTGTAATCATGCCTTGACATATAACTGCTGTTTCCTGAGAGAATGCCAGTCATGCCCTTGACTAGTAGTGGTTAACAGATAACAAGAATTAGAAAGGATGTATCAAAGATAATTTTCAGTGAAAGGAAGGAAAGAATTGGCAGTGTTTCACTCACAAGTCATAGTGGTGGCCATTATAAGACCTTCAGGCTTGGCCTTGGAAAATAACATACCACAGAAATAACTATGGAACAATGAACAGAAAATATTTCAACCTCTTCATTTCAGTACCTTTTTTCAGCATTAAAAAGAGGACTGCGTGTGTGTATACAAAGAGAGTAGACTGTTAGGGTTTGTGCTTGAGAAGAAAAAAGGAAGTCCAACACTTCTAAAGCAAAAGAAGAGTTGTTTGCTTCCAAGCAAAGCTGTTGGAGGTACGAGTAATGAAACGTCTGTTATTTAGAATTATATTCTTTCAGTACTAAACTATTTCTTATTCTTCTTTCAGTGCTAAATTAATCCTTAATGGTTGATGCAGTTCTACTTAGGATGAAAATCTACAGTGAAATAAAGAATCACTGACCCACCTATCCACTCGTGCTCAGTAAAGGTGATCTGTCCTCTTCTTCACTACATGCATTTTACTACATGTATATTTACTAATACAAGGCTTTAAAAAAAAACCAAAGAAAAAAGGAGTAGAACTAAAGTAAGTTTCTCTGCAGTTTCTGGCCTTGTCTGAAATTACAATGCAGCACTGCCATTCTATTTAAGATATGGAATAACAGTTATATAGTAGAAATGGCTAAACTTCCCTGAGAACTAATATGCTATTCACACCATGTTGTTTTCTAAGATTATCGTCTTGGGTTTTAGCAGACACTGTTCAACAAAGATTAGTAGCAATCTAATCTAGTAATGAAAGCCTCATGATTGTTTATGAACAGTTTCTTTCAAAACATTTTTTACTCCATGATTAACACTTACTTACATAAACACCGCAGCAGTATTACTCGTGTAAATAAATTATCATAAAAAGTGTGTAATACATGCCTAGAACTGCAATCCAGCCTGTTGGATTTGCAATCATCAGTTTTAAAAGTTTAATATAAAATCTTTTGGGGTTGTATATTTTTTTCATTCTAATAACAGATTAACTCAGACTGAAGTGGTAATATCTCTAAATTATTTCCCAAACTGGAAATCTTAGTGTGCCCCATAGTTTTAACAAATAATAATAGCAAAATTATTTTTTAAATTACCAAATACACCTCTAGGCCTATTGCCAAGCATATTCTGCTCTGTAATTGGCCTTTAAAATTTTTGCAATTGCTGCAGACCAAATTAAAAGTAGCTGGCCAGAAAGGGCAAATCACAGGGAGACCTGGTGTCATTAATAATCAGAGGTGATGATTAGTGAGAATGGCAGAGGAGACACTAAGTGCTATGTGATTAAAGAGAGACACGCAGACACTGAAATGTGGGCAATGCAGGAAAGAATAAAACAAGCCCAAATGATACTAAAAATACTTTGAGCTGTAGCATCTGTATGTGAAGACCATCTTGTGATTTAAACCCTGTCCGGTAAGTATCCGCTATATTGGAATTATTTTCACTATTTCAAGTGCTTTCTTCTCCCATTCTCATTATTTTCTAAAATGTTTTCTTTTTACCTGCTTCTTTTACTTACTTTTTTTCTTTTGACTTGGGAAGTGTGAGATTGACAGACACAGTGACAACAGTCTGTATTAGTCCTTCCAATAGCGACAACGGAACAAAATTTGTCCTTGCTACTGCTTGCCAGGCTGTTCCATCCTTGTTGCAGCCATGTCAAATCTCTGAGAAAGTGAGGAAGTTCCACTCAATTGGTCTAGCTAATTCTTTAACCCTCTGCCAAGGAAGGCAGAGTATCTACTGTAAATATGGTAATAACCCCTGTTTTCTGCATCCCTGTCATAGAAGGAGAAGATCAGATTGGCCAAGCAGGACCTGCCTTTCATAAACCCATTCTTCCTAGGCCAGATCCCCTGGTTGTTCTGCCTGTGCCAAGTGATGACACTAAAGATAATCTGTTCCTTAACCTTCCTGGGCACCAAGGTGAGGTTAACAGGCCTGGAGTTCCCTGGACCCTCCTTCCAGCCCTGCTTGTAGATGAGTGTCAGATTTGCAGACAGCTGGAACCTCCTCAATTAGCTAGGACAGCCAGTAAATGATTGAATATTGGTAGACTGCTTGTCCTGTAATGTTTTGGTGCAGGTTTGTAAATGTACAATTAAAATCCTTTGTTGTATGGGTTTCTTTTATTGTTGGGGGTTTTCGTCCTTATAGAAGATTCCACATAAGTAGTTATTACCTGGGCACATTAAAAAATGACATAACAAAAGCAGTTTCGTATGGAATCTAGATTATATGAAAATCTAGATGTGATCCATGATGTACACAAACTATAATAATATGAACACTTCCAGAGAATCTCTTCAACCTCTCCTGGGAAAAAAAGTTCCCCCTCTAAAGCAGAAAATCCAGACTTAAAGTTTTTCCTGCTAAACAAAAAGAGTGTAAAGTAATTTATAATATCAGCTTGGTGCTCATTTAAATTATGGATAATGGGAAAGACTAAGGGTCACAAAATCTATCCATTCACAGCACATAGATTTCTTGTCTTCTTCATGAACCTTAAAGTCTTTGAAATACACATTTTTGAAGAATATATGCACAGTTGATAGTTTTGAACTCATTAAGATAAATATCAAGAAGAGAAAATATACGGTAATATTTAGGTAAATATATTTTTTCCATGGCTAGGCCTTTAAAAGATACACAAAGAAGAAAGGAATCATGGTATATGATACCTCAGGGATGAACTCTTGTCCAGGGAATTTTCTAGAGGAAACTGTTTCATCCACAGAAAACTTGATTTTAAAACTTTCGTACTCAGTGGGTAGGCAGAGACATTGTGTTTTGGCTTGTCTTACACATTATCTCTTTCTTCCCGCTTCTTTTAGTTTCTCTTCTCTTCCTCCTCTCCAATTTTAGCTGCCCTAACAAAAAGTAAAACTTTTTCTTTGACATAATATTGAACTGCTTCTCCCACACACCAACCTTTGCACTAACCAATGTAGACACATGGGATGAAATATGTCCAAACAAGCCCTCTCCCAAGTGACTCAGAAAGCCCAAAATAGCACCTGCCATTCGAGGTAAGATTATTAGATGCAAGTTATATGCATCATTTAAAATCATTAGCATAAAATCAATAGCTCTAGGAAATAATTACAGTTTTAACCATGACCTTGTCCCTCATGGTAATTCATCCTTAAGGGTTATTTAATTAAGGCACAAGAAGGACAGCTTTCCTTAGTGATTATGCATGAAATGTAACTGACATAGCAATATGGAAAAAATCCCGCTCCCAAGTTCTCAAAAGCCCTTTACTTCCTTACTTTTGATTCCAGTGAAGCAGTAGAATGAAAACCTTGTGAGACAGACTAGAAAGGATATGAAATTTCCTTTGCTAACTACCTTTAAGAATAAATTTGACTGTTCATTATGTAGTGCAGTTTAGCATTGTAGTGCACTATTTTACATTGTTCAGGATGGGTGAACTGAATGGCATTCTGAAGTTCATTCCAACACTATCTTGGACCATTTTTCTCTCACAAATAAATAAATAACTTTCTGTAATCACCTAATCCAAATCTACTTCAGTTGCCTCCCTGTGACTGCAGTGTGCATCCAAAATATGTAAACATCAAACTGTAACTGTGGGACTCCACATCAAACCTGTTCTTCTCTCACTTCCAGATTTATAAACTTCCCTTATAATCCAAAATGCATGGATTTTGCTTTTTTCCAATGCACCAAAATTTGCAATAAAACCTCTGGATTTGCATCTTATCTGAGACTTGATGATAATCTATTTACCATTTGAGTTCAAAAGTTCTCATTGACATGGCTTTTGAAGACTCTCTTCTCAGAACAGATGGACTATAACTAAGGTTTAATTTAGAGAACTAAGATGTGCATGTTAATGCTAGTCCTAAAATTAGGACAGACTCATTTTGGTTTCCTTGATAAAGTCTCTTATTGTATCTAAGCTCAGTTTCCCCCAAAAATACGATTGACATTACTATTTCATGGACATTTCAAGAGGAAATATTTGAATACTATTGGAAATTTGAAACAATAGGAACACAATGAAATTTTGAACAACTGTTCCAAACATTTAGGAGGTTAAAAAAGGTGATGGTTGAAACAGCTGAAACAGTTGAAACAGTAGGCCGTACTGGACTCAGAAGAAGGAATTTTTAAAGACCACAGCTGTCCCTCTCTATATGTCATTGTGAATCAATTGAGGTGGGTGAAGCAGAATGAGCTGAGAGAACTTAAGGAAATAACCTCTGTTTCATTCATGGTACACTACAGCATTTTTACAGAAGCATCATCTAAGATAAAACTTGCTCAAGGGAATAGTCTTGGAAAAGAAGAAGAGAAGATAGAACTAGTACTAGTATGCAGAGCCAAAAAGAAAAAAAGTCACACAGATCAATTGGTTCATGAGGTTCTCCTGGGGTAACAGCTCTGGGGGCAGAGCACTGCTTCCCAAAAGCATAAGCCTGTGGCTGCTCTAGATAATGACAGCAGAAATATTTTCCAGAAAAAATCCTCATTCTTCTCTTAAATGGCCATTTTTTCCTTTTATCACTATGGTCTGATTCCACAAGCTCTCAGAGGGAAGAGGTAGAGGCTGAACTATGGGGTTCAAATTAGTGTAATATAATAAAAATTACAAAATTGTGGAATACATTTCAGTTTTCAGCAGCTATGTTGCTATTGTTTTAGAGATCATCCAAATTGTTCTGCAGACTTAAATTAAAACCTAGTCTTCAGTGGGAAATATTGCATAAAACTGGCTACTACCTCTTTCTATTTAATTCAAACTGTCACCAGTGAGGCTGATTTCCCTGCTCTGCTCTGTTTTTGCAATGAGATTTAATAAATATTGACAGCATTTACATAGGAATAAGACTTTAAACAGGCCCCATTCAATCCTCAGAAATTACAAGATGCATAATGAATATCTACACCCATTAGAGAGGAGGCTGATTCTGAAAGATGGGCTGTCTCAGCTGAAAGTTAAGAAACTTTAGATACTTTCGATACTGTGACAAAAGAATTTCTTCTCTGAAATTCTCACACTTGCCTGTACCCAAATTGTGGCCTTTATATTCTAGTTCATGGCAACTGCAACATGAGCTGGTATGTGCTTACTGGAAGCAGCAGACTCTTTACACTTCCTGTGGATCCTTCATTTTCAGGAAATTCACAGTCAGCCATCTATCTTTCTAGACACTTTTTAGCAGCAGAGACACTGATAACATAAGAGATCTCAGTAGGGAAACCTTCATGGGAAAGAGGGAAGGTACCTCAAATATCCACAACTGCTGTTTTCAGGCATTTTTTGTATGGTTACAAATCTTAATAATGCTGCATACCTTTTTTGAAAAATAGGTACAGTTGTACATGTGAATGTGGTCATTGTGCATGTACAATATAAAATTACATGTCTTGGGTAATTTTCATAAGCACTTCTATTGAATTCTTCTTAACTATATCTAATTTAAATTAGATACACAATTGTACTGAATTCTCTGAATTAGCATATGTTTTGTTTATACAGAATATTATTTGTAATACAGAAACAAACTTTAACTACTAATCCTTAAGAACATTTCATGGCTATGAAGAAACATGCAAATTAACTCAAGTGAGATGTACTGAAGCTTAGGGAATTGCTGGAGAATAAGTAACACTAAGCAGCACACATGATAATATAAATATAAAGTAATAACCCCATCTGGCCTTCAATCTACTGATAATTTAATCTGACAGGAATATTCTGGTATTGCTGGCAAGGACACTGATTAACTTTAGGGACAGAACCTGAACTCATGATTTAGGACTGCAATGAATTTAGATTTTTCTTAATAAACAAAGAGAGCAGGGACAGGTAAGAACTCACTTTTATAGTTAACTGAGACATGGTTGATATTGCCTAAACCCATGAATTGTAGAAGTCATTAAAAAAAAAAGTGGGAGGCTTATTACTTGAATGCTCAAGCAACCCAAGTAACAAAATTTCATAGCAAAGATAAAATAGCAATAAACAAAGAAACTGAAAACCATGAGAAATGTCAAAAAGAGGAGACATTTTTCACAGGAAAGGCTGAAATAAAGAAATCCTCATATAGGAGAACAGAAAAGTAAGAGATGCTAGTATTAAATCTGGAAAATTTTTGAAGTCTGTATCTGTTAGTGTATAAATTGCTTTCCTTGTAATTACATTGTTTGAGTGACAAATTTTGCTGAGCATTTCTCAAATGAATTAGATTTCCTAGCAGGCAGACAAACTTCTCTGAAGAAAAAAAGCAGTTCCTCATATCATGTACATCCAAACAAGAAAGAAAACCCAGTCAAAATCGTTCAGTGGAAATCTTTTCAAGAAGAAATTATCTGTCTGCAAATAATTCTTTTAATAAATTTAATATTTTTAATCTATATTTTCTGAAAACTTTTCTATTCACAGAATACCTTTCATTGGTAACAAAGTGATTCTTATACTAGAATTTTTAAATATAAAGAATAAGAAGTTCTGATATATGACTACATCTATTTTTCAGGGTCTGATTTTCAAACTCTTGATTTGGTTGAATCCCTCACTAACTTTTCATTTCAGTGGCATTTTTCCATTCTTACATCAGTTATCAGAGGGGAAAGTAAAGTTCTGTATGGGACTCACACTATCAATGTAAAGAGGTCTCATAAAATGTAAGCAATATTCACATAGATAAATACATATGTGAATTTACACATGTATATATATATACACACATACCTATCTAACGATCACTACTTCACCTTGTTGTGCATTAATAAATCTTGCTCTATCATTATGACACTTTAATATTATATTAGTAATCAATTGATTCATTAATTTTAACTAACTAATACTATAGTTAACTATTAAAATTTTCTGTTATTTTGATACACGTTTTTATATTACTTTAATATACGTTTCCCTGTTCCATGCTCTGCCTTTACTGTCTGAACAAGAGGTAGGCATATGCATACATCTCTCTTTTCCTAGGGTTATTTGCCCTTTCCCAACAGGGCAAAGCACCTCAGTTGGCAAGATTTTTAGTGGTACCAGCAGACACCTCACTAGCATGTATTTTGGGACAGTCTCACCACAGCCTTGTCTAATGATCTAAAAGCCACAGGGATTTGTGTAGCATGCTAAACCTTTAACACCAGCCAAATGCTGTGTCAGCACCAATTCTAGTTACTCACTGTGGGGCCATTAGATACACATGGTGAGATTTCATTCCCATCACGTTTATAGTTTCAGCATTGCCTAAGGGGATTATAAAAACTAGTCATGTCTGTGTGAATCTTGTGGCTTAGCTCAAAGAATATCCCTGAACTCAGGGCAATAGTGGATTATCTTTTTTTTTTTTTTTTTCCCTCTGGCTACATTAAGTAACGCTTTGGTATTTAAACATAATTTAAATTATAGAGATGCTGAATGAGAGAGAAAGAGAGAATTTCACTCGGTGTGATTGCAAATAGAAACACAAATAAAAGAGTAAAAAGATTACCATGCTACACCTTGCTCTTCCCTTACTTGAAATTTGTGGAAATTGTCAAACCTTGAGATCTACAGAGGTTCTCTCAGAGATGGTAGTGCCTAAAAGGGGGGCAGACTAATTTCTGAGCATAAAGGCATCTGGTATTCTCCACTGGGTTAGGAAAGGAAGATTGAATGAGAGTTTAGGATGACTTGGAAGTGGCAAGGTGGTCCAAGACTGGATTTTATATTGCTTCTTCAGTTTTACAGTGCAGCTCTTGACATAGATACCATTAGGCATGAAAAATGGTATCACTGTTTACACTGTAAGCACGGAAACACCATTAGGTGGCATTTAAACAATCCAGCTGGCCATTCAATTCTTTTGTCACAAGAGATCGAGCATAATGTCAAAAAAATAGCAAAAGGCACAGTCTGGCAACTGGAGTAGATATCTTCTGACTTTGAAAACACCTTCTCCAGACTTTACCAAAGACTTTGTGGCTGTTTCTATTAAAACCTAGAAAGTGCTTTGGCAACTCTTTCTGTTTCATCTATTGGAAAACAGTAATTACAGAGATTCTTTTTTAAATTTGTGCAATATCACAGGGAATATTGGAGGGAATTTTCTTTCTGACTATGATTTTTATGAGAAAAATCAAGAATACATTCCTAATTTTTATTAGTATGTAACTTTACTATATGGGCTAAATACATTCTTACAAGACCTAGTGATTTACAACCTTAATCATTATATTGATGACTAAACGTTGCCAAAGGAGAAATATTTTGATACATGTATTTCACATCAGTGTAAATCTTGAGCACTTTTCACACATAGGATATCCAAGGTATTTTTTTTACTTCTGTTTAACACTTGATTTAAAAGAAAAAAAAAATTTTGAAACATGGCTGAAATAGCTGTCAGTGGATCTCCAAAATGTCAGTAATCGATTTTTGAATATCCCATCTTTGTATTTCTTGACATTGTAGATGAAAGAGATGTGTCTAGATCTAGTATGTTTTAAGAGAAAAATTACTGTTTTCACTATGTGTCCCATTTCTGACTATTTTTATTCTAACAAACCTGTGGCCACTAACGATTTTACAGCTGTCACTGCAGCACTTTGTGGTCACCTGGAGTTTCCTTAACAGCAACAAGAACCAGATATTTGTGCTCTAAAACCACAAATAATTGTTACTGCATATAAAGAAACAATGCTGCTAATGTTACAAGCAAAGGAACAAGACAACAATGACAGATCTGAGTAGTTCTGTGTGCATCTAATCATGGCAAAAACCTACATTAGCTAGACTTATTATTGAATGAAATGGAATTTTATATACTAATCATAATATTGTAACAAAGAGCTCGAGATCTTAAGATGTCATGTAAGAGGAGGATTTGTCTTGCTTTTAGTAATCATGAGGCCTACAAAAAAGGATTTGAATTGATTTTATTAAACATATTTACATCTTTCAGCCCAAAGCTACACTATTGCATAGTCAGGACGTGTGATTTAAATCCTCTGTCAGAGGGAATCAACCATGGTAAAGAATCTTGATTAAACATTTTTGTGGCTAGGTAGGACACCACACAAAGTAACTGACAGTCAGAAATCTTCAAATTATGTCAAACATAATTTTGTTTTGCAAATCAATTTTGTAATGCTTAATCAGCCCTCTGGTAAGCAACTATTGATTTAAATTAAATCAGAAAAGTTTACATGCAAATCAAAACTGAATTGGCTGTTTGGAGAAAACTTTCTTCTCTACTCTTTCTTCTCTACTCTCAAAAATGGTGATCAGAAAGTGAGAAAGAATGAGAAAAAGAAGAAAAACATATTTTACTTGCTTGCAAAGTAACAAACACCTTGTTTGTGTTTCTTGATATAAATTCCTGCCTTCTTTTATAATCTATGATGTAATTTCTGTACCAGCCACTTCTGTATAACTTTGCAAGACCCTCAGAATGGAGGAGTGGTGCCCAGTCCAAATGACTGTCTGTATGAAACAGGCATGAATACACAAAATTTATTACAGAAAAAATAGAGGAGGTTTCAGATTTTTGGATGGATGGATGGATGGATGGATGGGTGGGTGGGTGGATAGATGGATGGATGGATGGATGAATGAATGGATGGATGGACAGATGGATGCTCTAAGTTCATTTGACAAAAACTTGCACAGCTAGTTTCTTTGTGGATATGCATGAATTCATATTTCTTACATGTAGGGGAAAGAGAATAAAACAGGACTATTTGTCAGAACTATTTTCAAACTTGTACTGCATTAATTTAGGGAACAATAAAACCCATGATTTTGTTTTTCTTGAACACTCTTATCCAGTCTGATCCAGAACAGTTCTCTTTATTTTCTGCAAAATACACACGGTAAAATTTGACCTAGTCACAATGTATCTAAAACCGGACTCTAAATTAACCCAATCACATTCATTAATCCCTGTTACAGATAAGGAACAGATTCTATTTTTTTTTTCTGTTTATATTCTTTTCTAAGAATGTAGTTGTCCCAAAAGGGAGCATTTCAACTTCTGCCTACAGCTAAAATTGTAAATTCTTAACGTGGTGTCTTATGTCTCTGAACTGACAGTCTTAAACAATGGATTCTCTGTACAAAATCCAGAATCACTGCAAGTTTTTTCCTAAGCAGCTATTTAGGAAGTACCACAGTCTAAAAGCAGCTCATCTCAAAGTCAAGCTTTTTCTATTTTGAGGAGTTTTACTTTGAAACATACAGCCTTTGGTACACATTTTGTTCTTTGGGGTTTTTTCCCAGATAGAGAGTAATGATCTGTTTTTTAGGCTACACTGATATTCAAATAATCAATATTAAAAAATAGTCCTTTTAAATGGGTCCTAATGCATTTCTTGCAAGAAAAACCACATACAAATTAACAAGATAATATTTAAACCTATCAACTTATTAAAACTCCACATTTAAAATTTCAAGTATTTATCCAGATATTTATATGATTTTCATTTTGTCATCTCATATATTTTTTACTATATAAAATATTGAAGTTGTTCTATACTGCATTTTTTCAAAACACACATCATCATAGAGCCTTAATTAAACCCTTCTTATTTTTGCTACACTGAAGGATATTAAATAAAAATTCAAGTCTCAATGAGCTTTATTTTGGACATTGATTTCAATTTAGTCAAATCATACTGTGTGTAAACACATGAAATCACTGTGCCATAACAAGAAATGAGAGAGAGGATTCCTCAAGAGCTCTTTCAAAGCAAAGCATTATCCAGACAAGACAAATGGGTGTATTTGCACTTTTAGATGAGGAGATGCATGAAAGAATTGTAATACAACATAATTATACCTTTGTCCATAGTAGCTTTGCAAAGGCATTTCATTCCTGACTGTCATTGTCCTCTGTTTTTCTGCACCATGGCTCCCAGGCAGCTGGGTTCCCTAATGCTGACTTACTGAATGTGCCTTCAAAGCAAAAACCACCACTCATACTGAATGCTGCACAACAAAGGATAGTGGTAGGAAAGGTCACAAAATTCATTTTCTCTAACAACATAGGTATTCATCCAAATATGAAAGAATGCTGCATTTGATTTGCTCCTCAGGTATTTTAGCTGTTTTTTCTTCCAACAAAAAGGCTAAATAATCGCATCTCTAAACCATTCATACTGACATATCTTTAATAAATGCATACAGATTAAAGGACAAATGGCAGATAAGAGATTTAGGAAAACACATTTTGAAGAAACACAGTTTATTTTATAGTCTTTTAAAAGCATCTGACAGCAATCCACAATTCCTGGTAAGCCTAAGCAGCAGTGCAAAGAGACCAAAGTGGTGCTGCAAATATAACTGGAACTGTAAACTTATAAAGCTCAACCTTTAGCTAGTAGATTCTGTCCTGGTGCCAAAACATAGTTAATTGCAGACCTTTGCAAGAACTTCAGTAAAAGTGGTTCATCCATTTTTTCACAAAAATATGTAAACATATTTGCAATTGCAATGGCAGGTGAAGACACCTGAGACCTTTGATTATCCAGCAATGATGGAAAAAAAAATCTCTTAAAGGGCATTTCTTCATAAAGATAAATTGTATTTCAGTAGGGTAGATGTGTGTATCTCTTTCTCCTTATATTGTGTTGTAAATCAAATATGACTCCTCTCCCCCAGAATTTTAGCATTCTTCTTATTCTATGAAAGAACTTTTGAGGTTTGTTCAGGTCTTTTTAAAAAACAGGGCCACAACATTCTATGATAGCCTTCTGGACAGTAAAACCTCTAGAAATGTGTATAAAGATTTATTAGAACTACACTGAAGATTCTCTGTATTACCTGAGAAACAATAGAAGGCAAAACAATTGAAATCTGCCTAGAATCCATAAGAATACAGAATGTGGTCAGTCTTTGCTTTGTCATCTTGACCCTTTTAGTCAAAAGTTTTTACTTAGTACTGCAAAATGGCTCAGCTTTGCATTGCCATCAACAATCAGCTCCTTAAAAGGAGATAGGGATTTTTAAAAAAACTCTACATTTTGAAAGAAATCAGGAGCTGTTTATTCCTGTAACCAGTAATTCATTGTCTTCCAACTTGCATTTACACACACCCGAATACACCCAGCAGGCAAGGGGCAGGCAGCAGTTGTCAGCTGGTGATAGACTGTGATTTGGGAGCATATTGTCCACCAACCTTTGAGTTTAAGTTCCTAATAACAACAGCTTTTAATTCCTGGCTGATTATGAGTGGCAGTGTATTGTATTGGTCATTGGGTTCAGACCCCTCAGCAATGCTTCGGGATTTGCTGAGTGAGTTGGGGTTTTATTCTGCTTACTAGGTGTCTCTCAAGTCATCAGCCAGATACTTCCTGGCACTGTTCCCTCAATAGGCATAATGAATCATGACAGTTCATCTCAAATTGCCCAGCTCAAACATTTAAATGTCTGCCACAATCTACCAATGAACCCATCTGAGTGCCATTGGAGATCAGTGGAAGAAACTTATTAATACACATGGGGTTTGGCAGCATGTCAGGCTTAATATATCACAACAGCTAAGATAATACAGTTGTGCCTTCCTCTCCCCTGTCCTGTGGTGAGAGAAGAGAATACCAGCAGTGTGATATCACCAGGGAGTGCAGTGGTGCTATCCTGCACCATTTGCAGCATCTCACTTTGTATTCATCCACTTCTTCGTCTGGCATTTTAAAGTAAACTGGTATTTTTTTCAGTAGAGAAGTTTTAAGCTTTGCAAGAAGTAAAATGAACTTTTTAAAAGTATCTCTCAGAAGCACTTAGGAAATCTGTAACATTCTGATTAATAAACTTAATACCCATGTGATTCCCTCTTCTATACTAGAACCAACATGATAGACCAACATGAGTTCATAACAAGCCAATAGCTCAATTTGCTAATGTAATTTCTTTATTCAGTCAGAGGATCTTAAGTCTTACTGACACAAAGTAGTTGAAGGACAAATAGAAATGTCTTAATAGGTAGCTCCAAGTGGCTACATATTTTCTCCTGAAAGCCTCAAGAAGCAATTTGAGATAAAGACCTTTTCATTTTGGAAGAGCATTACTATCCTTTGGTGCTGTCTATATTTGCTATACTATGGACTATTAAGAATAATTGAAGATACATGTTTTATTTCCAATCCAAATGAAAAGAAAACCAAACAACAAAAACTGCTTTTCTCAGAAGAAGCAACTGTGACCAAACGAAATTCATTTCTTTTCCCTTATGATAGGGGTAATACCCAGTAGAGAGAAACTTTTTGATAACAGTAATGTCTCTGGACACACATAATGGGAAAGAAGGCATGTTACAGCTCATTACTTATAGCACTTATGTGTTAAATTGCAGGTGAACTAAATAGAATATAATTCTTCAGAAGAGACAGCAGTGAAAGGATTTGGAAATCTATCCCAAAAAATTGCTCTCTAAGTTAATATTTTATGGCTCAGTAGTAAAAGAGTTGTCTCCATTATTGATCCTGCCTATGTGGTATGGGCATCCAAACAGAACTTGGTAATGTTCTTAAGTTTTCTCCAGAAGACTAAAACTTAACATGTTATTCAGAGAAGGTCACGAAGAGGATTTCTTCAACGAGCTTGCAGTTCATTTTCTCCTATGTCAGCAACAGCACAAAAGCTGCAAAAACATTACCAAAATGAGGAAAAAAAAGTGTAATACTTGTTTGCCATTTTCAGCCTATTTTTTTAGTTATTCCTTTAAAAATAGTCATAACTTTGATATTCGGAGACAGAACAGAAAGTGTCTTAGTGTAGTGGTAGTATGCTTTTGAAATAAAACTCTCTCTTAACCCAGTTTGTCTTGTGTTGGTCTTTTTGCAGAGAAATTCCAAGACATGTTAAGTAGATTCTTTTGAGATGGGGCTAAACAAAATTCTCTGGTTTGAGTGCACACAATGTTTTCTAGCCGTTCCCAGGGACAGAAGAGTTGCAACTGAAGACTTGTTTTGGGTACTTGCAACCCTTTGGCACACTAACAATGACTGATCCAGCAAAAAGAATAGGTCTAGTTCCAAGTAAAAATCCTAAACTGCCTGTAATGTTGTAGGGGCCTCAACACCTTTTTTTTTGTCTGCTGACTCACTTCCAGCACACTAAATTGCTAGCTATTTTTGATCTCACCACCAGAAGTTACTTTTTTACAACTCATAACAAAATATAGTGAAGTGTTGCTGTCATATCAAAAGATATCAGAAAAGTACTCATTTCCAGCCACAGTTCCAGCTGCTCTTAGGGAACTTTATCTTTCTCACAAGGAAGAAGGATAGCTTTAATAGGAGGGCAAAGGGAACAGTAATGAAAGGATTCCTGACCAAGACTTGTATTTGAAAGCATTTGAAAGTTATTTCAGCATATGGGAAACTCCACTGCCTTACTGAACTTTAGAATCCATTTCTATCCTTTTCCTTTACTTTTTTCCTCTAATTTCTCTTATCTCCAGATTGTCTTGTTTTCTCAAAGAGCCGGAGATTTCTGCCTGTTTTTCCTTTTCTCCCTCGCCCTGAGCAATCTTACAAAATGCTCATTACAGTTGAATCGCTGTATTAACAGAAATATTTACACACTGCCTTGAAGCATCAACAATCCAAAAACTTTTGTTTCTAACCTAGTCTAAGAGGCTGCATATTTCTGAATGTGCATTAATATTATTCAGCTTCTTTGTTCTAAGCACTGAAAATTATCTGAGCCACTATTCCAGTGGGCTCATTTACCATAAGACCCTAACATAAGCAAGCATATCTTGAAATTCCTTTAAAGACAACAGAATTATTTTTAAACAAATAATTAGTGAACTTTCATCAACCTGACTCCTAACTAAAACCAACTAAATAGTTATACGCTTTTAAAGAAGACAGGTTTTGTTCTCAATCACTGTTAAGAACAAAGGAAGGAAATATATGGAAAGTAATTGGTAGTTAAGTTTACATGCAAGTAGCAGTCAAGCAGAGAAGATATTTGTCTCAGCACAATCAAAACATAAGGAAACAAATCAATAGACATTACTGCATGAGAATAAACTAATTAAATTTTGTGTAAAGAAAGATGAAAGTATGCGTAACTCCACGGATAAAGGACAAAGACATGAGCAGACACAAAGCTGGGGTTCTCCTCAACAGGTAAACTGATAAAAGATCAAAAATCCATCTGGAGTAACACTTATACAGAGAGCTGACCAATTCAGCTGCAAGACAGGGAGATCACTCTGGCTTTACTGTATAATCTCTTAATGAATAAAGTAGCTCACAAGCTGGAAAAATCTGAATCAGGCAAGTATTCAACACTTATATATCATAGACTTGCATGTATGCACATGTGTCCCTCCCAACTGAAATAATTATCTTTCTTTCAGAATAGGAGCCCATGAATTATTTGCTTCTTGCTCTTATAAATAAATCTTCACTTTCTCAGCCCTTGACTGTATATAGAATTGTTTCAAAACCCTTCAAATAGGTGGTAGCTCAATTTTTCCCCCCATCTTATCAGAAATTGCTTCCATAAGTCCTTTAAAAATCTTGTGGTCTACTTCGTTTAAAAGAGTTAGCTTGCCTTTTTCAGTACAGCAATTATAACATACAGAGTTATCAACAAGTTTTTTACTGTTTAATGATCTCTTTATATGCAATTACTTGCTGTATAATTCTGTGGTACCACTTATCCTTTCTGGGTAGCAGGCCCAGAATGGGTTCTGATTCCTCTTGCTGCTATGAGGCTCCTGTGTTCACTCTGAGACTGCCACTTGCTTTTCCAGATCCACAAGTAAGCCTTTGTACGGCTCATTGCAGCTGCAAGTCTGGCATCACATCAGAATGGCTGCACTCACTGGTGAAAGTTATGAGCCATAATTACTCATGTAGATACATACCTACAGAAAAGGGACGTGATTTTCAGAAATAGGAATGGATAGGTTCCTTCAGAAAAAAAATTTAAAGGGAAAGGAAAAAAAAAAAAAAAAAGGAAAA